>LNAC01000428.1:890811-1322997 GCA_002007465.1 Ailurus styani
GCTTTGTAATAGAGCTTGAAATCTGGAATTGTGATGCCGCCAACTTTGCTTTTTTTTTTCAACATTCCTTTGGCTATTCGGGGTCTTTTCTGGTTCCATATAAATTTTAGGATTATTTGTTCCATTTCTTTGAAGTAAATTGCTGGTATTTTGATGGGGATTGCATTAAATGTGTAGATTGCTCTAGATAGCATAGACATTTTCACAATATTTGTTCTTCCAATCCATGGGCATGGAATGTTTTTCCACTTCTTTGAGTCTTCCTCAATTTCTTTCATGAGTACTTTCTAGTTTTCTGAGTACAGATTCTTTGCCTCTTTGGTTAGGTTTATTCCTAGGTATCTTACGGTTTTGGGTGCAATTGTAAATGGGATTGACTCTTTAATTTCTCTTTCTTCTGTTTTGTTGTTGGTGTATAGAAGTGCAACTGATTTCTGTGCATTGATTTTATATCCTGACACTTTACTGAATTCCTGTACGAATTCTCGCAGTTTTGGAGTGGAGTCCTTTGGGTTTTCCACCTAAAGTATCATATCATGTGCAAAGAGTGAGAGTTTGGCTTTTTCCTTGTTGATTTAGATGCCTTTTATTTCCTTTTGTTGTCTGATTGCTGAGGCTAGTACTTCTAGTTCTATGTTGAATAGCAGTGGTGATAGTGGATAGCCCTGTCATGTTCCTGACTTTAGGGGAAAAGCTCTCAGTTTTTCTGCATTGAGAATGATATTTGCTGTGGGTTTTTCATAGATGCTTTGATGATATTAAGGTATGTACCCTCTATGCCTACACTGTGAAGTTTTGATCAAGAAAGGGGCTATACTTTGTCAAATGTTTTTTCAGCATCTATTGAGAGGATCATATGGTTCTTGTTCTTTCTTTTATTAATGTGTTGTATCACATTGATTTATTTGCGAATGTTAAACCAACCTTGCAGCCTGGGAATAAATCCCACTTGGTGGTGGTGAATAATCCTTTTAATGTGCTGTTGGATCCTATTGGCTAGTATTTTGTTGAGGATTTTTGCATCTGTGCTCATCAAAGATATTGGTCTGTAATTCTCCTTTTTCATGGGGTCTTTGCCTGGTTTTCAGATCAAGGAAATGCTGGCCTCATAAAATGAGATTGGACGTTTTCCTTCCATTTCTATTTTTTGGAACAGTTTCAGGAGAATAGGTATTAATTCTTTAAATATTTGGTAGAATTTCCCTGGGAAGCCATCTGGCCCTGGTCTCTTGTTTGTTGGGAGGTTTTTGATGACTGCTTCAATCTCCTTGCTGGTTATGGGTCTATTCACATTTTCAATTTCTTCCTCGTTTAGTTTCGGTAGTTTATATTTCTCTAGGAATGCATCCATTTCTTCCAGATTGTCAAATTTGCTAGTGTAGAGTTGCTCATAATATGCTCTTATAATTGTTTGTATTTCTTTGTTGTTGGTTTTGATCTCTTTCATTCATGATTTTATTAATTTGAGTCCTTTCTCTTTTCTTTTGGATAAGTCTGGGTAAGGGCTTTATCAATCTTAATAATTCTTTCAAAGAACCAGCTCCTAGTTTTGTTGATTTGTTCTACTGTTCTTTTGGTTTCTATTTCATTGATTTCTACTCTGATCTTTATTATTTCTCTTCTCCTGGGTTTAGGCTTTCTTTGCTGTTCTTTCTCCAGCTCCTTTATGTGTAGGGTTAGACTGTGTACTTGAGACCTTTTTTGTTTCTTGAGAAAGGCTTGTATTGCTATATACTTTCCTGTCAGGACTGCTTTTGCTGTGTCCCAAAGATTTTGAACAGTGTTTTCATTTTCATTTGTTTCCATGAATTTTTAAAATTCTTCTTTAATTTCCTGGTTGGCCCATTCATTCTTTAGTAGGATGTTCTTTAGCCTCCATGTATTTGAGTTCTTTCCAAGTTTGCTCTTGTGATTGAGTTCTAGTTTCAGAGCATTATGGTCTGAAAATATGCAGCGATCCCAATCTTTTGATTCCGGTTGAGACCTGATTTGTGACCCAGGATGTGGTCTATTCTGGAGAATGTTCCATGTGCACTAGAGAAGAATGTGTATTCTGTTGTTTTGGGATGGAATGTTCTGAATATATCTGTGATGTCCAACTGGTCCAAGGTGTCATTTAAAACCTTTATTTCCTTGTTGATCTTTTGCTTCAATGATCTGTCCATTTCAGTAAGGGGGGTGTTAAAGTCCCCTACTATTATTGTATTATTGTCAATGTGTTTCTTTGATTTTGTTATTGATTGGTTTATATAATTGGCTGCCCCCATGTTAGGGGCATTGATATTTAAAATTTTTAGATCTTCTTGTTGGACAGATCCTTTAAGTATGATATAGTGTTCTTCCTCATCTCTTGTTATAATCTTTGGCTTAAAATCTAAGTTATCTCACATAAGGATTGCCACTCCAGGTTTTGATGTCAATTGGCATGGTAAATTGTTTTCCACCCCCTCACTTTAAATCTCTAGGTGTCTTTGGGTCTAAAATGAGTTTCCTTTAGACAGCATATCGATGGATCTTGTTTTTTTATCCATTCTGATACCCTGTGCCTTTTAGTTGGGGCATTTAGTCCATTTACATTCAGAGTAACTATTGAGAGATATGAATTTAGAGCCATTGTATTGCCTGTAAGGTGCCTGTTACTGTATATTGGTGTCTTCCTTTCTGGTCTATGTTTCTTTTAGGTTCTCTTTGCTTATAGGATCCCTTTCAATATTTCCTGTAGGGCTGGCTTGGTGTTTGCAAACTCCTTCAGTTTTTGTTTGTCCTGGAAGCTTTTTATCTCTCCTTCTATGTTCAATTACAGCCTAGCTGAGTATAGTATTCTTGGCTGCGTATTTTTCTCGTTTAGTGTTCTGAATATATCATGCCAGTTCTTTCTGGCTTGCCAGGTCTCTGTGGATAGGTCTGCTGTCAGTCTAATATTTCTACCATTGTATGTTACATACCTCTTGTCCCGAGCTGCTTTCAGGATTTTCTCTTTGTCACTAAGACTTGTAAGTTTTACTATTAGGTGATGGGGTGTGGACCTATTTTTATTGATTTTGAGGGGGGTTCTCTGTGCCTCCTGGATTTTGATGCTTGTTCCCTTCGCTAAATCAAGGAAATTCTGTACTATAATTTGCTCCAGTCTACCTTCTGCCCACCTCTCTCTTCTTCTTCTGGCATCCCAATTATTCTAATATTGTTTTGTTTTATGGTATCATTTATCTCTAGAATTCTCCCCTCATATGGCACATTAGTTGTTTGTCTCTCTTTTCCTCCGCTTCTTTATTCTCCATCATTTGGTCTTCTATATCACTAATTCTCTCTTCTGCCTCATTTATCCTAGCAGTAAGAGCCTCCATTTTTGATCGCACCTCATTAATAGCTTTTGTGATTTCAACTTGGTTAGATTTTAGTTCTTTTATTTCTCCAGAAAGGTTTTTTATTTCTCTAGAGAGGGATTCTCTATTATCGTCCATGCTTTTTTCGAATCCAGCTAGCACCTTGATAATCATCATTCTGAACTCTAGGTCTGTCATATTACTAATTTCCACATTGATTAGGTCCCTAGGCATCGTTACTGCCTCTTGTTCTTTTTTTGTGTGTGTGGTGATTTTTTTCTGCCTTCTCTTTTTATGTACATAAGAATAGATTGATGAGAGAACAAAATACTAAAGGGTAGCAATGACCCCAGAAAAATATACACTAACCTAATCAGAAGAGACCTGAAACTGGAGGGAGAAGAAAGAGGAAAAAAAAAAAAGAAAACAAAACAAAATCACAAAAAACAAAAAGAAAACAAAACAAAAAAACAGAAATAAAACAAAACCCTATATCTATATCTGTAACTCTATATCTATCTATTAGACTGGTGAATTGAACAGACCCTATATGTATACAAAAAATAAGATTAAATACAATGAAGGGATAAAATATGACTATAATGATGAAAATTTAAAAAGATTAAAAAGTATTGATAAGATAGAATAGTTAAAAAATGTTAAAATATTAAAGAGGAAAAAATTTAAAAGAAAAGAGTAAGAAAAAATAAAATTCAAAGAATTTAACTTTGAAGGACAAAAGGATCATGGGGAAAAAGCCATGAATTCTATGTGTTGCTTTCCCCTAGTTCTGGAGTTCCAAAATTCTCAGTGGTTGGTGAACTTGGTCTTCCCTGGATGTTCTTGCTTATGTTCTGGGGGAGGGACCTGTTGCTGTGATTCTCAAATGTCTTTGCCAAAGGCGGAATTGCACTGCCCTTGCCAGGGGCCAGGCTAAGTAATCAGCTTTGTTTCGCTCTCGGGAGCTTTTGTTCCCTGAATGCTCACCATACAGCTTTGGAGGACAGGAATGAAAATGGCGGCCTCCTAATCTCCGACCCAGAGGTGCTGAGAGCTTGGGACCTCACTCCTTAGTGCGTCCTCCCTCCCTCCCATCTCCCTAGTCTCTGGCCTCACTCTGAGCTCACCCAGGCTATATCTGAGCGTTTCTATCTCTGGCTCACGGCCCCGTATAGAATCTCCAAACCCAGCAGAGCAGATTCCTGCAGCACGCTCCTGTGCCGCTCCTCCTGGAGGAGGAAGGAGGGGGTCTCTCTGGATCTGCCGCTTGTGGGGTTCCTGCTCAAAGAGCCATGGCCCAACTGTGCTTTGGATCATGGTTTAAGGTAACAACGAGCTGAGAGATACCACCTCAGCTTGGCTCCGTCTCTCCAGTCTGCTACTCCTTTCTGATAGCTGGGAGCTCTGTTGTTCTCAAACACCCCCGGTCTTTTTGTGTCCCCGTGGGTCCTGAGATCACACTGTCCCCACAAGGGCTTCACCCCTTGCTTAGCCTCTGGGGCAACGTCCCTCAGTGGAGCAGACTTCTAAAAGTTCTGATTTTGTGCTCCGTTGCTCTCTCACTTGCTGGGAGTGAGCCCCTTCCCCCGGGGTCTATCTTCCCCTCGCTTCAGATTCACTTCTCCACACGTCCTACCTTCCAGAAAGTGGTCGATTTTCTATTCCTAGAATTGCCGCTCTTCTCTTCAATCTCCTATTGAATTTGTAGGTGTTCAGAATGGTTTGATAACTATCTGGGTGAATTTCTGGGACCTGATGATAATCAGTCTCCTACTCCTCCACCATCTTGCTTCTCCTCCCCATTCTTCTGTTGATAGACCCTTGGGCTACTTCTGTATCTTGACTATTGTAAATAAAGCTGCAGTAAAGCTTGTATCAGTTCTTAAGTTCTTTATATTGCAGAATAATATTCCACTGTATGGATGTACTGCATCTCTGTTTATCCATTCATCAATTAATGGACATTTGGTATATTTTTGATTTTTGGCTATTATGAATAATGCTGCTGTGAACATTTATATACAATTTTTTTACATGGACATATGTTCCAAATTCTCTTGGGTACATCCCTAGGAGTAGAATTGCTGGATTATATGATAACTTTATTTTTAACATTTTGAGAGTTTCCAAACTCCGCAAAAGCATCTGGATAATATTACATTTCCACCAGCACTGTACATGGGTTCCTATCCTTCACATCTTCTCCAATGCTTGTTTTTATATCTCTTTTTGAATATATCCTTATGAGTATGTTGTGCTCTCTCATTATAGTTTGGACTTGCATTTCCTTAATGCCTAATCATGTTGAGTATTTTTTCATGTGTTTATTGATCATATGAATATCTTAGAAAAATATTGAGATCCTCTGCCATTTAAATTTTTTTTATTATTAAGTTAAGTATTTTTTTTTAATATATTCTGGATGCAAGTCTTTTTTCAGATATAGGATTTGGAAATATTTTCTTCCCTTCTGTGTGTTGTCTTTTCATGTTCTCGATGATGACTTTTGAATCACAGAAGTTGTGAGTTTTGGTCAGGTTATCAATTTTTTTTTCCTTTGGTGTCATATCTGGAAATGTACTATGTAACTCAGTGTCACAAGGATTCATTCCTGTTTTCTTCCGAGTTTTGTAATTTTATCTTACATTAACACATACGATTCACTTGGACTTTTGTGACTGATATATGATGAGAATCTAACTTCATTCCTTTGCATGTACATATCCCTCCTTTTGTTGAAAGTCCATTAATTCTCTTGTCATCTCTGTCAAAAATCAATTGACCATGAATGTGAGAGTTTATTTCCGGGCTTTCAATTCTACTTCATTGATCTATATTTATTTTTATGCAGATACTGTGCTGTTTTGATCACTGTAGCTTGATAGCCAGTTTTGAAATCAGGAAATGTGAGTCCTCTAATTTTTTATTCTTGGAAAAAAATTTTGTCCGTTTTGGGTCACTTGCATTTCCTTACAAATTTTAGGATCATCTTGCCTATTTCTGAAAGAAGTCAGCTTAATTTTAATAGGGATGGTGCAGAATTGGTAGGTCAATTTGAGAAATATTACCATCTTAACAATGCTCTCTTCCAGTCCTTGCAGATAGGCTGCTTCTTTCATTTATTTAGGTTCTTAATATCTTTTAAAAATTTGTAGTTTTTTTTTTTAAGGATTTTATTTATTTGACAGAGAGATTACAAGTAGGCAGAGAGGCAGGCAGAGAGAGAGGAGGAAGCAGGCTCCCTGCTGAGCAGAGAGCCTGATGTGGGTCTCCATCCCAGGACCCTGAGATCATGACCTCAGCTGAAGGCAGAGGCTTAACCTACTGAGCCACCCTGGCGCCCCGGAACTTTGGTTCTTGATGACAATGTGATCTACCAAGTGAACACTGAGACNCCAAAATTTTTAGTTTTCAGAGTACAAGTTTTGTATTTTTTTGTTAAGCTTATTGCTAAGCATTTTATTTTTTTGATGCTATCATAAATAGAATTTATTTCTTAATCATATTTACAGATTGTTTATTAAAATATACAGAAAACTTATTTTTGTTTATATTGATCTTATATCCTGTAACCTATTAAACTTGTTCATTGATTTTATTTTTTAATTTTATTTTTTCAGTGTTCCAAGTTTCATTGTTTATGTACCACACCCAGTGCTTCATCCAATAAGTGCCCTCCTTAATACCCATAATCAGGCTCACCCATCCCCCCAAAACCCTCAGTTTGTTTCTCAGAGAACACAGTCTCTCATGGTTTGTCCTCCCCCTCCGATTTAACCCATGTTATTCCTTATGCTCCACAAGTAAGTGAAACCATATGATAATTGACTTTCTCTGCTTCACTTATTTCACTCAGCATAATCTCCTCCACTTCCATCCATGTTGACACAAAAGGTGCATATTCATTCTTTCTGATGGCTGTGTAATATTCCATTGTGTATTTGGACCATATCTTCTTTATCCATTTGTCTGTTGAAGGGCATTTTGTCTCTTTCCACAGTTTGACTATTGTGGACATTGCTGCTGTGAACATTGGGGGTGAAAATGGCTCTTCTTTTCACTACCTCTATATCTTTGGGGTAAATACCCCATAGCACAATCACAGGGTCATAGGGTAGCTCTATTTTTAATTTTTTGAACAATCTCCACCCTGTTTTCCAAAGTGGCTGCACCAATTTGCATTTCCACCAACAGTGTAAGAGGGTTCCCCTTTCTCCACATCCTCTCCAACATTTGTTGTTTCCTGTCCTGTTGATTTTGGCCATTCTAACTGGTGTAAGCTGGTATCTCAATGTGGTTTTGATTTGAATTTCCCTGATTGATAATGATGATGAATATTTTTTCATGTATCTGTTAGCCATTTGTATGTCTTTTTTGGAGCAGTATCTGTTCATGTCTTCTGCCCATTTTTTGACATGATTATCCGTTTTGCTGGGTGTTGAGTTTGAGGAGTTCTTTATAGATCTTGGGTATCAGCCCTTTGTCTATAGTGTCATTTGTGAATATCTTCTCTCATTCCGTGGGTTCCCTCTTTGTTTTGTTGACTGTTTCCTCTGCTGTACAGAAGCTTTTTATCTTGATGAAAGTCCCAAGAGTTCATTTTTGCTTTTGTTTCCTTTGCCTTTGGAGACAAGTCTTGAACAAAGTTGCTGTGGCCAATGTTGAAGAGGTTACTGCCTATGTTCTCCTCTAGAATTTTGATAGATTCCTGTCTCACATTGAGGTCTTTCATCCATCTCAAGTTTATATCTTTGTGTATGGTATAAGAGAATGGTTGAGTTTCATTCTTCTATACATAGCTGTCCAATTTTCCCAGCACCTTTTTGTCTTTTTTTCCACTGGAAATTTTTTCCTGCTTTGTCAAAGTTTATTTGACCATAGAGTTAAGGGTTTATATCTGGACTCTCTACTCTGTTCCATTGGTCTATGTGTCTGTTTTTGTTCCAGTACCAAGCTGTCTTGGTGATCACAGCTTTGTAGTAAAGCTTGAAATCAGGCAACATGATGCCCCCAGCTTTGTTTTTCTTTTTCAACATTTCTTTAGTGTTTCAGGCTTTTTTCTGGTTCCATACAAATTTTAGGATTGTTTGTTCCAGCACTTCGAAAAATGCCGGTGGAATTTTGATCGGGATGGCATTGAAATATGGATTGCTCTGGGCAGTACAGACATTTTAACAATGTTTATTCTTCCAATCTATAAGCATGAAATGTTTCTCCATCTTTTTGTGTCTTCTTCAATTTCTTTCATGAGTTTTCTGTAATTCCTCGAGTACAGATCCTTAACCTCTTTGGTTATGTTTATTCCAAGGTATCTTATGGTTCTTGGTGCTATAGTAAAAGGAATTGATTCTCTAATTTCCCTTTCTATAGTTTCATTGTTAGTGTATAAGAAATCAACTGACTTCTGTCCATTGATTTTGTATACTGCCACATTACTGAATTGCTGTATGAGTTCTAGTAATTTGGGGGTAGAGTCTTTTGGATTTTCCATATAAAGTGTCATGTGATCTGTGAAGAGAGAGAGTTTGACTTCTTTGTTAATTTGAATACTTTTTATTTCTTTTTGTTTTCTGTTGTTGCTAGGACTTCTAGTACTATCTTGAACAACAATGGCAAGAGTGGGCATCCTTGTCTTGTTCCTGATCTCAATGGGAAGACTGTCAGCTTTTCCCCACTGAGAATGATATTCACTGTGGGTTTTTCATTGACAGATTTTATGAAGTTGAAGAATGTTCCCTCTATTCCTATACTTTGAAGAGTTTTAATCAGGAAAGGATGCTGTATTTTGTCAAATGCTTTTTCTGCATCGATTGAGGGGACCATGTGGTTCTTTTTTTTTTTTTAAGATTTTATTTATTTATTTGACACAGAGAGAGAGAGATCACAAGTAGGCAGAGAGGCAGGCAGAGAGACAAGGAGAGGAGGAAGCAGGCTCCCTGCTGAGCAGAGAGCCCGAAGCGGGCCTCGATCCCAGGACGCTGAGATCATGACCTGAGCCGAAAGCAGAGGCTTTAACCCACTGAGCCACCCAGGCGCCTGGGACCATGTGGTTCTTGTCTCTTCTATTATTTATGTGTTCTAGCACATTAATTGATTTGCGAATGTTGAACCACACTTGCATCCCAGGGATAAATCCCACCTGGTTATGGTGGATAATCTTTTTTATGTACTGTTGGATCCTATTAGTTAGGATCTTGTTGAGAATCTTGGCATCCATATTCATGAGGGATATTGGTCTGAAATTCTCCTTTGTGATGGGGTCTTTGCCTGGTTTGGGGATCAAGGTAATGCTGGCTTCATAGAAAGAGTCTGAAAATTTTCCTCCTGTTTCTATTTTTTGAAACAGTTTCAGGAGAAGAGGTATTATTTCTTCTTTGAATGTTTGTTAGAATTCCCCAGGGAATCTGTGAGGTCCTCGACTCTTGTTTTTTGGGAGATTTTTGATCACTGCTTCAATCTTGTTACTAGATATTGGTCTATTCAGGTTGTCAGTTTCTTCCTGTTTCAGTCTTGGTAGTTTATAGGTTTCCAGGAATGCGTCCATTTCTTCTAGGTTGCTTAACTTATTGCCATATAACTGTTGATAATAATTTCTGATAATTGTTTCTATTTCCTTGGTGTTAGTCGTGATCTCTCCCCTTTCATTCATAATTTTATTAATTTGGGTCCTTTCTCTTTTAGATTAGTCTGGCCAGTGGTTTATCAATCTTATTAATTCTTTCAAAGGACCAGCTTCTAGTTTTGTTGATCTGTTCTACTGTATCTCTAGTTTCTAACTCATTGATCTCTGCTCTAGTAGTAATTATTTCCATTCTTGTGCATGGGGTTGGCTTAATTTGTTGTTGATTTTCCGGTCCTTTAAGGTGTAAAGAGAGTTGGTGTATTTGGAATTTTTCAATTTCTTTGAGTGAGGCTTGGATGGTTATATATTTCCCCCTTAGGGCCGCCTTTGCCATATCCCATAGGTTTTGGACTGATGTATCTTCATTCTCATTGGTTTCCATGAATTGTTTAAGTTCTTCTTTGATTTCCTGGTTGATCCAAACATTCTTGAGCAGGATGGTCTTTAGCTTCCAAGTGTTTGAATTCCTTCCAAACTTTTTCTTGTGGTTGAGTTCCAGTTTCAAAGCATTGTGGTCTGAGAATATGCAGGGAATAATCTCAGTCTTTTGGTATTGGTTGAGCCCTGATGTGTGACCAGTATGTGGTCTATTCTCAAGAAAGTCCCATGCATGCTCGAGAAGAATGAGTATTCTGTTGTTTTAGGGTGAAATGTTCTGTATATGTCTATGAGGTTAATCTGGTCCAATGTGTCATTCAAAGCTCTTGTTTCTTTGTTGATTATCTGCTTAGATGATCGGTCTATTGCTGAGAGTGGCATGTTAAGATCTCCTACAGTTAATGTATTCATATTGATATGACTATTTTGTTTAACAGTTGGCTTATGTAGTTGGCTGCTCCCATGTTAGGGGCATAACTATTTACAATTGTTAGATATTCTTGGTGGATAGACCCTTTAAGAATGATGTAGTGTCCTTCTGTATCTCTGACTATAGTCTTTAGCTTAAAATCTAATTTATCTGATATGAAAATCGCTATACCAGCTTTCTTCTGAGGCCCATTGGTATGAAAGATGGTTCTCCATCCCTTCACTTTCAGTCTGGATGTATTTTTGGGTTCAAAATGGATTTCTTGTAGACAGCATATGGACAGATCCTGTCATTTTATCCAGGCTGCAACCCTATGCTGTTTTATGGGAGGATTTAGGGTGTTCACATTGAGAGTAATTATTGAATGATAAGTTTTTATTAACATCACGTTGCCTGTGAAGTCCTTATTTCTATATATTGTCTCTGTAAATTTCTCTTTTATGTCACTCTTGGGTTCTTTCTTCTTTTATAGACCCCCTCCTTAATATTTCTTGTAGTGCTGGCTTGGTGGTCACATAATCTTTTAAACCTTGCTCGTCTTGGAAGCTCTTTTCTCTCCATCCATTCTGAATGTCTGCCTTGCCAGATAAAGTATTCTTGGCTGCATGTTCTTCTCATTTAGTGCCTGAATATGTCTTGGCAGCCCTTTCTGACTTTCCAGGTTTTTGTGGACAGGTCTGACATTATTCTGATGGTCCTCCCTCTGTACATAAGGAATCTCTTCCCCCTAGCTGCCCTTAAGACATCTTCTCTGAATTTATGACACGTGAATTTCAAAATTATGTGCCTGGAGGACTTTCTACCCTTGTTGATCTTGGGAGGTGTCCTCTCTGCCTGTAGGACATGAACACTTGCTCTATTCCCCAGATTAGGGAAATTTTCATCCAGGATTTGTTCAACTATATCTTCTACTCCCCCCTCTCTCTCTCTCTGCCCCCTCAGGGGTTCCAATAATTCTGACATTAGAACGTTTCATGGTGTCGTTCATTTCCCTAATTCTGTTTCCATGGACTCTATGTTCCTTCTCCTCATCCTTCTTTTCTATCCATTTGTCTTCTAGATCACTAATTCGATCTCTGCTTCATTTACCCTAGCTGTTAGAGTCTTTAGATTAGATTGGATCTCATTGATAGCATTTTTAATTTCTGCCAGATAAGCTCTCACTTCTGCCCTTAGAGATTCTATTTAGCCACGAATGGTCTTCTCCAACCTAGCCATTGCCTGAATAATTGTTATCCTGAATTCCATTTCCAACATATTGTTTTTGTCCATATCCGATAGTGCTGTGGCAGAGGTCACACTCTCTGAATTTTTCCTGTTGGTTGCTCCTTCTCCTAGTTGTTTTGTTGAGAGGTTGTTGAGGGTATGTATAGCTGAATATATCAACCAGGATCCAGGGAAGGTGCACTTTGGAAAGTTTCAGAGCAATCGGAAGTCACCACCAAAAAGAAAGAAAAAAGAAGAGAGAGAAAAAGGAAAAAGAAAAAACCCAGCCAAAATGAACCCCAAGAATAAGATTTATATAGTACAAAAACAAAAGCAAATACACAGAAACATTGACAAAAGAATAAAATGAGAAGGTGGTTATAAACCCTTGATGTGGGCGAGGAAGGTTATTTCAATTCTTCCTGGTTGTGTCTTGTTATCTTTGTTAAAGGATTCAACTTTCCAGAGATACAGGGAAAGTGAAACTGGCTTATATATAGGGGTAGTATTGAATAGGGAAAAAGGACTACTTTGAAGCTTATATCTATATCTATATCTATATCTATTAAAAAGAAAAAAGGAAACAGGTATATATATTAAAAAAGTTCCAAGTTAGAATGTTATCATGGAATATGTTGTATTACACATCCAGTTATAATGGTAAGTAGGTTAAAAAAATAAGAGAACAAGAATTGTGAGAACGAGTTTTTAAAAAAAGAAAAGTTGTATCTATGAGATATACAGGTTTTGGGACAATACTGGGAGCTTAAGATATTGTTTTCCCCTGATGTTGGGGTTTTACAGTTTTATGGGGACCCTGTGGTGGTTGTCCTCTTGTTCTTTTGGCTTGTCTTCTGGGAGAGGGGCCTGCCACATGGTTTTTCAGTCAGTATTGCTTGGGCTGAATCGTCCTGCCCCCTATCAAGGGGCTGGGCTCTGTGGAAATCAGTTTTTCAGGCTTTTGTTCTCTGGAGGTTTTTGTTCTTTAGTGGCTTTTTGCGGATTTTCGGAGGATAATAAACTGTCCACATCCAGACCTCCACCTCAGAGAAGCCTCTGTCTGCTCCTTTCTGGATGGTCCAGAACACACAGACTCCCCCTCTGCAAACTGCTGAGCACCGCAACCTCCCACAGGTGGTGCACACCCCCAGCCACCGTCTCAGTGGTCGCCTGAGGCCCCCGCTTGTCTCTGCACCCCCATGCCACTAAAACCGTGAGCAGTACTGGTCCAGGCGAGCCCAATCCCTGTGGCTGCCATTGCCAGGACTAATGTCTGGAGTTCACCACCATGGCTGCCGTTGCCAGGACTCCTGTCTGGAGTTCACTGCCATGCCGGATGGGTTCAGACTGAGCGTCGCAGGTAGCAGAAGTCTACAGCCCCAGGGACCCCTGGCTGGAGCCCGCGCTGGGGTCTCTCAAGTGTGGGTGGGGGTGCGCCCAGCTCCAGCAGTGATGGAAGCAGTGGAAAGTTGTGGGCTCAGGGACCACTGACTGGAGCCCCCTCTGGGCTCTCTCAGGCATGGGTGGGCGTTGGCTGTGACCACCCGGGACCATGGGCTTAGATCCATGCTTGTGGCCGCCTGATTCCACCAATTGCCCCTTATGACCCTTGTTCTTTTTGAGAGCTTTTAACCAGATTCCAAGTTAATGCTGGTTCTCAAGTGCAGGGCACTTTTGTATTGGGGTATTACTTTCTAATTGGTCGCTTCTGGTGACTCCCTCCCCCTTCTGTTTATCCTCTGATATCAGTCTGAGCTCTCCCACTCCTCTGTACCTCTCCACTGATGATCTTCTGCCTCTGTAGAGATCCAGAAGTGTATAATCTTACATCTCAGACTGATTTCATAGATGTTCAGAGTGTTCTGGTAGGTAGTTATCTCAATTCAGGGGACAGGTTGAAACAGGGTCTCCTATTTCTCTGCCATCTTGCCCCCATCCTTGTTCATTAATTTTAATAGTATTTTTGTGCATTCTTTAGGATTTTCTATGTACAGGATCATGCTATCTGCAAATAGAGATAGTTTTGCTTCTTCCTTTCCAGTGTGGATGTCTTTTATTTATTTTTCTTTTTCCTAATTGACTTGCTTAGAATCTCCAGTAAAATATGGAATAGGAGTAGCAATAGCAGACATCTTTGTCTTGCTCCTTATCTTGGGGCAAAAGTACTGTTTTTCACCATCAATCTTGGTGTTAGTTGTTGGTTTTTTGTAGATGGCCTTTATCAGGTTGAGGAAGTTCCTTTCTATTATTAGATTGTTGAGTGTTGTTATAATGAGAGGTTAATAGATTTTGTCAAGTGTTTTGGCTGCATCTGTTGAGATCATCACGTGATTTTGTCCTTTTTATTGATATAGTGTATTACATTAGTTGATTTTCAGGTATTAATCTTGGATTTTCTAGGTAGATCCCACTTGGTTATTTGTGTAATACCCTTTATCTGTGCCTAGATTTGGTTTGTTAGTTTTTTACTGAGGATTGTTTTATCTATACTTATTAGATACATTGTCTGTAGTCTTTTCTCATGATGACTTTGTGTGGTTTTGAGGAAGAATTTGTGAAAGATTGCTGTTATTTCTTATTTAAACGTTTGATAGATTTCACCAGTCAAGCTATTTGGACTTTTCTTTGGAGTAAATTTATTACTAATTCAACCTCTTTACTTATAATAGCTCTATTCATATTTCTTGTTTTTTCCTGAATCACTTTTGGTAGTTTGTATGTTTCCAGGAATTTGTTCATCTCATCTACATTATCTAATTTGTTGGTATTCAGTTCACATTATTTCCTTATAATTCCCCCCTCCTTTTTCCTCTGTACATTCACTAGTGGTGTGTCCCTTCTTCCATTTCTGAATTTAGTAATTTAAGTCTTCTCTCTTCATTCTGGATCAGTCAAGCTAACGTTTTTTCAATTTTGTTGATCTTTTTAAAGCACTGTTTAAAGTGTTTAAACAAAGAGACCATTAGACTGAGGTGACTCTAATGCCCTGGTAGTTTACATAAGCAAACCAAAACTTAAGCAATACACTCAAATCCAAGAAATTTTAACTTGAGAGCAACTAATGACAAACAGCCAGTGAGGTTTCCCCAAATACGGCAAGTGCTTAAGCTCTAACCAATCAAATAATTGCTTTGCTTCAATATTTTATCTATAAAAACTTTTTTCCTATCTCCTGTTAGTGGAGGGCTTCTAACCAACCACCTTTGGTTTGGCACTGCCCAATTCAAATCAATATGTGTTCAAATAAACTCTTGCAAAATTTTATGTGCTTCAGTTTGCCTTTTACCAGAATAATTTTTTTTTAGTTTATTTTTCTTTATTATTTTTTTAACTTTCTGCTTCATTGGTTTCTGCTCTTTATTATTTTCTTCCTTCTTCCTTTGGTTTTAGTTTGTCCTTTTACTTGCAAGTGTCTTAATGTGGGTGATTAGGTATTGATTTGTGACCTTATTTTTTTTTAACACAGACATTTATAGCTATACATTTTCCTCAAAATACTACTTGTACTGCATTTTGTAATAAATTTGGTATATAATGTTTTCATTTGTTATATTCACTCATTTTAAAGTATTTTGCAATTTCCATTATGATTTTCCCTAACCCATTTTTATTTAGTAGTTTCTTGTTTAATTCCCACATTGTAAATTTCCAATTTTTTTTGTCATTTATTTCTAATTTCATTCTGTTGTCAGGAAACATGTTGTGTAATTTTGATACTTAGCCACAGACAGACCCACACATGTATATATAAGTATACACAAGTATATATTAAGCAATCTCTACACCAAATGGGCTTGAACCTACAACCTTGAGATCAAGAGTTGCACATTGCACTGACTAAGCCAGCCAGGCACCCTTGTACTTTTATATATTGAAGCTTGTTTTATTGCCTGAATATGGTCTATGCTGGAGAATGTTCTGTGTGTTCAAGAATGTGCACTCTTGTTGGATGGAGTTCTACAGATGTCTGTTAGGTCTAATTGATTTAGAATGCTGTCTTAGAAGACTAAGTTGATCTGCTTAGTTCTGTCCGTTGTTGAAAGTTAGGGTATTCAAGTCTTCAACTATTATTTTTTAATTGTCTGTTTCTCTCTTCATTTCTTTCAAGTTTTGTTCATGTATTTTGGTACCCTGTATATATTTATAGTTGATTATATATACTTGATGGATTGATCTTTTTATCATTATAGAATGTTCCTCTTATTAACATTTTTAAACATTGTATTTTATGTGATATTAGTATGGCCACTCCATATTTATTACGGTTGTGGTTTGCATGATACTTTCCCTTTTCCCTTCCTCTACTTTTGACCTATTTGTATTTTTGTATCTATATTGTGTCTCTTACAGAAAACATATAGTTGGATTCTAGTTTTTTATGTAGTCTGTTAATCTACCTTTGGTTACTTAATCCATTTACATTTAATGTTATTAGTACAGAGTAACATCTATGTTTTGTCTTTTTATTTTCTATATCTCTTATGTGCTCTTTGTTCTCCTGTACTTTTTTTACTGATTTCTTTTGAATAAGTATTTCCTAGTATAACATTTTGAATGTATTTAATTAATTTTTTTCTATTTTTTGAAGTTATTCCCAGTGGTTACTCAAGGGATTCCAATACAGCTTAAAATTTATACTAATTTAATTCCAGTGAGATATAGAAACATAATCCTTGTATAGTGCTATTCTTTTTATGCTATTGCTGTTATACATGTACACCTATAGGTGTCACAAACCTAATAGTACGTTGTTATTATTAATGTAATTTTATGTGTTTAAAGAAGGTGAGAAGAGAGAAAAATATATATTTATAGAGTTCGTTACATTAAAATCCTTAAGATTTGTGTTTTTCTTTATTTGCTCCTTGGATTTTTGTTACTATCTCTTGTCACTTCCTTGCTCCAGTACAGCTTTGCTCTCTTAACTCTAAATAGAGCAAAGAGAACTTTTATTTAAGTAAAAAATGAATTTATTCAGGAATAGCAGAGGAATACAGGGTTTTTTACATAGTCTCTATTGATATATCTTTATATTTGCTCATTATTCTGCCCATTTGCATCTAAAGTTGAGCTCTATAGTGATTTATTTCAGTTATTATATTCTTCACCTGCAGGATTTTCATTTGTTTTTTTTAAATCATTCCTTTCTTTTTATTTTTATCCTCTACTTGATGAGACATTGTCATCATACCTTCCTTTACTTCATTTAGCATGTTTTTCTTTTGTTCTTTGAACATATTTGTCTACTTTGAAGTCTTTGACATTCCCAACATCTGGAACCTCTCAAAGGTGTTTCTTTTGCAAGCTTTTTCCTTAGTGTTTTGGGACACACTTTGCCATTTCTTTGCATGTCTCATGGTTTTTATTGTTGTTGTTGAACCCTGGATATTTTAGATAATATATCATAGCAGTTGTGAATATTGATTCCTCCTTACCTTCCCTCCTTTTTCTCTTCTCCTGATTCTTTCTTGGAAATCAGAAAATACTTAAGATTGTACTTAACTTCAGAATGTTGAGATTAAAAGTGTCCGATTTAAGTTCTTGGAGTCTGTAAAATCCAGTTTGTATGCTCAGTGATCTCTTTTCTTTTGGTTATGAGTTGTTTGTGAATAAATGAAATATCCATATAAATGAGATGTTATCAAAATTTAGAAATTTTTCCAAATGCTGAGGCCTTTGTTTTTAATATAAAGTTTACATTTATAGTTTTATTCTTTTTGTAATGCAATAATTTAGCTAATGAATCATGCTTCTTCCCGTTAGGTTACACCTGTATTTGAGGATTGGACTACTATTGATTGGTATCGATTTTTCTGTTTATGGGAGAAATTGCCAACTTCTATGAAACGGGTGGCAGAGCTAGTGGGAGTTGAAGAAGGGTTCTTGGCTCGCTGTGTAAAAGGAAGAGTCGTAGCCAGAACTGAGAGACAGCATCGCCAGATGGCCATCCATAAAAGGTAAATGCCAAGAAGTCTTGATTGTCCAGTATTTAACACAGTTTTAGATATAAAGTAGTTGTTCAGTTTATTATAGTCACTTTCATTATCATTAAAATCAAAGCTTTAGGGGCGCCTGGGTGGCTCAGTCAGTTAAATGTCTGCCTTCAGCTCAGGTCATGATCCCAGGGTCCTAGGATGGAGCCCGCATTGGGCTCCCTGCTCAGTGGGGAGTCTGATTCTCCTTCTCCCTCTGCCTCTTCCCCTGGCTTGTGCGCTCTCTCTCTCTCAAATAAATAAAATCTTAAAAAAAAATCAAAGTTTTGGCTGAGTAAATTGTCATTTTCTTGTGTTCACTGAATTTATCAATATTTCAGTTTCTCCTTTAATACTTGTTTAGAAGCCATTATAGATGAAGACCTTTTAAAGTAGAATATTTAAGGGGTGCTTGAGTGTCTCAGTCACTTAGGTGTCTGCCTTCAGCTTAGGTCATGATCCCAGGATTCTGGGATCATGCCCCACGTCCGACTCTCTGCTCAGCGGGGAGCCTGCTTTTCCCTCTCCCTCTGCCTGCTGCTCCCCCTGCTTGTGCTCTCTCTTTCTCTCTCACTCTGTCAAAATAAAAACAAAATCTTAAAAAAAATAAAGTAGAACATTTAATTATTTCCTTTACTTAAAGATGTGAATTAGAACTGACAACTTAGAGTAGCTTCATTTGAGGATATGCTTTGTATCATTATTATAAATGGTTGATTATTACCATTGAATAGCAAATTAAAAGATTCAGATGGGGAAATTAAATCATTTACCTTCTTTGAAATATAATACAATTCTTCTTAATGGTAGTCTCTAGTAAATTATTTACAACATAAGTGTAAATTTTGTAAGGATTTATATATCGGATTATTTGTGGTGCTATTGCCATTCAAGTCAATACTGGTTTTTATTTTCAAATTCTTTTTTTTAAATATATGCATACATGATCATATAACTGTGTATCAATGTTCTTTTAAATTTTTGTGCCATTTTATTTCTTGAACCAAGTCTTATTTCTTGAAATTAGTTAGCAGTACTAAAATATGAAGATCTTTTTGTCATATAAATATTTGTTCCTTGCTATGTTATAGTACTAATGTATGTCAGAATTTATTTGATAAACATTGAGCTCAGTATTTGTCCACTAATCCTATATCCTATTAGGAATCTTCTCAGAGTGTATAAATCCTCTCTTTCGTTTTTGCCTCTTTCTCATTTCTTAGCATATGTTGTATCTTCATTGTAGACATCTCTTACCATACTTATGGTGATTTACTTTCCAGGTTTTTTACCAGTCTTGTGCTATTAGATTTAATCAGTGAAGTTCCCTTAAAGGAAATTAACCAGAAATACGGATGCAGTCGTGGACAGATTCAATCTTTACAACAGTCAGCTGCTGTTTATGCAGGTCAGTTAAACACGTGTTTCTACATTTGTTTGAAATTCTGTGGTTTGAGATCAAGTTAAAATTACTTTTTTTTTCAAATTCCATTTTATTTTAGGCTTCTCTAAAAGTGAGGGGATCATGGGAAGCTGTAATTGTCATCATCAAAACACCTAAAACTGTGGCATCTTTAGGTTCAGTTATCCTGCTCCAGAGGATTGGCAGTTAGCTGAGTATTTGGACCTTCGTCCCCCTCTATTGCTTAGCAACTGCTGACCATCCTCCTTTCTGTGTTTTTTTTTTTAAATTTTCCCTGTTATAAGAAGAAATAGATACAGAGTTGTCAACAGTTTCTGTTTTCTCATCAAGTTACTGATTAATATTTGTTATTAACTAGGAGGATGGCAAACGGAGGGATTTCTGGATTTCTCTTACACTGTTCTAAATATCTCTTCTCTAGGAAAGCACTGGTCTCTCCTTAATAAATCTAAACTCCTATCTCTAAGCTAGGCAAACAGGGAAGTTCTGGGTCTGATTTTACCAAGAAATCCTTATAAGCCCTTAGGAAGGAAACCCTGGGCTGCTGGAAGAGTATGTGGATTTATATGTGTAAAAGGTTTCATTGAGAAGGTGTGTGCATACATCAGCATACTGAGAGAAAGATGGGGGAGGACAAGGTCATGAAAAGGGAGAGATTCTTCAACTCATTGGCATGAAAGATCTCAAATTACCTGTGGGGCTAATATTCTCATAGGGAAGTGATTTTCTTAATGACTTGGCATTGCTCTTCTGGCCTATTTATTTCATGGGGGAATAGCTATTGAGCTGGACAAACTTTCCTTGATGAAAATATCAATGGGAGCTTCACTTTTTGTACTCCTCTCAGCACTTGAATATTTATTTATTTATTTATTTATTTATTTTTTTTTAAAGATTTTATTTATTTATTTCACAGAGGGAGAGAGATCACAAGGAGGCAGAGAGGCAGGCAGAGAGAGGGGGGGGGGAAGCAGGCTCCCCGCTGAGCAGGGAGCCCGATGCGGGCCTCGATCCCAGGACGCTGAGATCATGACCTGAGCCGAAAGCAGAGGCTTTAACCCACTGAGCCACCCAGGCGCCCAGCACTTGAATATTTAAATCAGCTCTCTTATTTTTCTGTAGTTGAAAAAGAGTCCATCACCTGTTTTAAGAGTTCTTTCTTCCTTAAAAGAAAGAACGGAAAAAAGAACGAGAAAGAGGAATGAAGTAGAGTGAAGGCTTTTTGTTTCTTTTGTGTTAACATGCTTTAAGTTGTTTCAAATATCAAGTTCATGATTAAGAATAAATGAGATGACATTTAATGTGTTTAGCCCATTTATTGACCAATTAACGAGGCCATTAACGTGTGTCTACTACCCTGTTAACTTACACTTTGTGACTCTTAAACTTTACAATTCTGTAGGTAAACAAAAAACACAACAAAACAAAAGTAAATCTAAAGAAATAGAGAATTATCTATAAAGAATTTTAATTCAGTAAATATTCTATGATTATTCTAGGGATGCTTACAGTATTTTCCAACCGCCTGGGCTGGCACAACATGGAACTACTACTTTCTCAATTTCAGAAGCGCCTTACATTTGGCATCCAGAGGGAGCTATGTGACCTGGTCCGGGTGTCCTTACTTAATGCACAGCGAGCCAGGTTCCTCTATGCTTCTGGCTTTCTTACTGTGGCAGATCTTGCCAGAGCAAATATTGCGGAGGTGGAGACTGTTCTGAAAAATGCTGTTCCCTTTAAGAGGTAAGGAAGTCCCCTCTGAGTAGTTATTAAGTGAAAGATCATTTTTGTAAATAATAGAAAATGTGCTAAAATATTTTTTTGTAGACAGTATCATGATATACATGGTGTCAGTGAAAGAAAATGAGACTGATTTTCCCCGCTTCGAATTACTGCCATTTTGTGTGTGTACGTATATTTTTAGTATTGAAGTATAGGTAACACAGCATTATTTTAGTTTCAGCTGTACAGTATAGTGATTTGAAAGGTCCATATGTTATGCTCCACTCAGCACAAGTGTATCCACTATCTTTCACCATAAAATGCTATTAAATACCATTGACTATATTCCCCATGTTGTACATTTTATCCCTGTGACTTAATCATTCAATAACTGAAAGCCTCTATCTCTCACTCCCGTTCACTCATTTTGTCTATCGCCCTACCCCTCCCCTCTGGCAACCATCAGTGTGTTCTCTGTATTTATGGGCCTATTTTTGCTCTTAGTATGTTTTGTTTTTTAGATTCCACATCTAAGTGAAATCCTATGGTATTTGTCTTTCTCAGTCTGACCTTTTTCACTTGGCATAATACCCTCTAGGTCTATCCATGTTGTCAAAAATGGCAAGATCTCATATTTTTTATGGTGGGGTAATAGTCCATCATAGAGAGATAGGTATCATTGATAGATATCAAAGATAGATATCATAGATAGATTGATTGATCAATCTTTATATGTTTGTTATCCATCATATATCTATATTATCACATCTATATCCCTTCATCTGTCCATGGACACTTGAGTTGCTCCCATATCTTGGCTGTTGTAAATAATGCTGCAGTAAACATAGGGGTGCATTTATTTTTTCAAATTAGTGTTTTTGTTTTCTTTAGGTCAATATCCAGTAGCGGAATTATTGGATTGTGTGGTATTTTTAATTTAATTTTTTTTTAAAGATTTTATTTATTTATTTGACACAGAGAGAGAGATTACAAGTAGGCAGAGAGGCAGGCAGAGAGAGAGGAGAGAGGAGAAAGCAGGCTTCCCGCTGAGCAGAGAGCCCGATGTGGGCCTCGATCCCAGGACCCTGGGATCATGACCTGAGCCGAAGGCAGTGGCTTTAACCCACTGAGCCACCCAGGCGCCCTTTAATTTAATTTTTAACAAAAACCTCCATGCTGTTTTCCACAGTGGCTGGTCCAATTTACGTTCCCACCAACAGTGCACAGGGGTTCCTTTTTCTCCACATCCTCACCAACCCTTGTTTATTTCTTGTCTTTTTGATTGTAGGTGTTCTGAAAGGTCTCATTGTGGTTTTGATTTGATTTCCTCAAGGATTAGTGATGTCCATTTTTAAAAAGATTATTTGGTTTTTTGGTGTTGAGTCATATAAATTCTTTATACTGTTAACCTGTTATTGGATATATCATTTGTGGATGTATTCGCCCATCGATAGGTTACCTTTCCATTTTGTTGAGTCTTTCATTCACTGTGCAAAAGTTTTTTTATTTTGGTGTAGTCCCAAAAGTTTATTTTTGCTTTTGTTTCTCTTGTGAGAGGAGACATATGTAGAAAAATGTTGCTAAGGTCGATGTCAAAGAAATTACTGCCACATTTTCTTCTAGGAGTTTTGTGGTTTTGGGTCTCACACTTAGGTCTTTAATCCATTTGAGTTTATTTTTGTATGGTGTAAGGAGTGATTCACTTTCATTCTTTTGCATGTAGATGCCCAATTTCCCCAGCATCATTTATTGATGAGACTGTCTTTTTCCTATTGTATATTCTTGCCTCCTTTGTCATAGATAAATTGACTATATAAGCTGGGTTTTTTTTGGGCTCTGTATTCTGTTTCATTGATCTATATGTCTGTTTCTGTGCCAGTAACATACTATTTTCATTACTATAGCTTTGTAGTTTATCTTGAAATCTAGGATTGTGATACCTCCAGCTTTGTTCTTCTTTCTCAAGATTGCTTTGGCTATTTAGGGTGTTTTGTGGTTTCATTCAAATTTTAGTAGTATTTTTTCTAGTTTTGTGAAAAATGCTATTGATATTTTGATAGGAATTGCACTGAATCTATACATTGTTTGTGTAGTATGGACATTTTAATCAATATTAATTCTTCCAATCCATGAGCATGGTAATATCTTTCCATTTGTTTGTGCTGTCTTCAATTTCTTTCATCAGTGTTTTATAGTTTTTGAGTATAAGCTTTTTGGTGCCATTATAAAGGGTATTGTTTTCTTAATTTCTGTTTTTACTATGTTGTTATTAGTATAGAAATGCAACATATTTTCTGTCTTAATTTTGTATTCTGCAACTTTACTGAATTTATTCTAATAACTTTTTGGTGGATCTTTAGGGTTTTCTATGTGTAGTAGCATATCATCTACAAATAGTGATAGTTTTACTTCTTCCTTGACAGTTTAGATGTCTTGTATTTCTTTTTTTGGTCTGATTGCTCTGGCTAGGCTTTCCAGCAGTGTGTTGAATAAAAGTAGGGAGAGTGGACATTCTTGTCTTGTTCCTGATCTTAAGTGAAAAGCTCTCAGTTCTTCATCATTGAGTATGTAAGCTGTGGAGTTTTCACATACGGCCTTTATTATGTTGAGGTATGTTCTCTCTAAACTTACTTTGTTGAGAGTTTTTATCATGAACTCATGCTGAATTTTACCAATTGCTTTTTCTGTGTCTATTGAGATGATCATATGATATTTGTCCTTTGTTTTGTTGATTTGTTGTTTTGTCCTTTGTTTGTGATTGATTTATGAATATTGAATTAACCTTGCTTCCCCAGAGTAAATACCATTCAGCATGGTATTTACCATGTTATTTAATGTATTAATGTATTGTTGAATATTGTTTGTTAATGTTTTGTTGAGGATTTTTGCATCTATATTTATCAGGGACATTGGCCTCAGAGTTTCTCTTTTTTGTAGTGCCCTTAGTTTTGGTATCAGGGTAATGCTGGCTTTGTAGAATGTATTTGGAAGTTTTCCTTTCACTTCTGTTTTTTGGAATAGTTTGAGGAGAGTAGGTATTAACTCTTCTTTAAATGTTTGGTAGAACTCATCTGTGAAGCCATTTGGTTGGGGACTTTTGTTTGCTGGAGTTTTTTTGATTATCAATTCAATTTCATTACTAGTAATTGGTATATTCAGCTGTTCTGTTTCTTCCTGATTCAGTTTGGGAAGATTGTATGTTTCTAGGAATTTATCCATTTATTCTAGGCTGTCCAATTTGTTGACATAATTTTTTATAATATTCTCTTATAATTCTTTATATTTCTGTGTTGGTTATTAATTTCCTTTTTCATATCTGATCTTATTTGTGTCCTATCTCTCTCTCTCTCTTTTTTTTTTTTTTTTTTTTGTTGAGTCTGGTGAAAGATTTATCTATTTTATCTTTTCAAAGAGCCAGCTCTTGGTATCTTTTCTAGTGTTTTTTAAGTCTATTTCCACTCTGATCTTAATTTCCTTCCTTCTCCTAACCTTGACCTTTGTTTATTCTCCTTTTTCTAGTTCTTTCAGGTGTAAATTTAGATTGTTTATTTGAGATTTTTCTTGTTTCTTGAGGTTGGCCTGTATCACTATGAATTTCTTAGAATTATTTTCATTGTATTCCAGAGATTTTGGATTGTTGTCTTTTTATTTTCACTTGTCTTCATGTATATTTTGATTTCCTTTGATTTCTTCATTGGCCCGTTGGGTGTTTAGTAGTGTGCTATTAGCTTCCATGTGTTTTTGTTTTTTCCAGTTTTTTTTTTCTTGTGATTGATTTCTAGTTTTATATTGTTGTGGTTAGAAGAGATGCTTGATATGATTTTAATCTTCTTAAATTTACTAGGACTTGTTTTATGGTCTAACATGTGATCTGTCCTGGAGAATGCTCCATATGCATTTGAACTAAATGTATGTTCCGTGTTTTTGTATGGAATGTTCTGCATGTATCTGTTAAGTACATCTGGTCTAATGTGTCATTCAGAGTCACTGTTTCCTTCTTTTTCTGTCTGCATGATCTAGCCATTGATGTAAATGGGGTGTTATAGACCTGTACTATTATTGTATTACTTTCAATTTCTCTGTATAGGCCAGTTAATATTTGCTTTATGTATTTAGATGCTTTAATATTGGGTACATAGATATTTACAAATGTTATATCCTCTTGTTGGATTCATTTCACCTTGTTACCATTATATAATGCCCTTTTTTGTGTCTTTTTATAGTCTTTGTTTAACGTCTATTTTGTCTGACATAAGTATTGCTACCCTGGCTTCCCCTCTCCCTCTCCCCCCACCCCCCTGCTTTTATTTGCATGGACTATATTTTTCCATGCTTTCACTTCTGGTCTCTGTATTTTTATAGATCTGAAGTGAGTCTTTGGTAGGCAGCCTACAACTGGAACATTTTTTTTTCATCTTTTTGTTTGTTTGTTTGTTTTAAGTAGGCTTCACTTCCAGTGTGGAGTCCAGTGCAGGACTTGAACTCATGACCCTGAGATCAAGACCTGAACTGAGATCAAGAGTCAGATGCCTAACCGACTGAGCCACCCAGGTGCCCCATGGGTCTTGGTTTTGTTTTTGTTTTGGTTTTTTTTTTTTTTTTTTAAGATTTTATTTATTCATTTGACACAGAGAGAGAGAGATTACAAGTAGGCAGAGAGGCAGGCAGAGAGAGGAGAGAGGAGGAAGCAGGCTCCCTGCTGAGCAGAGAGCCCAATGCGGGCCTCGATCCCAGGACCCTGGGATCATGACCTGAGCCGAAGGCAGCAGCTTTAACCCACTGAGCCACCCAGGCGCCCTGTTTTTTTTTTTTTTTAAAGGTTTTATTTATTTGAGAGAGCATGAGCCATGGAGGTGGGGGTGGCAGAAGGAGAGGGAAAAGCAGACTTGTTGCTGAACAGGGAGCCCAACTCAGGGCTTGATCCAAGAACCTCAGGATCACAACCTGAGCTGAAGGTAGACACTTAACCAACTGAGCCACCCAGGTATCCCCTGGATCTTTTTTTTTTTGTTTAAATTTATTTCTCTGACAGAGAGAGCACAAGCAGGGGGAGTGGCAGGCAGAGGGAGAGGGAGAAGCAGGCTCCCCACTAAGCAGAGAGCCTGATGTGGGGCTCAATCCCAGGACCCTAAGCCGAAGACAGATGCTTAACCAACTAAGTCACCCAGGTGCCTTGGATCTTATTTTTTAAATCTGTTCTACCATCCTATCTCTTTTGATGGAGCATTAGACCTACTTGTACATCTCAACTAATTATTGATAGGTATATATTTATTATCCTTTTGTTGTTTTCTGGTTGTTTTTGTAGTTCTTTGTTTCTTTTCTCTCTTTCTTTTGATGACTTTCTGTCATATTATGTTGATTGTCTTTATTTTTTATGTATCTCAGATTTTGGATTTGTCTTTACCATGAGGTTCATATATAACATTTTAAATATATAACAGTCTATATTAAGTCAATGGTCACTTAAGTTTGAACAAATTCTAAAAGAAAATTTCTTTTATTCCCCTCTTCCCACATTTTATGCATATAAAATGTTATATATTTTATATTTTTATCTTTTTATTCATATTTCATATTATCTTATATCTTTTTATTCATAATTTCTTTTTTTTTAAAGATTTTATTTATTCATTTGACACAGAGAGAGAGATTACAAGTAGGCAGAGAGGCAGGCAGAGAGAGAGGAGAGAGGAGGAAGCAGGCTCCCTGCTGAGCAGAGAGCCCGATGTGGGCCTCGATCCCAGGACCTTGGGATCATGACCTGAGCCGAAGGCAGCAGCTTTAACCCACTGAGCCACCCAGGCGCCCCATAATTTCTTTTGATTGTGGACTTTTCTTTTTCACTTGAAGAAGTCCCTTTAACATTTCTTTTAGACTAGCTTAGTGATGATGAACTCCTTTAACTTTTGTTTCTTGGGGAAACTCTATCTCTCCTTCTATTGTGAATGATAAACTTGCCATAAAGAGTGTTCTTGGTTGTAGGTTTTTTTTTTCCCCCTTTAGCTCTTTGAATGTATCATGTTGCTCTATTCTGTCCTGTAACGTTTCTGCTGAAAAATCTGCTCATAGTCTTAAGTGGTTTCCCTCGTATGTAACTTTTTCCTTCTTTTTCTTTTTAGAATTTTCTCTTTATCTTTAACCTTTGACATTTTAACTATATATGTCATAGTGTGGAACTCCTTGGGTTCATCTTGTTTGGAACTCTGTATCCTTCCTAAACCTGTTTTCTTCCCCCAGGTTAAGGAAGTTTTCAGTAATTATTTCTTCAAATAAGTTTTCTCCCCTTTTCTCTCTCTCTTCTCTTCTGGGACCCCCATAATGCAAATGTTTGTTCACTTGATGTCATCCTAGAGATTGCTTAACTTATCCTAATTAAAATTTTTTTTTCTATTTGCTGTTCAGTTTGAGTGCTTTCCATTACCTTGAGTTCTAGATTGCTGATCATCTCTTCTCATCCCCTAATCTATTGTTGATTTCCTCTAGTATATTTTTCATATCACTATATTCTTTAACTTTGATTGGTTCTTTCTCATATTTTGTATAACTTTGTTGAAATTTTCACTGAGTTCTTCCACTCGTGTCTCCAGTTCAGTGAGCATCTTTGAGATCATTACTTTAAACTTTGTCAAGCACATTGTTTCTCTTTGTTTCATTTAGTTCTTTTTCTAAGATTTTGTCTTTTTCTTTTGTTTGGAGCATATTCCTCTATCTCCCCATTTTGCTTGATTTTCTGTGTTTGTTCCTTTGAATTGAGTAGAACAGCTACTTGTAAACTTGAAAGAAAGGTATTATGTATGGTCATTCCTATGTAGTCTTTGTGTGCTTAATAACTTTGGCTGGCTGACTGGAACTGTGGCTGCCATGAGCATAGAGTCCCAGGTACTCCTTTCCGTGGTAGCATGACTGGAGCTGAAATGGGTTTGGGTCAGATGGTCTCAGGGTTCTCTGTAGAAAGGGGGATCTGGCAATATAGCAAAAACTGAAGTTGATGTGGGCTGGGGCAGTCCCTGGGCTCTCTGTACAGAGAACATCCTGGCAGGATAGCTGAAGCTGAAGTGAGCATGGTCCAGGGCTGTCCAGGGGCTCTCTACCCACAGGGTTCACTGGGAGGACAGCTGAAGTGGGTGCAAGCTGGGTGTTCTGGCGCCCTCCACACAAGGGGTATCCAGATAGGTTGCTGGAACTAAGGTGGGTGTGAGTCAGGGGTTCTTGGAGCACTACGTGCTGGGGGAGTATTAGCAAACTGTCTGGAGCCAAAGTAGTATGGGCCTGGGTCTGGGGTACTTTGGTCCTGTGTGTGCCACCTTGCTGCATCAGCTGGACCTGTAGTGGGTACTGACCAGGGATGTCCTCCTGGTGGGTGCCACACTGGTGCTGCCTTGGTGGGATGGCTGGGGCTGATGTGGGCTAGGGGTTTGGGGCTCATTGAGGTAGTAGGCCAGCTAGTACACCCAGACTCTGCATCTGTCTTGCTCTCAAGATGGAGGGGGAGCATAAACTGTGAAACTTGCAGCCCCTATAACCTGGAAAGTGTTCCAGCAGATCCCCCACAATTTGGCAAAATTCCAAGTCTAGTTTCTTTATGTTCTAGTTGCTCTTTTTACTTCTGTATTATGCTAAGGCTACTGTTGCTGTGTTTATGCCTCTTCTGAATGCCCAGAACTTTATTGATCAAAATTACTGGTATCAGTGTTAGGACAAATCAATATCATATACCTTCTCATGTGACACAGTGAGAAAGACACAGCATCACTCCTGGAGTATTCTTATCAAAAATGTCTAAAATTAATTATAAAGAAACATCAGACAAACCTAAATTGGGAGACATTGTACAAAATAATTGGCTAGTACTCTTCAAAAATATCAAGGTCATGAAAAACATAGACTGAGGGTGTTTCTAATTAAAGGAAGATAAAGAGACATGACAACTAGATACACCACTTTATTCTAGATTGGATTAGAAAAAGGACATAAGGGGTGCCTGAGTGGCTCAGTTGTCAGGTCATGATCCCAGGGTCCTGGGATTGAGCCCCGCATCGGACTCCCTGCTCAGTGGGAGGCCTGCTTCTCCCTCTCCCATTCCCCCTGCTTGTGTTCCCTCTCTCACTGTCTCTCTCCCTATGTCAAATAAATAAATAAAATCTTTAAAAAAAAAAAAAGGTCATAAGTGGAACAGTTGGTGAAATTTGAACAAGGTGTGTAGGTTAGATATAGCATTGTATTAATGTTAATTTCCTTTTTTTAAAAAAGATTTTATTTATTTATTTCACAGAGGGAGAGAGATCACAAGGAGGCAGAGAGGCAGGCAGAGAGAGGGGGAAGCAGGCTCCTCGCTGAGCAGGGAGCCCGATGCGGGCCTCGATCCCAGGACCCTGAGATTATGACCTGAGCCAAAAGCAGAGGCTTTAACCCACTGAGCCACCCAGGCGCCCTAATGTTAATTTTCTGAATGGAAACTGGTATCTGGCACCTGGCTACCCTTTCCTTTTAGTATTTGGTACTTAAGAGCTAGAAAACCCTAGTTAGCCTTTTGAAGGTCTCTGTTTGCCCTTAACAACAATTCACAATGAATTACCTCTGCATATATATTTTCATAGTTTTGGTAATGTTTCTTCAGAGTAAATTCCTGGATGGGATTTTAAAAGTTAAGGGCTTATGTCACTTTGTTAGATTCCAGATTGCCCTGCAGAGTACATTCTCACTAACCAATTACCCCACAGCCTTGCCAACAGAATCCATTGTTAGAGGTTTTCATTTTACCAGTCTGATAGATGAGAAAGTATATCTCAGCATGGTTTAAGTGTGCATTTCTCTGATCGTGAGTGATGATAGGGATGTTTTCATATGTTTTAGGACTTTTTTTTTTTTCTTGGTATCTTTGTAAATTATCTGTTTATGTCTTTTCCTTATGTTTCTACTGGGTTTGGTCTTTCCTCTCTCCTTTTAAACAATCTTTTCAAAATTGATTACTTAGCTGCTTTTATATGTATATTGCAAATATTTTTGCAAAATTTATGAATTGTCTTTTGACTTTTATTGCATTGTTTTTGCCATGCAGAATTTTAATTTTTCTATTGATTTAAGATTCTATTAAATTTATTTTATTTTATTTTTTTCAGTGATCCAAGATTCATTGTTTATGCACCACACCCAGTGCTCCATGCTATTGATTTTTTAATCAATCTTTTTTCCTTCTTTTCTTTCTTTTTTTCCTGCTTTTGAATTATCATAGAAAACTTTGTACTGAGATTAAAATTGTCTTTGATTTAGTAATTTGAGATGCTATCTTTATCATATACTAAATATCCACGAATAGTTAGGTCTTTTTCTGGACTTTCTATTCAGTTACTTATTATTCTTTTTGTCAATTCATGAACAAGTACCATACTTTTAAGTATAAAGGCTTTATATATATTTTAATCTCTGATAAGGCACTTTCCCACATAGTTTTTCAATATTTTTCTGGTTATTCTTGTGTATTTGCCCATATGAAAGTTAAAGTGTTTGTTGGTATTTTATTGGGATTGGATTGAAACAAAACTTGGAATTGACATCTTTGTATTGTTTTGTCAACCTATCTAACAATAGGTAACATGTTTGAATTTGATCTAGTTTTGTGATTTTCAAGAGTTTTCAAAAGATTTCCTCAAATAGGTTTTTAGAAGTTTTAAGTTTTGCTTACACAGGTTTTATACATTTCTCATTAAGGTTGTTCCTACTTAATCTTTAGTGTTATTTTAATTGGTGGCTTTCTTCTATGATGTCTTCTACATAATTATTATGTTAAAACATTTTGTATATTTTTTATCCTATTTTCAGAATTCTTTTACTGTTTAAATTACTTTTATCATTGATTCTCTAGAATCTTCCAGGTATATTGTATCATCGGCAAATAGCTATTTTACTTCTTCCTTAAGAATTCACATGCTTTTATTTGATTTCTCTTAATTGTATTAGCTGATACCTCTAATATGTAGTAGTATTAGGGATGGTAGTAATAGATAGTGGGCATTTTTACTTTGGGATCTTAGAGCAAAAGCTTCTGGTGTTACTTTAGTAGGGCATTATGTTCAGGACTGTGATGTGTATGTATTTATGTAGGTTTGTATGTATGTGTTATCATTTTAATAAAATGTTCATTAAATGAAATTTCCTTGAATACTTTTATCATGACTGGATTTTGAATTTTGTCAAAGGATTTTTTAGTATTTATGGAGATATTGATAGGGTTTTTCTCTCGTTTCATCTATTAGTACAGTACATTATATTAATAGATTTCCTATCATTGAATCAGTCATATATGGCCCAAAATAAATTTAATTTGGTCATCTTATTTTATTACATGATGTTGGATTCTGTTTGCTAATATTTAAAAGAGTGTACTTTTGCATCGTTATTTATGAATAATATTAGTCTATATTTTTCTTGCATTGTGTGTTTTTTGCACTATCTTTATTCAAGTTTCGGTATCAGTTTTGGTATCAGACTTCATAAAAAAGAATTATGAAGTGTCTTTATGAACTGAATTATGAAGTTCAGTGTGTTGCAATAATTTATAGAGTCTTGGGACTGGTAGAAGGTTTGATATGTTTACTGTATGAAAACATCTTGGATGGTTAGTTCTTGATCATTTTGTCTCTTTCATTTTTTCAGAAATTAGTCTCTCTAAGCTTTCTATCTCTAATGGGGTCAATTTTAGTAATCTGTATTTCCCTAAGAAATTACCACTTCATCTAGATTTTCAAATATATTTTTATAGAGATTTATTTCTAAATTAGTTTCTTAGGAAGTTTAAGTGTTTTTTTTCTATTTCAATAGTTATTCCTTGTAATTTTCTGTTTTATGAATTTCTACTTTATGTTTTTTCTTGATCAGATTAACTAGTGGTTTATCTATTTTTTAAATTCTTTAAAAATCTAAGATTTTATCAGGTCTATTATTTTAAATATACCTTATTAATTTCTTCTTTTAATATTACATTTCATTCTTACTACTTTCTTTTTATTTTGTTTTACTTTTTCTAATATTTTGTTGAACTAGGAATTTGTTGACTCATGTTTTTATTGATAAATGCTGTTTTTAGTGCAGCACTATGAATTTAGTAATGTGAATTTTCTGTGGTCTCTATTTTAAGTATAATCCACAGACTGTGATATGTAAAGATTTTGTTTTTATTTGTTGGAAATTATGTAATTTTCATGTTTTCCCTTTTTTGCCTAGGTGGAGGTGCTTTTTGCTTTTTTTTGTTAAATGACTTCTAGTCTTATTGCACTGCAATCTAATAGTGTTGCTTGTAATACGTATACTTTATAGAACTTACAGATATTTTCTTTGTGACCTAATACATGATCGATACAAACTAGATGTGTACTCTATTATAAAGGTAAAATGTTTGAAATATATTCATAAATTCTACTTCATTGGTTATGTTCGTTAGGTCTTCTTTATTCTTATTTATGCACCTCCTCAAAATTTCATCTGTCTTTTAATGAGAGTGGTTTACTGAAGTCCACCAATTGTTAGTATATTTCTCTCTGTGTCCTTGCATCTCTTGTCTTTGCTTCATAAAGTATTGTTTGTTATTTGGTGTGTAAATATTCAGTACATATGACTGATTGGTAATGTTATCTTTATTATGATTATTGTTTTTAGCAGTGAATTTTACCCTTTTTTGTTTAATGCAATCTGTCCCTCACTGCTTTCTTCTTGTTTCCCTTTGCCTAGGAATTTTTTTGTCCATCTCTTTAGTTTTAGCCTTTTAGAATCAATGTGTTTTAGATATACTTTTTATGTACCACACTGAGATGTAATTATCTTTTATTTTCTGGACCAAATTGAAATCTTTTTCTTTTAATGGATGAATTAATCCTGTTCACATTTATTGATTTAACTAAAGTGTTTAGTTTCAATTCTCAAATTATTTTTTAATTATGTATATATATATTTACTATGTTTCTTTCTCTACCTAAGGATACTCTTTGGAAATAAATTTGGAAAGACATATATTTTTGTTCTAGTGGGTACCTGTGTACTTTTTATTATCTGGTTTGTCAAGCTTTTTTTTTTTTAAGATTTTATTTTTAAGGAGTCTGTACACCCAACATGAAACTGAACTCACAACCCGGAGATCAAGAGTCACATGTTCTTCCAAGTGAGCCAGCCAGGTGCCCCTGGTTGTCAAGATTTTAATGGTATCCTTTAATACCTACATACTGCTTGAACAACAGTCATTGACATTGAGCTCACTTTTTCTTTTTCTTTTTTCCTGTCGTTTTCCTTCCATTTAAAAAGTTCATTTTTTCTACTTTGTCTCAACAAATAACATTTGTACATTAATTTTCCATCCTTGTCCCTTTCCTTGTAGGGTGTAGAGATGGAAAACTAATATAATCTACATTTTTATTTATTCAAATTCTTACCATTGGTCTTAATGCTGAAGCACTTCTAGTCATCTCTTGATTGGATGAAACCTATCCACTAATAGATTTCTTGAGGGCTAATATAGTATAGAATTCCCTACATCTTGTATGTTTAAAACTATTTTTTATAACCTTAATATTTGAGGCAAATCTTGGCTGGATATAAATTTTTGGTTCATGCTTTCTTTTACTGAGTTTTAGGAAAATGTTCTTTCTTTGCTTTTGCATGCCGTTTTTAAGAATTCTAATGGGAATATAACTATTTTGTCCTAAATATGTAGGTCTTGAGATTTCTTTTTTATGTCTTTGAAGTCTGATAATTTTACTAGGCTAATTAGTTAGCTAATGCTATGAAATAAATTACTTTAAGAACTTAGTGGCTTAGGGGTGCCTGGCTGGCTCAATCGGAAGAGCGTGCTATTCTTGATCTGAAGGTCATGAGTTCGAGCCCCATGTTGGGTGTAGAGATCACTTAAAAAAATAAATTTAAACTATATTTTAAAGAACTTAGTGATTTAAAAGCAACAGTAAATATATATTACCTCAAAGTTTCTGTGAGTCATGAAATTGGGAACACCTTTTCTGGTGGTCTGGTTTGAAGTTTTAGTAAGGCTGTTGGCTAGGACTATAATTACCTGAAGTTTTGAGTTGGATCTGCTTTTAAGATGACTTGCACACATACTGGCAAGCTGATGCTCAGTTCTTCATGTGAGCTTCTCTATAGAGCTGCTTATTGTCCTTATCCATGACGGTTAGCTTCCCTTAGAGTAAGTGATCCAAGAGAGAGCAAAATGGAAGCCGCAATGTCTTTTAAGAGCTAGCCTTTGTTTTAGTTGTTTTGGGTGACAGGCTAACTTGGTCCCTATTACACCATCCTTGTTGGAAACAGAGATTTCTTGGCCAGTATATCTTTGACACTTTTTATATCTCATCCTGGTTTTGTTTGTTTTTTTCTCTTCATGGTACTTCAGTTTTGTATATGTTTGGCCTTTAGGGCATAGGATCTATTATTTTACCCTAAGAGCTTTGATATTTTATCAGTCAGCTTGTCTAAACTCAAACTAAACTTTGTCTTCCTCTAGTAGACAGTAACTCAAATCTCTCTTCAGTTGTTTAGACTTTTAACTGACTACTTGGAGTCTGCCCACACTTGCATAGATTAGAGGTCAGCCAGATATTTGGGAAGAATTTATATGAAGAATTTGGGGTTCTCCTTCTTTGGATCTCTCATTTCTGGACTTTCTCTGATTGTTTTATATCTCTTGCAGTTATTCTGAGCTCTTTTTCGAATTCTGCCTATCAATAAACTCCAGGTTTCAGTTTCTTCTTTTGGTCACTCTCCAGGTCCTTCAATTATTTTGTCCAGAGTTCATATTACATCAGAGGATTTGTTTTTAGTGAAAGTTTTATTACATTATTTTAAAAGGTTTCTGCTTAATGGATCTATCTTGGTGAGGAATTCTCTAACTATGTTATTTAAAAATTACAGAACCACCCATCTCCTGGTGCTTCAATTTGTACACAACGCTTACCAGTTGACATAGAATGCATTTTAAAATATTTATTTTCTGATTTCCCCAACTAGAATGTAAGCTCTAAAACAGCAGATATTTTCCCCTCTTGTTCAGTGCTATTTCTTCAATTCCTAGAACAGATCAGATTAATGCTTAGTAAATACTTTGGCATGCATGAATGAATCAATACATTAATTTATTTCTTTTCCTGTTTCCTTATATAGTGCCCGAAAGGCAGTGGATGAGGAAGAGGAAGCAGTTGAAGAACGTCGGAATATGCGAAGTATTTGGGTGACTGGCAGAAAAGGTTTAACTGAAAGGGAAGCAGCAGCCCTTATTGTGGAAGAAGCCAAAATGATTCTGCAGCAGGACTTAGTTGAAATGGGAGTGCAGTGGAATCCATATACCCTTTTAAATTCTGATACACACTCATTGACCAGCAGTGAGTCAGAAGTAAAGGAACAGAAATTTATACCCCAAACTAAAAGATCTTGTAAAAGATTAACATCAAAGAAAAAAAGTAACTCGATGTTTAGTAATTCTTCTGCTAACCATTCACCAAACACTGCGCAAGATTTAGAGAAAAGTGGAGAGCATACAAATTCCTTTCATTATAAGTTACAGAATGGGAATCAAGAACACCAGGCATATTCCATTTCCAGAGCAAGAAAACGGGCTTCTTTGAATATAAGTAAAGATAAGCTAAGAAACTCTCTGAATGAGGGAAGAACATGCACTAAGAAAGTTGTTCAGACTCTCTTATTTGAGAAAACAAAAAAAGAAGCTCAGAGTTCCAATTCAGAAAAGACAGAAAAGATGAGTACTGCCTCTGGATCTTGGAAACATAGTAAACGTGTAAAACAATCTAAACAGAGTAGCCCTGTGAAACACACTGAGATGTATAGAATTGATTTACAGCAACAGACTATATCTAGTCCTGTTTATTGTGGAGACGCATTTACCTTAGATGAGAAGAATGTAGAATTTAGAAGTCCAGAGTATTTTGCTAAAAATGTATCATTCTGTGCTGAGGGAAAATATAGCAAAGCATCGTTCTCATCACAAAGAGAACAAAGCTCAAAGAACAAAACAAAAACTAATGATATTCTTGTGGAACATTTTATCACACAATCCCAGAGTAAAAAAGTGACTTGTCAACCCACTAGTATGGTTAGTGAAAATGGAAGAGGACTTGCTGTTGTTGAGTCAGAAAAAATAAACACAGTCTTGATGGTACAGAATGATTCAAAAAACCAGGATGTTTATGTAAAACATGACACCTACTCAATTAACCAGTGCCCGGAAGAACAGTCTGATAAACAGACTAACACTTATATCAAACAGAAAAAAATAATAGAGAGACAAATGCCCTGTGAGACAGGCAGTAGTTATATGAATAGAGACTCAAATGTTGTTATCAAGTGTGGAATTATGAAGTTTAATAGTGAGGAAAATAAATCAAATAATCTTAAGTTATCAGGAGATAATATAAACAGCGCCGAGATACTCCCAACTGGAGGATCAGGAGGCCAGCATGAGAATTTTCTAAATACTTGTAGAATACAAGAAAAAACAGAAGCTTATGCAGCAAACAAAACAAAGACTAATTGTGTTTCTGACTTAGGTTTAGTTCCTTGTGAATTTGAAGATAGCTTCTACCTGGATACTCAGTCAGAGAAAATAATACAACAGATGGCAACTGAAAATGCCAAACCAGGAGCAAAGGATGCCAACCTGGCAACAGGGAAGATGCAGAAGAGCTTAGACAACCAGAGTTTGGTACGCTCTTTTCAGAATGAGATTCGTATTACTTTTCCTGGTGAACAACATTCTCCAGGAGTGACAAATATAAATCATTTGGAACTTAAGACTCTAGATACTGTGAAACAAGACACTGATTCACATGGGGTTGATATCCTGACTCCAGAAAGCTCAATTTTTCTTTCTCCAATACTCTTGAGGGAAAATGGCCCTTGTTTTAAAGGGAATGAACTTTCTGTCACTGACTCTCAATTAAATAGTTTTCTTCAAGGTTATCAAACACAAGAAGCTATGAAACCAGTTATATCTCTGGTTCCTCAAAAGAGTACTACCACTGGTGTAGAAGCAGAATGTCTGCCAGTTCCTGAAACAAGTTTGAATTTGAGTGATAGTTTACTATTTGACAGTTTCAGTGAAGACTACCTAGTAAAAGAACAACCACCTGATATACAAGCGAAAGAACCCCTCTCTTTTGCACTAGCACCAAACCATGTCAGTCATTCTATGTGTCTGCAACCAGAGGGCACAATCAGAAAATCAAATATGAATGAGAATCAAGATAATCAGCAACAGTTCACTTGTTTCAGTGATGAGTCTGTTATATTTTCAGAAATGGATTCTGCTCAGATGCTTGAAGCTTTGGACAATGTAGCAATATGTCCTGTCCAAGAGAAACAGAATACTGCAGTATCTCTTAAAGCAGTAGATCTAAGTGATCTAGTGACTGTAGGTAATGATTATCCACAAAGAGAAGTAATTGGAGGAGATAAAGATGAAAGGTCTCAAAAACCCAAATTAACTGAGACAGGGGAAAATAATGCATTCATTTGGTCAGGGGCATCATTTGATTTAAGTCCAGGACTGCAGAGAATTTTAGACAAAGTGTCCAGTCCTCTAGAAAATGAAAAGCAAAAATTAACCACTACAGAGTTGTCTAGTTTGAAAGAAAAAAATACGGAGGTAAATGACAAACAAAAAGTGATTTCAAAATTGGAGCCAAATCAAGTGCAGGGAATCTCATTTTCCCCTAATATTGAAGTAAAAAGCAAGATTGGGGCACTGGAGACCAATGCCCTTCATGCTGAAACCTCATCCTACTTGCCTTGTAAAGAGAACTGTATAGTTGATGATAATGGACTCATTCCTCCTACACCCATTCCAGCATCTGCTTCTAAACTGGTATTTCCAAGTATTCTTGGAACATCTTCTGTAAAACTTCAGAAAACACATAGTGTTTTACAGCTCGGTGAAAGTTACTCACTTGGCTCATCTTCAAATATTAAAAACCAAGATTTAAGTTCAGAGAGTAGAAATGGTTTAAAAGAGGACAGTCCTATTAGAGACACAAGTTTTTCACTGCAGTTATCACAAGATGGATCGCAGTTAACTCCAGTCTCATTCAGCCCAGGAAGTTTGGCCATAATTGATGTAGCAAGTGACCAAACTCTTTTTCGAACATTCATTAAGGAATGGCAGAGCAAAAAGCGATTTTCCATCTCACTGGCTTGTGAAAAGATCAGTAGTTTGACATCTAAAAGTGCTGCTATTGGTGGTAGGTTTAAGCAAGGTAAGATTTTTTTTTTTAATTTTTCATATTTTCATCTTTATATGTAAAATAATGGGTTGGGATGGGCCTGAGCCTTTTCAGTATTGGATATTAAATGTAAAAAATTTATTCAGAGTTCAATTAAAGTTTCTTCTGTGTGGGTTTACCTGTAGAACAGCTTTATTTTTGAGTGCAACTAGATTAATAATAGTTGCCATCAGGTATAAGGGATGGGTGATTCCAGGACATGTGGGTATGAGAGCCGAGCACTAAATAAAAAAGCTCAAACTGGACTACTGAACTCATGTAGATCACTAAGGCACTACTCATTTACCTGGCACTGATCCACTGTTGTAGCTGTGGTCTAATCAGGCCTCTGTCTTCCTCGTTCTTCATAAGCCACAGATCCCACCTAAACAGCGTTCCTAGAGTAGATCCCCACACTAGATGGTCCAAAGGGAGTTTCAGACCAGTTTTTTCTCTCAGGACAAGGACATAGCAGCCAAACTTATTGCTGCTCCAGCCACCACAGTTGTGGCTGGTTTGGGGGCCAGCACTTGATCATTGGGTGTATCAGGAATCCATCTCTCAAACGGCATCTCTTCAGTACTATTCTGGACTTAGCCCTGAGTCAGGCCATGGAGCTCTTCTGTTTGTTGACTTCCTTATCCTTTTCACTTTATGAGGCTTCACTGAGGTCACGCATCTGTCACTGCTTCTTCAACTCCAGGCCATTTCTGGTGCTAGAGTATGCTGAAATTTACCATTAAATGTAGTGTTTCTTTTTAAAGAAAATCATATGTGTGTGTGTGTGTGTGTGTGCTTGTGTGATTATTTATATATAATATATTGATATTAGAATATAAGTTTGTAAAAATTATATATTTTGAATAAGGATCACCTTTTTTGGTATCTTAATGGAATAGTACCATGGATTTTATTAATCATCAGTGCTCATGAATTATTTTCTATTGCATTTTAATACCCTTATTCACTTATATAATCATAAAAGTACATAGAAAAAAGGCACTATATTTTATTTTATTTATTTTATTTAATTTTATATTTAATTTTTTTATTTTATTCTTTCAGTGATCCAAGATTCATTGTTTATGCACCATACTCAGTGCTCCATGCAATACGTGCCCTCCTTAATACCCACCACCAGGCTCACCCATCCCCTCCATAATCCTCAGTTTGTTTCTCAGAGTCCACAGTCTCTCATCTTTTGTCTCCCCCTCCGATTTACCCCAATTCACTTTTCCTTTCCTTCTCTTAAAGTCCTCCATTTTATTCTTTATGTTCCACAAGTAAGTGAAACCATATGACAATTGACTTTCTCTGCTTGACTTATTTCACTTAGTATAATCTCCTCCAGTCCCATCCATGTTGATACAAAAGTTGGGTATTCATCCTTTCTGATGGCTGCGTAATATTCCATTGTATATATGGACCACATCTTCTTTATCCATTCATCTGCGGAAGGGCATCTCGGCTCTTTCCACGGTTTGGCGATTGTGGACATTGCTGCTATGAACATTGGGGTACATATGGTCCTTCTTTTCACTACCTCTGTATCTTTGGGGTCAATACCCAGTAGTGCAATTGCAGGGTCATAAGGTAGCTCTATTTTTAATTTTTTGAGGAATCTCCACATTGTTTTCCAAAGTGGCTGCACCAACTTGCATTTCCACCAATAGTGTAAGAGGATTCCCCTTTCTCCACATCCTTTCAACACTCGTTTCCTCTCCTGTTGATTTTGGCCATTCTAACTGGTGTTAATGTGGTATCTCAATGTGGTTTTGATTTGAGTTTCCCTGATGGCTAGTGATGATGAATACTTTTTCATGAAAAGGCACTATATTTTAAACAATGTACATTACCTACATATTTAAGTACTTATGTCAAGTAGACTTGTACCTCCAACTGATGTTCATTAATTCTGTGCAAAAATGGTGACCCCAAAGCCTCATAGAGAGCCCTTCCAGGTTTTAAGAGACTTGAACCTTTTGTTAAATAATGCCATGTATGTATATTCCTGTCTTACTTCATGACAATAAGGATTTTGTATCATTGGGAATAGCTGTAGTCAGCTTTGACAACCTGCTGTGGAAAGCAAAGATTTGACCAGATTTCTTAAATCTCTGTATTTATGCATGAATTTGTTCATAAAAGTTTGAGTATTTGATCTTCAATTTATAGAACATGTGTTTTGATTTTTTTTATTTCAGTATAGTTGACACACAATGATCTATTAATTTCAGGTGTACAGCATAGTGATTCAAGTTTATACATTACAGTATGTTCACCATGAGTATAGATACCATCCGTCCCCATACATTGCTATTACAGTATCATTGACTATATTCTTTATGTTGTGTCTTTTATTCTCATGACTTATTCATTCCATAACTGGAAGGCTGTATCTCCCACTCTCTTTTACCCATTTTGCCCAATCCCCCACTCTTCCCTTCCTTCTAGCAACCATCAGTTTATTCTCTGTATTTATAAGTCTGATTCTGCTTTTTGTTTATTCGTGTGTTTTTGTTTTAGATTCTGCATATGAAGTGAAATCATATGGTATTTGTCTTTCTCAGTCTGAATTATTTCACTTAGCATAATACCCTCTAGGTCTATGTTGTGTCACATGGCAAGTTTTCATCCTTTTTTATAGCAGTGTATTTCATTTTATATGTGTACCACATCTTCCTTATTCATTTGTATATCAGTGGACACTTAGGTCATGGACCACATGTGTTAATGACATGTTTTATGTACTTTCTGTGTTGACTAGTACTTTCCATTTTTATTCAACATACATAAAATTGAGCACATTTTCTGTGCTAGGGGTTAGAGGGGCAAAATTGTTCATTTAAATTTAACAAATATATGCCACCTATTTTCAAGGTATTGGGGATCTAATTGCAAATAAGATAGACTTTTTTTAATTTTTAGTTTTATTATTATTATTATTATTATTATTATTATTATTATTAGCCCCAGGGGTACAGGTCTGTGAATCCTCAGGCTTATACCTTTCACAGCACTCACCATAGCACAAACCCTCCCCAATGTCTATAACCCATCCACCCTATCCCTACCCTCCTACCCCCCAGTAACCCTCAGTTTGTTTCGTGAGATTAAGAGTTTCTTATGGTTTGTCTCATTCCCAATCCCATCTTATTTCATTTTTTTCCCTCCCTACCTCCCAGGACCCCCTGTCCTGCCCCTCAAATTCCTCATATCAGAGAGATCATATGATAATTGGATAGACTGGTTTTTAACCTGTATCTATAAGTTGGAGATGCCTTATTTTAGAAAAAATGTTGATTCCAGATACAAAATCATACCTGATTCTTTACCAAGAACTAAGATGCTTGATTTTCTGGGGTTTCTCAGTGTTAAGAATTGCTGAAGACACTACAAAATTTTTGTAGCATTTAAATGGTCTTTATTTCTGTTTGAGTTATGGCAATTCAAAATGCAGCTTTAAAAAATATTAGTTAATAATCATTTCAGTTATCCTTATAGATCTATTTGAGGAAATCTTTGGTAAATTTTTCATAGTGACAATTATCTTTTTTTTTTTTTTTTTTTTTAAAGATTTTATTTATTTATTTGACACAGAGAGAGAGATTACAAGTAGGCAGAGAGGCAGGCAGAGAGAGAGAGGAGGAAGCAGGCTCCCCGCCGAGCAGAGAGCCCGATGCGGGCCTCGATCCCAGGACCCTGGGATCATGACCTGAGCTAAAGGCAGAGGCTTTAACCCACTGAGCCACCCAGGCGCCCGTGACAATTATCTTAATAGGTGGGAAGCCTAGAAAGATCTTACACATACCTAAAAATGACCATCTAAATAATGCATATTTTAGAGACCTGCAAGTTTTGCCAATCGCATAGTTTTTGTATTATAATTATTGGGTTTTTTGTTTTTTTATTTTATTTTTTATTAACATATATATTATATATATATTGTATTATTTGTTTCAGGAGTACAGGTCTGTGATTCATCAGTCTTACACAATTCATAGCACTCACAATAGCACATACCCTCTCCAATGTCCATCACCCAGCCACCCATCCCTCTCATCCCCCTCCACTCCAGTAACTCTCAGTTAGTTTCCTGAGATTAAGAGTCGCTTATGGTTTATCTTCCTTTCTGGCTTTGTCTTGTTTCATTTTCCCCTCCCTTTCTCTATGATCCTGTGTTTTGTTTCTCAAATTCCATATATCAATGAGATCATATGATAATTGTCTTTCTCTGATTGACTTATTTCACTTAGCATAATATCCTCTAGTTCCAACCACATGGTTGGAAATGGCAAGATTTCATTTTTCTGATGGCTGCATAATATTCCGTATACCATATCTTCTTTATCCATTCATCTGTTGATGGATATCTAGACTCTTTCCATAGTTTGGCTATTGTGGACATTGCTGCTATAAACATTGGGGTGCACGTGCCCCTTCGGATCACTATATTTGTATCTTTGGGGTAAATACCCAGTAGTGCAATTGCTGGGTTGTAGGGTGGCTCTATTTTCAACTTTTTGAGGAAGCTCCATACTGTTTTCCAGAGTGACTACACCAGCTTGCATTCCCACCAACAGTGTAGGAGGGTTCCCCTTTTTCCGCATCCTTGCCAATATCTTTCATTTCCTGACTTGTTAATTTTAGCCTTTCTGACTGGTGTGATATCTCATTGAGGTTTTGATTTGTATTTCCTTGATGCAGAGTGATATTGAACATTTTTTCATGTGTCTGTTGGCCATTTGGATGTCGTCTATGCAGAAATTTCTGTTCATATCTTCTGCCCATTTCTTGATTGGGCTTATTTGTTCTTTGGGTGTTGAGTTATGTAAGTTCTTTATAGATTTTGGATACTAGCCTTTATCTGATACGTCATTTACAAGTATCTTCTCCCATTCTGTCGGTTGTCTTTTGGTTTTGTTGACTTTCCTTTGCTGTGCAAAAGCTTTTGATCTTGATGAAGTCATTTTTGCCCTTGCTTCCCTTGCCTTTGATGATGATTCTAGGAAGAAGTTGCTGCAGCTGAAGTCGAAGAGGTTGCTGCCTGTGTTCTCAAGGATTTTGATGGATTCCTGTCTCACATTGATGTCTTTCATCCCTTTTGAGTCTTTTTGTACGTGGTGTAAAGAAATGGTCCAATTTCATTCTTCTGCATGTGGCTGTCCGACTTTCCCAACACCATTTGTTGAAGAGACTGTCTTTTTTCCACTGGACATTCTTTCCTGCTTTGTCGAAGATTAGTTGAACATAGAGTGAAGAGTTTTAATCAAGAAAGGATGCTATACTTTGTCAATGCTTTTTCTGCATCTATTGAAAGTATCATATGATTCTTGTTCTTTTATTAATGTATTGTATCACATTGATTGATTTGCAGATGTTGATCCAACCTTGCAGCCCATGAATAAATCCTACTTGGTCGTGGGGAATAATCCTTTTAATGTACTGTTGGATTCTATTGGCTAGTATTTTGGTGAGAATTTTTGCATCCATGTTCATCAAGGATATTGCTCTGTAATTCTCCTTTTTGATGGAGTCTTTGTCCGGTTTTCGGATCAAAGTAATGCTGGTCTCATAAAATGAGTTTGGAAGTTTTCCTTCCATTTCTATTTTTTGGAACTGTTTCAGAATAGGTATCAATTCTTCTTTAAATGTTTGGTAGAATTCCTCTGGGAAGGCCTCTAGCCCTGGCCTCTTGTTTGTTGGGAGATTTTTGCTTATTGCTTCAATTTCCCTACCAGTTATGGGTCTGTTTGGGTTTTCTATTTATTCCTGGTTCACAGTTTTGGTAGTGTATAAGTCTCTAGGAATGCATCCATTTCTTCCAGATAGTCTAATTTGCTGGCATATAGTTGCTCATAATATGTTCTTATAACTGTTTGTATTTCTTTGGTGTTGGTTGTGATCTCTCCTCTTTCATTCATGAATTCATGAATTTGGGTCCTTTCTCTTTTCTTTTTGATAAATCTGGCCAGGGGTTTAACAATCTTATTAATTCTTTAAAAAAACCAGTTCCTAGGGCGCCTGGGTGGCTCAGTGGGTTAAAGCCTCTGCCTTTGGCTCAGGTCATGATCTCAGGGTCCTAGGATCGAGGCCCGCATCGGGCTCTCTGCTCAGCAGGGAGCCTGCTTCCTCCTCTCCTTGTCTCTCTGCCTGCCTCTCTGCCTACTTGTAATCTCTCTCTCTCTGTCAAATAAATAAATAAAATCTTTAAAAAGAACACAAAAAACCAGTTCCTAGTTTCGTTGATCTGTTCTACTCTTCTTTTGGTTTCTATTTCATTTATTTCTTCTCTGGTCTTTATTATTTCTCTTCACCTGCTGAGTTTAGCTTTCTTTGCTGTTCTTTCTCCAGTTCAGTTAGGTGTAGGGTTAGCTTGTTCTTGTTTCTTGAGAAAGGCTTGTATTGGTATTGCTATATACTTTACTCTTAAGACTGCCATTGGTGACTCCCAAAGATTTTGAAAAGTTGTGTTTTCATTTTCATTTGTTTCCATGAAATTTTTTTTTTAAGATTTTATTTATTTATTTGACACAGAGAGAGAGAGAGAGATTACAAGTAGGCAGAGAGGCAGGCAGAGAGACAGGGAGAGGAGGAAGCAGGCTCCCTGCTGAGCAGAGAGCCCGATGCGGGCCTCGATCCCAGGACCCTGAGATCATGACCTGAGCCGAAAGCAGAGGCTTTAACCCACTGAGCCACCCAGGCGCCCATGTTTCCATGAATGTTTTAAATTCTCCTTTAACTTCCTGGTTGACCCATTCATTCTTTAGTAGGATGCTCTTCAGCCTCCATGTATTTGAGTTCTTTCCAACTTTCCTCTTGTGATTGAGTTCTAGTTTCAAAGCACTGTGGTCCAAAAATATGCAGGGAATGATCCCAGTCTTTTGATATCAGTTGAGACCTGATTTGTAACCCAGGATGTGATCTATTATGGAGAATGTTTCATGTGTAATAGAGAAGAATGTGTATTCTGCTGCTTTGGGATGGAATGTTTTGAATACATCTGTCAAGTCTTTTGGATCCAGTATGTCATTTAAAGCCCTTATTTCCTTGTTGATCTTTTGCTTAGAGGATCTGTCCATTTCAGTGAGGAGGGTGTTAAAGTCCCCTACTATTACTGTATTATTGTTGATTTTTCTCTTTCATTTTGTTATTAATTGGCTTATATAATTGGCTGCTCTCATGTTAGGGGCATAGCTATTTAAAAATGTTAGATCTTCTTGTTGGACAGACCCTTTAAGTATGACATACTCTCCTTCCTCATCTCTTATTATAGTCTTTATTTTAAAATCTGTCTGATATAAGGATTGCCACCCCAGCTCTCTTTTGATGTCTGTTAGCATGGTAAATGGTTTTCCACCCCTTCACTTTAAATCTGGAGGTGTCTTTGGGTCTAAAATGAGTCTCTGGAAGACAGCATATCGATGGGTCTTGTTTTTTTGTTATACAATCTGATACCCTGTGTCTTTTGATTAGGGCATTTAGCCCATTTACATTCAGGGTAACTCTTGAAAGATATGAATTTAATGCTGTTGTATTGCCTGTAAGGTGACTTTTACTGTATATTGTCTCTTCCTTTCTGGTCTTTGTTACTTTTAGGATCTCTCTTTGCTTAGAGGACCCTTTTCCTGTAAGGCTGGTTTGCGGTTCACAAGTTCTTTTAGTTTTTGTTTGTCCTGGAAGTTTTTAATCTCTCCTATTTTCAGTGATAGCCTAGCTGGATATAGTATTCTTGACTGCATATTTTTCTTGTTTAGTGCTCTGAATATACCATGCCAGTCCTTTCTGGCCTGCCAGGTCTCTGTGGATAGGTCTGCTGCCAATCTAATGTTTCTACCATTGTAGGGTACAGACTTCTTGTCCTGAGCTTCTTTCAGGATTTTCTCTTTTTCTCTGAGACTTGCAAGTTTTACTATTAGATGTTGGGGTGTTGATCTATTTTTATTTATTTTGTGGGGGGTTCCTTGTGCCTCCTGGATTTTGATGCCTGTTTTCTTCCCCAAATTAGGGAAGTTCTCCAGTATAATTTGCTCCAATATACCTTCCGCCCCCCTCTCTCTTCTTCTTCTAGGGTCCCAATTATTCTAATATTGTTTTGTCTTATGGTATCACTTAAGTCTCGAATTCTCCCCTCGTGATCCAGTAGTTTATCTCTCTTTTTCTCAGCTTCTTTATTCTCCATCATTTGGTCTTCCATATCACTAATTCTCTCTTCTACCTCATTTATCATAGCAGTTATAGCCTCCATATTTGATTGCACCTCATTAATAGCCTTTTTGATTTGACTTGGTTAGATTTTAGTTCTTTTATTTCTCCCTAAAGGATGCTCTAGTATCTTCTTTGCTTTTCTCAAGCCCAGCTAGTATTTATATAATCATCATTATGAACTCTATTTCTGACATCTTACTGATGTCCATATTGATTAGGTCCCTGGCAGTCAGTTCTGCCTCTTGTACTTTTTTTTGAGGTGAGTTTTTGTTTTGTCATTTTGTTCAGAGAAGAATAGATGAATGAGAGAAGAAAATGCTAAAAGGGTAACAATGACCCCAGAAAAATATACACTAAACAAATCAGAAGAGACCTGAAACCAGGGAGAAAGTAAGGAGAAAAAAAAAAAAAAAGAAAGAATATGATCAGGCTAGTGAATAGAACAGAGCCTCACACTAGATTGTGGGTGCATTTTGGTCTGTTAGAAGAAACTGTATTCTAAAACTTTAAAGAAAGGAAAATTTAAATATATATATGTGTGTATATACATATATATATATATGTATATACACACATATATATGGTTAAATACAATGAAGGGATAGAATATGACTGTAAAAATGAAAATTAAAAAGGATTTTAAAAAAGGAATTGATTAGATGGAAGGATAATAAGTTCAAAATAAAATAAATTGAAAAAAGAAAGAAAATTTCAAAAAAATAGAAAATGAAAAAAATAAAGAAAATTAAAAACATTAACTTTGAAAGACTAAAGAATCATGGGGGAAAAAGCTGAATTCTATGTGCTGTATTGCCCTAGTGCCAGAGTTTTGTGGTTCTCATTGATCAGTATACTTGGTCTTGGCTGGATGTTCTTGCTGATCTTCTGGGGGATGGACCTGTTGCAGTGATTCTCAAATGTCTTTGCATAAGGCAGATGGAATTGCACTGCCCTTGCTAGGGGCCAGGCTAAGTAATCTGCTTGGGTTCGCTCTTGGTAGCTTTCGTTCCCTGAATGGTTTCCATACAGCTTTGGAGGACGAGAATGAAAATGGCAGCCTCCCAATCTCTGTCCCCAGACGAGTTGAGAACTCCGGTCCCCACTCCTCAGTGAGCCCTCAGAGAAAAGCAGTCAATCACTTCTGTCTCCCTGGTCTCTGGCCACATTCCATGCTCACCTGGCCTTTGATTGAACATTTCTATCTCTGGCTTTCTGGCACACAACCCTTTTTGGAGTTTCCAAACCCAGCAGATTCCTGCAGTGTGCTCCTGTGCTGCTTCTCCCAGGGGAGGCAGGGGAGTCTTCCCGGATCTGTGCTTGTTGGGTCCCTGCTTGTAGAGTAGTGGCCCAACTGTGCTGCAGATCACAGTTTGTGGCAACCCCGAGCTGAGAGCCCACTCCTTGTCTCCATCTTTGCAGCCAGCTTCCTTGCTCTGATACTTGGGCGCTCTGCCACTCAGGCCCCCGGGTCTCTTTGTGACCCTGAGGGTCCTGAGACCACACTGTCCCAGCGAAGGTTCCACCCCCCTGCTTAGCCACTGGAGCAACGTCCCTCAGTGGAGCAGACTTCTAAAAGTTCTGATTTTGTGCTCCACTGCTCTATCACTTGCCAGTAGCTGGCTAACGGAGGCTCTCTCACCCTGCGGTCTATGTTCCCAAATATTGCCTCGGATTCACTTCTCTGCATGTCCTACCTTCCAGAAAGTGGCTGCTTTTCTGTTCATAGAATTGCTGCTGTTCTTTTCTTCGATCTCCTTTGAGTTTGTTGGTGTTCAGAATGGTTTGATAACTATTTAGCTGAATTCCTGGGACCAGATGAAATTTAGGTCTCCCACTCCTCTGCCATCTTGCTCCTCCCCCCACCACTGTTTTTTTTTTTCTTTCTTTTTTTTTTAAACATTCAGTGTAATGGCTTTATTTTGAGATTTTTAACTATTTCACTTTTGATTTACTTAGTTAGCTCACCTCAGGAAACCCCTATTAGAGATGATGGCGTTCCTGTTAAAGGTTGTGATGACGTTCTGGTCGTTGGTCTGGCAGTATGCTGGGGTGGAAGAGATGCTTATTATTTTTCATTGCAGAAGGAACAAAAGCATCCTGGTAAGTAATCACTATTTGGCATAATCACCATATAATTTTACTATAACCTCTATTAGGATAATGACCTGTTTTTTGAGAATAACTTCCTGATACTTAGCCAGAATTTATTTTCAGGCTTAAAATTTTTTCTTGGGTGGGATAGTGACTGTTGTGTGCATTAGTTCATTTATTAACTAGAATGTATGTCTTAGGCACCACCTTTACTCCCCTTTACTTATCACATGGGCTACTGATACTATCTTTTCTTCTTGAGGGCAGTGGAGACTTAGGGACTGCCTGGCCACCTTGAGATTAGATCATAGCAGTTTCTTTTCAGACCTTTTTCATGTTGCTGAGTGGGTCTGGAACTTATCTAGAGACAGAGGTGAGTTGAACATCTACAGTAGTTGAATCATACAGTCTTTGTAGATGTCTGGAACTGAGAGGATATGATCTGGAAATACTTTGTGATCTGATTACAGTTATTGGATTACCTAGCTGATAGATTGGCTTTAGACAGAGCAAAATTAATAAGTAAACATTTTAAAGGATGCCGTGAAGTATGAAATATTTTTCAGTTGTTTTGAGGGAAAATGTGTTATGTTAAATAGATACTTGAACTTCTATTTCTTTTTGGTCTAACATTATATGTTTATATAAAATCTTTTTAAAAAGGAGTTCATTTAAAATTTATTTCAAAATACCTTTTATGTCTTTAATTCCTTATTCTGAGAAATGTAAATTTATTCTTAGAAATCTTGATATTTTAAAATTTCACCTAATTAAATAGGGCACTATTAATTATATAGCACAAGCTATAATTTTTAGAATATGAAGCACTTCATCTATGTAGCCAACATGACCATGACCATAATAAGGTCATGCTGAATTATTGGTTCCATGGGGTTAGACCCTTAAGCTTTTCAATTTTTTCCTTAAAGATTGCTGCTTCAAATGAATGCATGTAATGTTTGCCTTAAGACTTTTTGTTTTCTAAAGAAATTAGTTCCAGTTTGGTCCCACCTTCTCTGGATCCAAGCCTGACTGTGAAAGACAGAATGTGGTACCTTCTATCCTGCTTTCAAGAGGAATCTGATAAAGAACGTTCTATTATCATCTATGACTTCATCCAGAGCTATAAAATTCTTCTTCTGTCTTGTGGTATCTCCCTGGAACAAAGTTATGAAGATCCTAAGGTTTCATGTCTTATTTAATTTTTACCATACTTAAAAATTTTTTTTAACGTGTTGTGCTAATTCTTAAATGACTTGGTATTTATTTAGCTCCAACAATGAAGCTTAAATTTTTTAGAGTAGTCACTGTTTTTTCTAGTAATTTCATTCACCCAGAACAGAATGTGATGCATCAACTACCTCTGTGTAGATAAAAACAGAGATTCCACAAATTCGAAGCACTAAAGTTCATACCTTTCCTCAGAGATGTAAAAATTTTTTTATTTTGGTTATGTTTGAAGTTTTCTGTCTCTTAGTAAATTAGAAATGAAATGAGAACTGTCAGATTTAAATATATGATAGGAGGATGTTTCAAATATCAGTGAAGACAGAGGCAGAAAATAGGAAAAATGTGTAAACCTAAGACATCAAAAAAAAAAATAGTAGTTAGGGCCATTTAGCATAGGACAGATTACCTAACTCGCCTTGATAACTTTGCTATTATAATAGCAAAGCATGATACACTTCTCATAATGATGATTCTAAGTTAAGGAAAGGATAACTTCTTATTGTAACATACACTTTATAGTATAATGCATTTTCATAAGACATTTATTTACAATATCATTGCTTTCAAAGGGGTATCATTTTTCCCCCTGTTGACACTGGATACATGAGGCATATGGAATATTAATTTTGAATTAATGTGTGATATTACTTGGTTGTTATTAGCAATATAATAATAGAATAAATTTTGGTTTCTTAGTTTCTTTAGGTTTTTGGGGGAAGGATTTTCAAAGGCAGTATCAGATAAACTGAAGATACTGTCCTTTTCTGTAGGTTAGGCTAGGCTTGGTTTACATGTGATAGATTCTGTGTAGTTTTTAAATCGACCTTTCCTGGATATAAAAAGTTATCATTTAATTTTGATGTTCCATACTACTCAGCCTTCAAAAAAAAAAAGAAATCTTGCATTTGCAACAACATGGATGGAACAAGAGGATATAAATAAGTTAAATATAAGTAAGTTGATCAGAGAAAGACAGTTGTCATATGATCTCACTCACGTGTGCAATTTAAGAAACAAAACAGAGGATCATAGGGGAAGAGAGGGAAAAATAAAACAATACAAAATCAGAGAGGGAAACAAACCATAAGAGACTCTTAATCATAGGAAGCTAAGAATTGCTGGAAGGAAGGGGAGTGGGGGGATGGGGTAACTGGATGATGGACATTAAGGAGGGCACATGATGTAATGAGCACTGGGTGTTATATAAGACTGATGAATCACCGAACTCTATCTCTGAAACTAATAATACAGTACATGTTAATTAATTGAATTTAAATTTAAACAAAAAAACTCAAAAATTTTTTGCTATTCCAGAGTCCATAATGAGAATATGAATAATACGAGTTTCTCATTAAAACTACTATACCATCTCAGAGTTATTATAGCACTTTTTGCATAAACTACTTGAAATATTCCATAATTGGTTTTGTCAATCATAACACTTGATGCAAGAAAATAAATTATTAATTTTAAAAATCTTTTATAAGAAACATTTGCCAACTTTTACATCAGGCTACCTTATCGATATTTTCTAAAAGGTTTCTGATCACCAATTTCTAATGTGGTGGGGGGGGTCCCCACATCTCCAGCAGTTCCCTGGGTACCAGCTGATTACCCTATAATTCAACTCAATTCTGACACTTCCTATGCAGGTTGTTATCTGTGCTTCTGACCCACTAGCTATAAATCAAAGTTTCCTGCCACCCCCTCCTTGGGTTCATTTAATTTGCTGAAGGGGCTCACAGAATTCATGAAACCAGTTTATTCCTTAGATTACTGGTTTTTTTTTTTTTTTTACTAAAGATATTAAAGGTTATGAATCAATAGCCAGATGAAGAGATAAATAGAGTGAGATATGTAAGAAAGGGCGTGGAGCTTCTATACCCTCTCCAAACACACCCTTCTCCCTGAATTTCCATGTGTTCACCAACCTGGAAGCTCTCCAAACCCTGCCTTTTGGGTTTTTATAGAGACTTCGTAGATAGGCACGACTGATTAAATCACTGGCCATTGGTGCAGCCACCAGCCCCTCTCCCATCCCAGGAGGGGTGGGACCGAAAGTTCCAACCCTCTAATCACAAGTGTGGTTCTTCTAGCAATGATCCCCCATCCTTAGGTGACCTAGGGACATTCCAAAAGCCACTTCATTAACATAACAAAAGACACTTTTGGGGAGGAATCTCTCAGTTTAGGAAATTTCAAGGATTTTTGTTCTGTGCTAGAAATGAGAAGGAGGACCAAATACATATTTCTTATAAGTCACAATGTCACAGTCCACCCCTGGTCTTCAAACATGATTGTTCTAATGTGATTATTATGGCAAAACAATAGTAAAAGTCAAAAGAAGTTGGCACATTACTAGAATCCCATTTAGTTATTAACTATCCAGTCCATCATCATTATCATATGAAAATGTCTCCCAGGTTTGTAGGCTTCCATTCGATCTTACCAGATTCCAAAAGCAAGATGGGTGCTTCACCCTTTCAGGCTTCTGGCATAATTGAGCTAAATGACCATATCATCTCTTGCTTAGAGCTTCTTTTGAGGTGTTAATATTGGATTTTCTTCATTACATAATCAATTTATTCATTTCTTTACCCATAGCTACTATTTTTCCTTCTGTGCTCTTAACCTTTATGTTACAATTCCGAAGGGCCTGATGCGGCAGGATGTGCCTTCGCCCCATCTGGCATGATTATAGTATCTTGCTTAGGAATCATCCATTTCCATCCCTTATACTTGTAGTCCTGGTCCTGTGACCCCTGCATCAGCTAGGGGGAAAAAAGTTGAGGTGATGTGGGGAAGAAATTATACCAGCGTCTTCCCCATCTTTACTTCCCCAGATCCAAACAGAGAAATATATACAGTGGGGACATACCTTTAACCCCACTCATATTCATATTGAATAGGAGCACATCCTCATGAACATTTATAAGCCAGCCCTTGCTGCCTTTATCTCCTTCCATTTTAATTGCCCATTCCAGTTCTCTATCAAACTAGTACTGAGGATATTTATTTGCCCCTTGTTGAACATTATGGGCTATAAAGTGTGTTCTTCGGTCTGAAGAAATGATGGTCAGCCATCCAAACTGCTGCAGTATCTTCTGTTCTGATTCTTTTATAGCATTCAGAGCATTTGCAACTACAATCAGGTAAGCAAAGCATGGTCCAGAGTCAAAGTCTGTTCCTATCTGGACCCATTTGTACCTCCCCAAGGCTACTAGCATTAGTCTCACCTTCCAGCTATATTCCTGGCCTTCCTCCTGGGGAGTCTGCCAAATAACCATCTGCATGCAGTCTCTGACTCTCTTGTTGACAGAATAGTTCGTTTTAGCCTTCTGTGCCTCAGAGGGTACCAGAGGAATATGTCTAGATTCAGCCCATCTCTGCATTACTACACCGAACCACGTGCTTTTCCCCCTCATTTGTGGGCCCAGGCAACCATCTCAAAGGGGCATTCAGGGACATCTGCTTGATAATTCTAGTCACCTTCCAAACCTAGAAGGGAGTTCTTGTGAAAGGCATTAATGTGTCCTATTTTAACGTACCCCTTCAAATTTCCATAGGACACTGTCCTGCAGGAGCATCCCTTTAGCAGGCCAGGCCTCCATTGCCATCCTGACTGACATTTTGGCCAGGCTCTCAGGCATTATTCATGAGCCAGTGGAAACCCAAACATAGAGCCTTTTCCCAGCTGTTTAATTCTTTCATCACTGCTAGGAAAATAGCATGAAATTCAGCACACCAAGATGATCTGTTTCTAACTTCTTTGAATAGGATGATGACTTTCCAAAATAGGGTATTGTCCATTCACTTTGAAACTGCCATCCACAAACCTAGCAGCTTTTTGTCAGTCAAGAGCTATTTATAGAGCACTGTCAGTGACAGTAGAATCCAGCAGCAGCTTGTCACATAATTCCAGAGTCAAACCTAAGAGAAAAGAGGCTCCCTACTCTTGAGTATCTCTTCTTTGCATTACCCAGGCAGTATGATCCTGTATAACCTGTTTCCTTTTTATTATGGAACTCTACTGGGCACTGCCAACTCCATTAGAGCATTTCTCAGGTATCACCCATGTTGGGTGGGTATTTCAGGTTTCAAGGTCATGTTATATCCTTTAGTTATAAGAATAACTTTAATTAATAATATCAGATAGCAAGGCCATAAATACCCTTACATGGAAATTCTCTTGTTTAAAGTCCCAGTAGTCATTTTGGGGAGGTGCTCCCAAGCCCTTGACATTAGCCCCAGTCTCCACATAGGGCTATTGCACAAAGAATTTGTCACTACCAGCACTTGAACTTCATTCCACACTGTGTGGGCTCAGGCAATCTTACTGGTTCACACTGAGCATTTAACATTGCTTGAAGGGTGGCATTTATATACCTTGTGTTTTACAGTACTAATTATGGGACATGTTCCTCTGTTAGACATAACGTTCATCCCTAAAATGCAATCAGGTGAAGACCCAACCACTTCATCTAAAGCCTGTTCAAACATATCAATTCTCCTACAGACTTTATCTTTCATTCTGCCTACTCTTACATTTCTAACTATAACCTCTATTAGGACTTCATCAACATGTTTTGGTTTTACAAAACTAGGTAGGTAGAGGAAGTGTTCCCCAAGCAGACATAACACTATTACCATAAAATATTTAGGTAAAGGCGATATCACTTCTTTTTTTTTCCCCCAAGATTTTATTTATTTTCTAGAGAAAGAGAGTGCTTTCATGCAGACACAAGTAGGGGGAGGGGCAGAGGAAGAGGGAGAAGCAGACTCCCTGCTGAGCAGGGAGCCAGTGCTTGATCCCAGGACCCCAGGATCATGACCTGAGCCAAAGGCAGATGCTTAACTGAGCTACCCAGGCACACCAAGGAGATGCAACTTTTTTACACAATACCTGCTTAAACATTCCAGTTTACATAATCCTATCAAGCATTAAGTTTTTACAGTTCTCTTATTCTAACTGTAGCCCAAGTCAGGGCTTTACCAATGGGTTTTAGTACCACAGTTCCTAGATCTCCCATCAAGGAGTTCTGGAAACTTCTCTCTTCCACCTCTTGACAGTTTTACCTACTGTTGTCTGAAAGGCTTTGGGGAGGGGTTGGCCAAGGGATCCCAGCCCTTTTACCAGTCTTTAACATGATTAATCTGCCTAATCACTGATTGCTGGTTAGGTTTCTCACTGTAACTTAACGTCTTTAAGGTTTTTAAATTTCTCCAAATTATGGTAATAGAGCAGTCTTGTTTGGGGCCCTTTCATAGGGGTTGCTTTGACCCACCCAACCTTTGGTGATGCTTTATTAAAATCTTTTTTAATCCATCAATACCCATTTTATTCATCACATTTCTTAATAACCATCTAAAAATTTCCATCCTGCTGGGGTGAGTCCTGAGACTCTTCCCTTTCTATTTCCTCTTTCTCTTGTTCCTATCAATATTTGCTTCACATTTACCTTATTTCTTAACCTTTTAAACATTTTCACCTTGTTGGGAAGTCTCTTGATCTCCCCCGACTCTTCCCATTCTCTTGTCAATAAACCTAATGTTTTTATTACCATCTCTAAGGCCTATGAGAGGAAGCTGAGAAGGCAAATTTGATGAGGCTTTCCAAACTTTCCCTCAGTTTTGCAACAATAAGGTTATATGGAGTGCCTGTGTGAGGGGCCACCTTAAACCACAGCATTTACTATGACCTGAGTAATGGTTAAATTTCAGCAGATAAATATCCCAGTTATCATAAAGCAGTCCCATATGACTTGTATATGAAGAATATCAGCTGCTTCATCTGGGGGTATTCCAGTTGGCATTTATAAGAGAAGAGGGACAGTTCCCCTCTCAGTGTAAACAGACTTTATAATGGTTTTTATCCAGTGCTCCAGGCTAGCTAGTCCCATAGGAATAACCTCCTGTGTGTCTGGATCACATACACTCAACTTCGATTGTACCATAGTGAGCTCTGGGTCCTACATCAACCCTCTGCTCTTCCGTTCTGCAGCAACCCAAACCAAACACTCCTAAATTACTCTCATAATCCATTTTAGTAAAGGTTTCACAAGAAACTGATGATACTGATCCACAAAATGAAACAACTTTAGTCATATTATACCTCCTGGTTTTGATAGTTTGTAGGTATTGCGCTCCTACATTGATTACCCTATTGGTGACCAGAGGTCTTAGGGTTTTGTGTTGCCCCTGCACAGTTGACTTTGAGGCTAGTGGCTAAAGCTCAGATTGACTCAAATCTGAGTTTGGTTTCCATTAAGTCCAGACTCAACACTTTCCTTTACTTTTATTTAGCTATCGCAGATAACAGTGACCAAGAGATTGTATGTTTAGTGTGCTTACTGTTATTCATTACTTATATATCCAATAAGCCAACTCCTCAGGAGTTAGGTCTGCCATTTCTAAATTGCATTAGTAACTTTTACCCTTAGTAACTGTAGTGTAGCTACAGTTTCATACATGGTTCACTAGGTAGCCATCCAGGGATCAAAACATCATCATCCCCCACCCTTGTATCCTTTCTCTTTATAAACCATATGTTTCTGTGAGCCAGACTCTTCTAGCAAGACCCACTTCTCTGACACCAAATAAAATTGTTCTGAGACCAATTCTGATGTGTTTGTAGGGTTTCTCCCATATCATCAAGCAGTTTGGAAACACCAGCTGGGTCGCCTACAATTCAGCTCAATTCTGACACTACCTCCCTGGAGATAACTTCAGATTCCACAGGTTAAGTGTCAGTGCCACAGTATTGCCCACTATTTTGAGGCCAGCCGCAAGCCCAAGTTAACACCCATGCTTCTGACCAACTGACTATAGACTAGAGATTCCAAGGACCCTCCTTCCCGCAAGGGTATCTGGTAAGGATGTCAGATGCCAGTTCTAAGTCCAGGTTCTTAGCTGTATTTCTGACCAACTAACTATAAATGAGAGGTTCTTGTGACCTCCACCCCCTTCAGATTCAGTTAATCAGGTGGAGGGGAGCTTCCGTGCTCAGTCTAGGCACACTACTCTTGCCAGCACCTCCGTGTTCACCAACCTTGAAGCTCTCCAAACCCTGTCATTTTGAGATTTTATGGAACCTTCATTACATAGGCATGATTGATTAAGTCATTGGTCATAGGTAATCAATTCAACCTCCAGGCACCTCCCTGCAGGTCAAGGGGCAAGACTGAAAGTTTCAACCCTCCAGTCACAGGATTGGTTCCTCTGGCAGCCAACTCCCATCCTTAGGTAACCTAGGGGCATTTCCAAAGTCACCTCATTAACATAACAAAAGATGCCTTTATCTCACAGTTTAGGAAATTTCAAAGGTTTTAGTAGTTCTGTGCTAGAAATAGGGACAAAGACCAACTTTATACTTACTACAATTCACAATATCACACTCCCTTATCAAATTACATTCTTAAGGTACAGAAGAAGTAATTGAGTCATGTAATTGTCAGAATTATGAACAGGGCTTAGGTTTCCTTGTTCTAATTCAGTTTTGATCTGCTAGATCACCTAGTGTTAGAAACTCCAGGAGATAAACCATAAGAGACTCTTAATCATAGGAAATAAACTGGGGGTTGCGGGGGGAGCAAGTAATGAGGTAACTGAGGAATGGACATTAAGAAGGGCACATGATGTAATGAGCACTGGTATTATATAAGACTGATGAATCAGCTCTACCTCTGAAACTAATAATATAGTATATGTTAATTGAATTTAAATTTTTTAAAAAGGGAAAAAAAGTCACACACACACACACACACACACACACACACACACAAGAAACTACAGGTCTTCTAATCTGGGAAGCTAAAATTAGCAATCAAATGATTTGTTGGGTGGCCCTATTGGCAAGTTCTCATCCTGAGGGGAAAGCCTAGAGGCTTTCTAAAATTTGGGGTATAAAGTTTTAATGGTAAAGCATTTATGTCTCACTTCTGAAGATGTTGAAAGAATTTTTGAAAACCTAAAACTTATATAGCCCCATCTTTATTATAGTAGCTTAGCCAAAATCAGCCTTAGTGGAGAAGATTCCATCTACATTTTCAGAAATATGATTTTAATTATCTGAGAGGCACTTGGATTTCAAGGCTATTTCAGAACCAGATCAACAGGAGTGTCGTATTAATGGAAAAGTATCGCTTCTCGGCCTTTTGGCTAAGATCAAGTGTAATGGAAAAGTTGTAAGTTTTCCTTCTTTGTAAATTGCTCTCACTAGTACCAAAAATGAGTCCTGGTACAATTTAGTTATATTTTCCTTCTCTCCTGGGAAGACCACTGAATTAGTATTAATTGAAAAGGAATGAGATTAGAAATGAGCATTTTCCTCTTTTAAGTGTGTACAAATGTCTTTGAACCCATTTAGGTGGCGTGCTGGTTACTAGATCCAGATTCTAAGGAGCCAACTCTTCACAGCATTGTTTCCAGTTTTCTTCCTCATGAGCTTCCCCTCCTGGAAGGGATAGAGACTGGACAAGGAATTCAGAGTCTGGGGCTGAATGTCAACACTGAGCATTCCGGGCGATACAGAGCATCTGTAGAGTCCATTCTCACCTTCAATGCTATGAATCAACTCAATTCGTTGTTGAAGAAGGAAAACCTTCAAGGTAAAAACAATCTTGCCAGTATTTTCATGCTGTTACAGACTGGTGACGATTCTGTATTTAGCCACTTTGGATCACAGGTCTTTATCACTCTTTATCACACTTCTAACGCAAACTCTATTTTTGGATTTTCTAGAGCAGGAGTCAACAAACTTTCCGTAAGAGGCCCAGGCAGTCTTAATCATAATTCTTCAACTCTGACATCATAGCACAAAAGCAGCCATAGATAATATGAAAATGAGTGTTCCGATAAAACTTCATTTATATAAATAGGCATCTGGCCCTGGTTTGGCACTAATTTGCAGACCTCAGACTCTAAACAAGAGAATTCATGGCATTTTATCATTTATTGCTAATTTTATATTTGAACTTTATCCAATGATTTTTATTAACACTTAAAACCTAATCTGTCATGGAATTTAAAAAGTGACATATTTTCTTTTTAGAACTACAAATAGTTATTTCTCTAGAAAAGGATATTCATGTGAATCTTTTTTTATGTCATGATAAATAGCATGGTTTTATTATTCAGTCTGCTGGCCCAGAGTGAGTACCTTGACTTCAGAGAGCATATCGTATGCTTATGGTAGAAATGATGAAGTGGAACAAAGTTGACTCATTGTGAGAAGATTTAAACTGTGAGATTATTGCCTGATTAATACTAGAAATAACAGATTGATGAATTTGCACAGACCAGGTTTGAATCTGGGCTGTATCACTTACTAGTGAGATGCTGTGGGCAAGCTACTGACACTCTAAATCTGTTTCTTATAAAGTTATAAATATTAAATGAGAGACAACTTAATGCAGTGTTTGCCAGATTAGCACTCATTACTGTGTTGGATGATGATGATGATGATGATGATGATGATGACGATGATGATTTTTACTACTGGTATAAGCCCTCCATGTTGATAGTAATGTTCTTCCCAGCTTCACTGGAGTAGAATAATATAAAGATCAAACTGACTTGTTTGTTCATAGGAGACTTGCTTAAGCGGTGTTAATTAGCAGCTCTTGAACATGCACTGGAATATTTCAAACTCAGCTTATCTAATGTAGGCTGGCCAAGGAGTTGGAGTATATGGTACATATGCCACAAGACTGCTTATACGTTCGTGGGTGATAATGCCGAATGAACACAGCCCTCTTTCCCTCAGTTGGCTTTGTCTGCCTTTAGAATCTAACATTTGGTGTTGGTGATACGGATTAGTCCGTAATTTTTTATGAACATTTGTTGCCCATTATCAGAATTAAAAGCTTTCAATATCTTTGGGAGGGAACTTTTCCACTCTTAAAGACAATTTTTCACCTATAGGAAAAGGGAATTATGGTTTTCCTTTCCAGGAAAGTATAAGAAACCCTCTAGATTTGTTATTTTTAACTTTTACAATTTCAGTGTGCCTTGAAAGCTCCTTTTTAATGCAAATTTTCAAAAGTGCATGACCAGGAGGTATTAAATGCATTCTTGTATGGTGCAGAGTCTTTCTTATTCGTAGAGTCCATAGAATTGAAGTACATTGAGATAAAATTTTTAGAGATAATGTAAACAACTCTCAAATTTTGTTTGGAAATAATTATTTCAGGATGTGCTTGAAGGATCTCCAGAATCTTCATCTTTTTCTTTTCTCATCATTGGCCTGTTGGGTGGGTATATTCTAGCCTGTGACTTCTCCCACTAGAGAGCTGATTTTTGTTTGGGTGTGACTAAATTTCAATAACAATGGCTTTGCTCAATGTGACTCAGGACAAAGTATCCTGTTCTCTTTACATGGATCAATTAGGTCCTTTCTAGAGTCGTTTGAACACAGATGATTTTCTAGGGATGGAGTAAGATGGTTTCTCTCTTTTTTAAAGTGGATCTCAGCTATTCATATTATTTGTCATAATCTTTCTTTCATGTACACTATCAACATTGGTCCATGTATGGTCCTCCTATTATTTATTATTTTTTTAATACATAATATCTGTTAATTCACACTTTTAATAATAGATATTTGTGTCTACCTATGTGTTCCTCCTTTCTTACACATCCCAACTTTTACGTTTATCATTCCCTTATTTTTTATTTAAAATTTTATTTTTTAATTAAAATTTTAGCATATATATGCTAATAAATTTTAGCATATATATTTTTATATATGCACATATATACAAACACACACATATATATCCAAATAATATATTGTTATATATTATTAGTTTTGCTTATTTTTAAACTTTATAAAACACATGTCACGTTGGGACTTGCTTTTCTTACCCAGTATCATGTTAGTTAGATTCATGCATGCTATTGTAAGAATCTATAATTTATTCATTTTCACTGCTGTGTCATATATCACTGTGTGAGTGTGCCAAAATTTATTCGTCCATTTTACTGTTGATGTATGTTTGGGTTGTTTCTATTTTTGTTTTATCTTGTTTTGTTTTTTTTGTTTTGCTATAACAAGTAGTTCTATATACATATTCTTACACATGTACGTGTTTCCTGGTACATGTGGGCAAGAATTTCTTTTGAGTGTGGAATTAACCCTGTCATGAGAATGGAAATATTCTGCTTTATAAGATTATGCTAAATTATTTTCCAAAATAGTGTATACCTTTGCTCTCTAAGCAGCAATGTGAAAGAAATCTTGCTGATTCATATTGTCTCAGCTTTGCCAATTCATCAGTTATAAAATGGCTGTAATTTTTCTTCCTTGTGGTTTGTTTTTGGTAACAAAGTTATTCTAGTTTCATGGAATGAGTTAATAAATATAACCTCTTTTTTTCCTTTGGAAGAGGAGTTTATGTATAATAGGAATAATGTCTTTATTCCTTGAAATTTTGGTACAGTTTACCTATAAACTGTTTCTTTGTGGAAATATTTTTAACTAATACTTTGATTTCTTTAATAACTGTAAGATTATTCAACTATATATTTAATTATGTTTTGGTAAACTATATTTTTATTATATTATTGTTACATAATATATTTTTATTATAATAAACTATATTTTTGAGAATTATCCCTTTCATCTAGATTTTCAATTTTATTGTCATTAAGCCATTGCTGGTTTTTAAAATACATCTGTGTTTTATCTGTTATGTTGTCTTTTTCTTTTACTATATTTATTGTTTTATCTTACTAAAGGTTATCCAATTTTTTGGTCTTTTCAAAGAACCAACTTTTGCCTTTGATTTTTTTGTTCTCCTGACTTTATATTGCAGCCCTTTTTCTAAATTCATAAATATGACACTAAACTCGTTAGTTTTCAAATCATTTTTTTCTTTTCTAATTGAGGTATTAAAGGCTATAAATTTCCCTCAAAGCTCTACTTACATTATATCTTACAAATTTTGACCTGTAATGTTTTCAAATTATCTTAAATATTTATTAACTTTTTTTGTTATGACACTTTGACTCATAAGTTATTTAGAAGGTTGGTTTTCAATTTCAAATATTTGGAAATGTTTTATTTTGTATTTTTTAATATTCAAACTTAATTGTATTGTGGTTAAAAAGCATGATTATGTAATACCCATTCTTTGAAATTTTTGGAGTTGCTTTGCAACCTAAATCCTGAACTATGTGTAAATGTTTTATGTATACATAAAAGAATGTGTATTCTAGTTCTGGATGCAGAATTTTATAAATGTCTATGAAGTCAAGGTTATTGTTTAAAACTTTTGTATCTAATTTTCACTGTAGTTCAATCAATTTTAACTATATTTCAACTATATATTTTGAGACCATTTTATTAGATGCATACATGTTTAAAATTGATTTATCTTCCTAATGAATTAAACCTATCATTATGTTATGAGCAGCTCTACCACTATTATGACTTTTAATCTTAGTCTATTTTCTGGAATGGGTTTGACAACATCAACTTTCTTAGAATATTTGCCTCATATTTTTGTCTATACCTTTTAACTTTTCTAGGTCCTTATGCTTTAGATGTGTGTTATAAACAAAGCATAGCTTATTCATTTATTTTTCAAACTTAGCAATTATTTTTTACAATTTTACCAATTTATTGTGATTATTGATATATTTGTACATTTTCCTACTGTTTCGCTTTGTTTCATCTTTTTTAAATTTTGTAAATAGTTCACTCATAACTGTGCTCTGTATTGTGTTCTAATTAATCTATATCTGCGATTCTTATGGGTCTAAATCTGCCATTTGTTGTTTCTTCTGCATGTTACTTGTATTTCTTTGCTATCTTGTATTTTTCATATTCTCTGTGAGTTCATCTAGGATTTGATCAGTGGAGCCCTGCAGGCCTAACTTGGGGAAAGCTTTCCTCAAGAAAGATTTGGCTCCTTACCAAAGTATACCACATCCAAGGACCACACTAACCTCCCTGGACAGTTTTGGTTCAAAACAGAAGTCTGAGAATTAGCTTCTCTTCCTGTTGCTATTCTGAACATCTATATTCCCTCAATCTTTTGGCTGTAGGATTTCATTCCTATGACAATACTGCTTCTTTCTGCTGCCTACAGATCCAGGCTTGCTTTCTCTCACTCTGACTTTGTGCTGCTTTTACTGTTCTTGTTCTGACCCTAGTTCCTGATTTCTCTGGTTCCACATCCCTTGAATTTCTGCTCTGAGTTCAGGCCTTTAAGGCCAGTCTCTGACTGCCTGTTAATTCCTCCTAACTATTAGAGGCCAGTAGCTCTCACTTGTTTGTTTGCTTTTGGTGGAGGTTGTGCATGTCCCTGGACATTTCTCCTGCCGGTTGAGACCAGCAATGCCTCAAAGAATGTGTATATCGTGAAGCTGGGGAGGGCAAGCCAGGGTTGCTCAGAGTACTTGTGATCCATAGTACTGGAAGCTGAGGTCTTTGGTACGGATTTTTTCATTAATGATTTAGGACAGTATTTCCCAAAGTGCATTCTATGGACATGTACTTTTCAGGATGTTAATAAGTATTACATAAAATAAAGGGTTTTGCAGTCAAATAATTTCAGACTTTCGGTTAAATAGTCATTGTTGCTTCAGGTCTTCTCAGAGCCTTTACTAAATTAACAAGCATTGTGAATATCCAAAAGCAGTATGTAAATGCTGGAACTCATAATACACAGTGTCTCTCAACTCTACCCTTTTTATAGAGTATCTTCGAGCCTGATATTCCTATGACTGTACTGGAAAAACATAAATGACTACTCTTTTGAGATGTATCAGCAGATAGAAAAATACTCTGATTCTTACTTTAGGAATCTTTTTCTTTATTCTTTGGTAAGAGCATTGGAAAATAAAAAATCTCCATTTTTAGTTCTTTGTGCAAGCACGCACATCATGGAACCAGGAATATTGGAAATAATTTCAGGAGATTAACTCATTGTAGTCAGTTTAGCAAATAAGATTGGTTCTCTTGCTCTTGCCAAGAGTAGAAACAGAAACATTATCTTGGGAGAAAAGCAGCCTCTTGTAATCCAGACTAGTCACAAGATTGCCAGTTTTTCTGCTCTCTATGTAGACAAGGGTAGTAGTCTAGTGCTGAAGTAGAAAACTAGGAAGTACTTTTATGCCTTTCCTTTTATGTTAGTTTGAAAGTGCTACTCAGGAGACTGGATCGTGAGGAATAACTTGGGTAGCATCTCTGAATTTGCCTAGAAAAATTGTAGGTGTGTTTAGGTGATGATGCTGATCTAGTGACTTTACTGGCGAATTAATGTTTTAGTTTTCTTTCTTTTTTTTTTTCCAGATATTTTCTGTAAAGTGGAAATGCCCTCTCAGTACTGCTTGGCCTTGCTAGAACTAAATGGAATTGGCTTTAGTACTGCAGAATGTGAAAGTCAGAAACACATTATGCAAGCCAAGCTGGATGCAATCGAGACCCAGGCCTATCAACTAGCTGGACACAGTTTTTCCTTCACCAGTTCGGATGACATTGCTGAGGTTGTATCATGGGAATGGGGAATTTTAGAGTTAAAAATTATTTGCGTGTGTGTATTTCCTAAATGTGTTTGCCTAAGCGCTAAAGATCAGTTCAAAAAATTTTAGTTCTCAGAGTACTTTGGAGATAGAGTATTCTAGCTTCTAATTTATGTTATATCTGTATTTATGAGATAAGAAGTTAGTTAAGAAGCCTCCTAGAATGTATGCTCCATGAGATTTGCCTAGAACAGAGGAGGTACTCAGTAAATATTTGTTGAACAAAAGATCCATAGTGGTTGTTATATGATAGTGTAGTTGTTTCTCCATGAAGTTAGTAAATTCGTGAACTCTCACCCCTTCCATATCCCAAAATATTTTTGGAAAATAAAATTAGATATTTTTCTCAGTTATTATTAAAAAGGAATTTTTGGGATTGTTTACTTTTTTAAACCTAAATAAGATTTTTATAAACTTAACATAAATTTGGACACACTTTACTCTTATTTTTATTTTCAAAGGTTGACGTTCTATTCTTTCCTCTCTACACCACACTCCACAAAGGATGGTTGGGTTGTTGTAGAAGGGTTACAAATACAGGGTGGGTGCTTATACTTGATAGCACTGAAGTTCAGGTGTCTTGTAGATGCAATTCAGTAATGTAGCATGTTGTGAAGACCATAGGTTTTCAAGCCAGACTTCCTGGGTTTGAATCCTATCTCCTCCACTTATTAACCCTGTAACCTTGGGACAATACATCAACTCTTTGTATCTTAGTTTCTACATCAGTAAACTGGATTATGATAGAAATACCTCATAGAGTTGTGAGGAAAAAATGATGAATGTAAAACACTTAGAATAGTGCCCATCTCATAGTAAATGCTCAATTAACGTTATATATACTCACAAAAAATGCCCCTTTTTAAGCCACAGTGTTATATGTTTTAAAAAAAAATGAGGAATTTTGTTTTTCCAAGTCACAGGGTACATTTGTATGGAATTCAGTAGTGTCGTTTTTTTGTTTGTTTTAATTTTTCCTTTTGAGTTCTTTAGCTCAGAACTCCCCAACCAATACCCAACTGACTGCACATAAAATTACATAGGGACCTTATGAAAAACAGAGGATCTCTGGATTTCAGCACAAGCAGGCTTCCATACCCTATGATTCAGATACTAAGGCCATAGGCCTAGACCAAACTCTGGCCCAGAATAAATAGCCTTTGATGTTAATGGCTTGTTCTTAGGTCTTCATTTCTAAATGGAAGTTATATTTAAGGTTATCTAACAGTTTCACAGATTGACTAGTTAATCCTTGGTGATTTTAAGGGGAATCTTTGAACTGGGCAGGATATTACTAATCATTTAGAGCTGTGCTGTCCAATACAGGAGCCACTAGCCAACTATGGCTGTTTAAATTTAAATTAATTGGGAGACCTGGTGATGCAGTTGGTTAAGCCTCTGCCTTTGATTCAGGTCCTGATACCAGGGTTCTGGGATCAAGGTCCGCATCAGGCTCCTTGCTCGGCAGGAAGTCTCCTTCTCCCTCTGCTGCTCCCCCAGCTTATGCTCTCTCTCTAACAAAATAAATAAATAAAATCTTTTAAAAATAAATAAATTTGACTTAATTAAAATTTTTCAAAATATATTGAGTTCCTTAGTTGTGTTAGCCACATTTTAAATATTCAATAACCACATGTGGTAAGTGGCTACCATAATGGGGAGTGCAGATATAGAACACTTTCATTATTGCAAAAAGTCCTTTCGAATGGCACTGGCCTAAAGTGTGGATTGGCAAACCACAGCTTGTGGGCCAGATTTGGCCTGCCACCTATTTTTGAAATAAAATTTCACTGGAGTGTAACCACACCTGTTCATTTACTTACTTACTATCTGTGGCTCTTTTTGGTCTGTAATGGCACAGTTGAGAAGTTGTGACAGACAGTAAAACCTGCAAAGCAGAAAATATCTGTTATCTGGCCCTTTTTTGGGAAAAGTTTGCTGATCCCTGGTCTAGAGAAAAGCATGAATTAGAGGAAAAAAAAGAAAGGACATTTGAGTTAGCGGACTATGGGTTCTAATTCTTAATTTTTCTGCATTATGGCCATATAACTTGAAGCAAGTTTCTCTAACTGATGTAAACTTCAGAAATGTCACAGAATTATTATACATATGACATGAGATGACACATGTTAAAGCTCCCAGCATGATGGCTAACACATAGTAAGTGCTCAATAAATATTAGTGCCTCTTACCCTCATCCAGTTCAACCTCCTCATTTCACAGATGTATTCACTGAGACCTGGAGAGGTAATTTATATGAAGTTTTCACAATTAATTCTGAAGGTTTCACCAAAAACAGAGATCTAAGATAAAGAGCTTATAAATATTAACATGAGATCTTGGAGTTGTCCTAATTATGGTAGTTCTCCCTGGGATTGTTGATTTATTTTACTTTAAAGATGATGTTTCATTTTCCTATTCAATTATTTGGTTCTCTTTCCTATCCTGCCATTTATATATACTTTGATATCTGTATTAGAGTTGTCTGATAAAATATGAGACATTCAGCTAAATTTGAATTTCAGATAAACATATTTTAATATAAGTATGCCCCATGCAGTTCAAATTTAACTAAGCATCTTAAAATTTTTTTTTGTTTTATATGACAACCCTGATCCCTATACATGCAATCCTATATAACAAAATTCTTGGGAAAAATAGTTACTCAGATCCATAACAAGCCTCAGTATCTTTCATATCTAAGACTCCAGTTATTACTACTACTTAAAATTAGAACCAGATCTTTGTTTCTATCATCATTGTTATTCTACAGAAGCACAGGCCTATCTTTCCTTCTACCCCTTGCCCAACTCGTGGCCAATAAATATTATTATATAATGCAAATGATCATAATTTTTAGGATTATTGGTGGGAAATAATCCAAGGTTCACTAAAGCCCACTCAAGGTATACAAATGAATGAATGGAAGTAGTAGATAGTATTCTGAATTGCCTGAGTTTTAAATCCTGTAAATTGAGCTAGCGATTTTAGGTATACATGGTATATTCTTTCTGCCCTAGAACCTGGATCCCTGTCCTGCGTAGGCTTAGTTTCTTCAGTATGTACTTATTAGCTCCTCTAGCTGTCATTATTGGTTTCTACATTGGTTTGGCCACCTTTCCCTAACTTTTTGTGTCCAGGGTTTCATAGGGTCTAGCCTTATTGTGGTGGAAGTGGATAGCTTTTGGATCCCTTTCTACCTCAGTGTTCTCTGATTTTTGTGATCATATAAGAGCCACGAAGGCTCCCATGTTGTCCCTCACTGAAGCTTAAATGATTGAGCAACTATGTATGTTAAGTTACCATATCAAGGGTTATTTAGGAGACTTCATAGTCCTAAGAGCAACCTAATGTCTCAATGTCAATAGCTTATTTATCACTCGTTCAGCACACAGTGTGTATATTCATGTGTTCTTGACTTTTTAAAAGCCTGTTATTGGTATTAATATTATAGTTCCTAAATTAGGTTATAGATCGCCTATTTGACATACAAATTTTCACTGTTATTATTTATTAAATGTGGTAATTTAATGTGTTATAAAAAATTCTCCCAACCTGTGTTGAATTGTATGGATTTTCTCAAATAACTTTTAAAAATGTTTTGTGAATGACAATGCTTGTGATTTGATTCTTGACTAAAGAAGCATTAATTTCTTGCAGGTTTTATTTTTGGAATTGAAGTTGCCACCAAATGGAGAGATAAAAAACCAAAGCAGCAAGAAAACTTTGGGTTCTACTAGAAGAGGGAATGACAATGGACACAAACTAAAGCTGGGAAAACAATTCAGCACTAGTAAGGTGCTCTTTGGGACAGTTGCAGGGCAGAATTCAAATTACTTTTAGCATTCTGGTGTCTTGAAAGAATGCTGATGAAGTCAAGATCCAGCATAGCCCATCATTTGAATGTATCTAGATAAAAACAAATTAGTTTTTGTTTCGCCTCCCTGCAAAACTTGCAGACGTTCCATCATGGAAAATCTGGACCAAAATCTGATTTAGCAGTTGTGTCCTTCCTATCACTAAAACACTATAATGGTGTATGAACTCAGACCTATAGACATTATTTAATTATTGACATCCACTACTCTTGGACTTCAAGTATCATATAATTTGAATAGTGTAGGAACATGAACAAATGTGTGGAAGAATTAAAAAAGAAAAAAAGCCCAGTCATTACAAATAAACATGTTTTTTCATTATAGGGGAAAAATAATAAGTTTTCCATGAGTTTAAGAATCTAATTTCAAAGTGAAAGTGCAAATTACAAACCATGGAAACTGTATGCTTAGGAGAGAAGAGAGAAAGTGCTTATTTTTTCATTTTTACTGAACGAATTTTCAGTGAAATAGTAAGGGTAGAAAGTATCACCATAGCAGCCAAGGAAAGAGCAGTCCAAGTTGCCATTTTGACCCTACTGTCATTAACTATGACTTGCCTGCCCTAGGGGAGTTGCCACAGTTTCATTCTGTAACAAAACTTTTTGTTTTATCGCCCTCTAACCTCACAAGTTCCTGTTTCTTCTCAGTTTACCAAAACTCTGTAGCATGGAAAGTTAAAAGTTTTAAAGATGAATGTCTTCTGACTTTCTTGATATGGAAATGATGAACGTATTAGCGCAAAAGGAAAAAAAAATGAGAAACTTCCAATCACATGAGAACAGAGGAGGAAAATATAGACAAAGGGAAGACATGATATAGATTCTTAGGTGGGATGAGACAGGGGAGTTACAGTATCTTGTTGAGTTGACATTGATTTTTTTTTTTAAGGTAGCTCTAAATTGATATTATTTGGCATTAACATGTTTGCATTTTACCATCTCTAGTTATTATAATTTTATCATTATGGTGATGCAAAAACCCAAACAGCAATTTTGAGTTGTAGATATAGGAGTTAACAAATTTAATTTTGAGATTGTATTATTTACCTAAGAGAGAGTCTAGTTTGCTATGGAATTTGAAAAAGAATCTAATCTTCATTATATTTCTTTGGCAGGATGTTTTAAATAAATTAAAGGCATTGCATCCTTTACCAGGCTTGATATTAGAGTGGAGAAGAATCACTAACGCTATTACCAAAGTGGTCTTTCCTCTTCAGCGGGAAAAGCGTCTAAATCCTTCTCTTGGAATGGAAAGAATCTATCCTGTATCACAGTCACACACTGCTACAGGTAATGAGAAATCTTCAATATGGATAATATTCAATTTTGAAAGAAAACTTTTTGTCTATAATATTTGCTTATGATGACTGAGGAATTCAAGTGTTGATCATTGGATTCTGTGAAGTTCCATAAACATTTATGAAGCACATAGTATATCCAGAATATAGATGGATACTATTTACAGAGATGAGATTTAGTAAGAGTTTCAGCTTTCAAGTACTATATAGAGTAACTAGAATGTTTGAGACTGTGCTTCAGATTAATATTTATTTGAGTCAGTCATCTAATTTCAGTGCTAGCCCTCTCCTGAACCTCTTTAAGATTCTCTCCAAGATGAATGTAGGTAATGCTGGGGGCATCTGTATAATAGATTAGTGTCTTACTTAGCTGGAAAAGAGGTGTCTCGTAGTACTCTTGGGATAGGTATGAGTAACCTAACCTAGTAAGGAAAAAACCATTCCTGTGCTAGGCAGTGCAAAGCTAAATATCTGCCAAATGTAATGTGCATTGGAAGAAAGGCCAGGATTAATTCTCATCAGGGAGACAGTTTAGTTTGGTGGCATAGAATATGGGCTTTGATATCTGACTTTTACAAGGTTTGAATCTTTATTCATGGTAGCTTTGTGCCTGAGTGTCCTCCTGTGTAAAACACAGCAATAAGGGCTCCTGGGTGGCTCAGTGGGTTAAAGCCGCTGCCTTCGGTTCAGGTCATGATCCCAGGGTCCTGGGATCGAGGCCCACGTCGGGCTCTCTGCTCAGCGGGGAGCCTGCTTCCTCCTCTCTCCTCTCTCTCTCTGCCTGCCTCTCTGCCTACTTGTAATCTCTCTCTCTCTCTCTGTGTCAAATGAATAAATAAAATCTTTAAAACAACAACAACAACAACAACAAAAAAACAGCAATAATAGTCTCACTTCACCAGGGCATGCTGTGGATTAAATAGGCTAATACATTTCAAGTGTTTAGAATAGAGCAGGACACTTTCTGTGGGCTCCTTACCAGCTGTTGCTCTTACTACAGACAGAGGCACCAGGAAGAACTGCTTTTTTCTGTGCTGTTTATTCCCTGTTCCAAAAAAATTCTTTTCCTTCTTCCATATTTAGCTAACCTCTTAGTTCACCCTAGCCATTTCTTGCCCTGTTAGTGTTTCAATTTCATTTTGAGACATATGCTAATGATGTAAACTTATATAAAATAAATCTTTGTTGGTAAAAAACCAAAACCAGCCCTGAGTCTCTAAAGGTGTTGCATTTATCTGTTGCTTATAAAGTAGAAAGAAAGTAATTCCTTTTTTTTCCTGATTGGTTTTCAGCATACTATGCCTATATTTAAAGAATATTTTAGAAATACAAGCTTACCTAAGCATAGCAAAGCCATTTCATTATTAGAATTCATCTCCATGAAGCTACATTCATGTTTTATAATTTTTGCCATCTTGTTTGTCTGCTAGTGTTAGTCTCATTAATTCAAATACACCTGGGGACGCCTGGGTAGCTCAGTAGGTTAAGCCTCTGCCTTCTGCCTTCAGCTCAGGTCATGATCTCAGGGTCTTGGGATCGAGCCCCGCGTTGGGCTCTCTGCTTGGCAGGGAGCCTGCATCCCCCTCTCCCTCTGCTTACCTCTCTACCTACTTGTGATCTCTCTCTCTGTGAAATAAATAAATAAAATCTTTAAAAAAATAGACCTGAATATTAAATATTAGTATAGAAAACAATAGTGTCCTGAGGCAGCAAGAGACTTGAATGCCTCTTCTGCTGTTGGCTAGTTTTGTAACATTGAGCAGGCCATTTAATGGTAATAAGTATATTAATATCTACCATTCATTGAGCACTAATTTTTCTTAAAAGCTAAATAACAAGGACATATATCAGGGGTTTGTTCAGAAAAAGAATATCTGAGATACCTAAAATGTCTGACTCATCAAAAGAAGATGAAATTATGTATACTAGCTGGTAGAGAGCCTGTTACAATGAACAGTATATTATAAAACAGAAGATTTTGTGTCGCTATATATGTGCTATAAAAACTGCAATAACAAAATCAGTTACCCAGACTCTTTGAATAATGCTTATGTGTTTCAGAAAAATTCAACCAATAAATAAACAAATAAACTGTAAACGATTTGGGGGGAAATAAAGGCTATAAGCATTAAAACATATAGCTTTTTCTTTCCTAGAAAGTTCATTAACCTCCTGATTCTAGTCTCTAGCTTTGTCAGTGCTACCATTGGTTATCTTGCTGAGTGAGGATGGTGATGCAGAAAAGTGGCCAGGTGATGTCTGGCAAATGATGTTCCAGTCAACACTTCTCACTACTCCATCTCCTACAGATTAGCTGGCACCTTGGGCCCCAGTATTCCCTTGCCAGCAGTCAGTTGCTTTTCTGCTTCAGATCCTCTCTCTGTGTCTTGTGCATTCCTGAGTTGTGAAGGTTTTGACAGTCATTTTTTTCAGGAACCATTTGATTAGCCTTTACTCATTAATACCCCTGCTAACATTCGAATAGTGCTGACAGCTGGTATTCATTTTAGCACAGAACTAGTTCAACTTATAAAATTACTTTATGTCATGGGTTTTTCTAGAGAGCTAGGTTAATGTAAAACATTCTATTGTAGTTGACACATATATTCACTTATATTGGGATTGGTCTTGTACTTATTTTATCATTGTTAGATGCATGAACACAATGAAAAATATTTAAATGTAAATTTATTTTAGTTTAGCATTGGTATAAAATGCATAATTCAGAAATGCAATTACTGTGAAAATAAATGTCAGATCCCCCCAAACCTCTCAATTTTCTGTCTTCATTTTGTTGATTTTAGGACGAATAACCTTTACAGAACCAAACATTCAGAATGTGCCTAGAGATTTTGAGATCAAAATGCCAACACTAGTAGGAGAGAGCCCACCTTCCCAAGCCCTAGGCAAAGGCCTACTTCCCATGAACAGGTAGATGCTATTTTTCTGTATTTGTGTTAATATATTTTTGTGAGTATGAAAGTCTCAAAACAAGGTTAGTGGATAAAATAATGAAGTTAGTTTAATTTTCTCTCCTGGGCATACACATTTCTAGGTACTATCCATTTAAAATCCTAAGTCTGTCTGTAAAGAAGCTAGTTGATGGTAAAAGACTGAAAGCCTGGACCACTAATTAAACCAATCATCACGATGTGCTTTTCTAACTCAAATGCTAAAGATTGAGTTTAACTATGTCGAGAACATCTCCCCACGTCTGCCTTCCCCAAATTCACATGAGGGGAAGAAAAAGCATAGATAATTTATATTAGATATGGTCAAAAAGATTTGTTGATTTGAACTAAATGTCAGTAATTATTTCTGAAGCAGTTTATGGCTAAAGCGGTTACAGAAATGCCTTATTTCATGTTTAATTGAATGTTTGCTAAAAAAAGAAAATCTAGTATTTATGTTAGGTTTTAAAGTCAGTTTCAAATAAGGCTTTTAAGTTTCCTAGATGAAACTATTGACTTCACTGAAAACTGAGACCTTTCTCCTATATTTGAGACTGCTTCATGTCCAGCTACTGATGTTGTTTGCCTGACAGAGGAAGAGATAAGAAGAGTTTTGGCCTCAACTCTGGATACCAGGCACAGATGGAGGAGAGAGCCCCAGACAGAGGAATGCCATTTTCAGTCAGCATGCGACATGCCTTTGTGCCTTTCCCAGGTAAGGTGGCTGATGGTTTTTTGAGCTTCTCATTGCTGTAGAAATGGTTTTCAAAGCCCTGATAAAGCCTGCATTATGAATAAAACTCAGAAGTATGCATTGGTCCCTCCATCTTTTCTCTCTTCGGTTTAGCCTGTTTTTCCCTTTGTATAGCTAGGTTGTCAGTCATCATTGTCTTCATGATCTGCTCTGTGGAAAACTCCTGTGGTGTACGCTTGTCAGCAACACTATGCTAAAACCGTGTTTTCCAAAATGATTGTAAACCTTTTTGCAAAGTCCAGCAGATTTCATTAGTTCTTGTACTCTTTGACTTCTGTACAGCATTTATACTGTTAATTAACCCTCACTTTTCCTGAGTTTCTGTCCTCCCTTGAACTCTAAGGGCACAATTTTCTTGTTTCTCTGAATGCTTTGCTCTTTTGCTTCTCTCCTCTCCACACTGTGGTTTCCTATTGTGGGGGTAATCCCCAAGGCTGCCCTCTTCCTGCCTGACCTCTCTTTAGTACTCTAGTCACAGGCCTTTCATGAAAGGTTGAACTCAATAAACTAACTTTTCCCTGGATGCTTTTTAAATTTTGTTATTGAGAATCTTTGGGTAGTTTTTCATGCTTTGCTTCTGAGACTTTTGAATTTGCTGAATATCCTGAGTTGGCTTAGTTTTTTTTTTTAATCTATGTACTTATATTTTTCAGTAAATTTGAAACATTTTCAACCATTATTTCTTGTAATTTTTTAAAATATTTATTTATTTTCGAGAGAGAGAGAGAGAGAGAGAGCGTGCACCAGCATGGGGGGGGGGTTGGGACAGAGGGAGAGAATCATCAAGCTGACTCCCCTGCTGAGCACAGAGCCCCATGCAAGACTTGTTCCATGACTTATGAGATCATGACCTTAGCTGAAACCAAGAGTCACATGCTTAAATGACAGCCACCCATACATCCCGCTTGTACTATTTTTTGTTCATTTGTCTTTCCTCTCTCCTTTCTTCCTGTTGCTCCACATATACATATGTAATACCACTTGGTATTGCCCCACAGGTCACTGAAACTTTATTTCCCCTCTCTGTTTTTTGTTTATATTTTCTATTGACTGTTTAATGTTCATGGATTTCTCTTCTATAGTGTCTAATTGCTGTCACATCCTTCTAGTGAATTTTATATTTCAGATACAGTTTTTTTAACTTTAGAATTTTCATTTGATTTTTGCCTAGTTTTTATTACCTTATTGCAATTCACTACTTATTACATCATTATATGCACGTTTCTTTAAATTCCTGAACATTATCTTTGGTAGCTATTTAAAATTCCATCATCTCTTAATTTGGGGGTCATTTTTCTATTGATTAAATATTCTTCTCAGAGTTACGTTTTCCTGGTTCTTCACATGTCTAGTATTTTTTTTAATTGTGTGCTGGACGTTATGGTTGGTATAGTATTAACTCTTGGGATTTTGTAGTCTTCATTAATAACTTTTTCTCCTGGTAGACAATTATTTTCACATTCAGCTTGATCATTTTGACTTTTAAGGCTTTGTTAGAAAATGTTTAAAATGGCTTTTATTCTAGGGCTAGATTAGCCCTGATTGTAAGATGTCGCCTTGTTGGGGTCTCTACTTGGTGCTTAGCATATTAACAGGGTCTGTCCACTCAGTCTGGTCACAGCTTGAACATCTCTCAACATTCAAGAGGTTGTTGTTCAAGTAGTTGTTCAGCTGACAACTATGTGATGGTGGCTGTTTCTTTGCTAGTAGTTATTTCTTTAGTATTGTTTTTTTGCCTGGTTCCCTGAACTTTCTCGGTCCTTTAGTATTTGTTCAAATTTCCACAAATTCTAGCCTCCTCAGTAGGCACAAACTCTAGTCTCTGCTTCCTTCAGCTCAGATCATAGTGCTTTGTTTCATCTCTCCTTCCCTGCAATGCGTTCTGGTAAATTCCTCCTTTCAGAAAACTGAGACATTTGCATCGCTTACCTCGTCTTCTTTCTCCTCCCCGCTTCTTAGAGACTGTAGTCCTGCACTGTCTATTCCAGCATCTGAAAACACTTATTTCATGTATTTTGTCAGTTTTTTCTTATTTATGGCAGGAAGGCCATAAAAGTTGTGGTCATTTGTTTGAAATTATTATGTATTTTTAAATTGTTTATTCATTCACATAGTTTAGAAATCAAAATATATAAAAGATATGTATTGAGAAGTTTTGCTTCCTTCCCTGTCCTAGCTATCCTTTTGTCTACAGCTCTTCTAGATGACCTCCTCTAGGAGTTACTTGTATATTCCTATAGTATTTTTTATGCAGATGTAAGCAAATATGAATATGAAATATTTTCTTCCCCTATTCTTACATAAAAATAAAGATTCCAGATACACTGTTACGTGCCTTTTGTAATGGAGAGTTGCGATTATCAGTAAATAAGTTTCAACGTAAACCAGTTTAATCTCTGTGCAGGCCATCTGTGCAGCAAACTGTGGGTTTGCTGAGTCACAGAGTAAACCTGATCAATTTTGATAGATATTGTTGAATTGCAGTGTAATAGGGGGCAGTAGCCATTTAGTTTCCAATAACAGTATGTGTTTCTTAGCCTTGCCACAGATGTGCTGTCCAATTTCTGGATTTTAGCAGTTTAAGTGGAGAAAAATTGTTTCTTGCTATAGTTTTAGTTTGTATTTATTTTATCGTGAATAAAGTTGAGCATTCTTTCATATGTTTAAGGTACTTTTGATTGTTTCTGTGAACTGCTTGTTTATATTTTCTCTTGTTCTTGATTTGTAGCATTTCTTTTTTACAATATGGCAATGAGTCTGTGATGATATCAGTCACAAATATTTTCCCTCCTTTTTTCTTAGCCATGATCTTTTAAAGTTTATTTTTGCCATGTATATCTAATCCAGTCATTTCCATTACATAGGTAAACTCTCTGAATCCTGTAAGTAACTCTTCTCCACATATCAATCCCTTGATTGTTTCCACTGAATATTTTTGTTGTCAAAGCAGAGCACATATTTCTCTTGAGCCCACTTAAAATGTGCACACATTGCAAACCAGTTTCTTCATTCATTCATTCAACAACCATTTAAGGAGCTATGAAGTACAGAACTGTGCAAGGTTTTTTTCTTAATGTTTTATTTATTTATTTGACAGAAAGTGATAGCACAAGTAGGCAGAATGGCAGGGAGAGGGAGAAGCAGGCTCCCCACTGGTCAGGGAGCATGACGTGGTGCATGACCTGAGCTGAAGGCAGACGCTTAACCAAATGAGCCACCCAGGCATCCCGAGTGCAAGGTTTTGCATAGAATGCAAAAGAAAATTAAGTATCCCATCCCTAATGGCTCTGTGCTATGTGGGAGAGACACAAAAGGACAGTTTTAAATTATGTGTCAGGTGCTTCAGAAACACTGAGGAAAGTACTAACATAGTGGTTTAAGGGGCAGAGGTCAGGGATGGCTTTACACATATTACGTATACTTGAAAGCTGAACAGAAAAAAATATTATCTAAGTTACAGAACTGAGTTGCATCACATTAAGAGCAAGATTTTAACTTTTGGGCACATAATATTATGTCCTTTTTTTTAATATTCAGTTATCCAACATATAGCACATTATTAGTTTTTGTTCAATGATTCATTAGTTGCGTATAACACCCAGCTCTCATTACCACATGTGCCCTCCTTAATACCCATCACCTGGTTATCCCATCCCCCACCCCTCTCCTGTAACCCTGAGTTTGTTTGGCGGAGTCCAGAGTCTCTCCTGGTTTGTCTTCCTCTCTGATTTCTTCCCCTTCAGTTTTCCCTCCCTTCCTCTAATCTTATGGTTTTAAGTTAGAACTAAATTTCTGTCATACTGCTCAATTATATAAAATCTGGACTTACCTTTGTACCAGATTTTCTAAAATCATTTCTATTTCAGGTGGCTTAATATTAGCTGCTGATTACTCTCAACTTGAACTGAGGATCTTGGCTCATTTGTCCCACGATCGTCGCCTCATTCAAGTATTAAATACTGGAGCTGATGTTTTCAAGAGTATTGCAGCTGAGTGGAAGATGATTGAGCCAGAGTCTGTTGGGAATGATCTGAGGCAACAAGCAAAGCAGGTGAACGTGTTTAACGTATCTGAGAATTTTAATGATTAAAAAAATTTAAAAATTGTCTTGATCATTTGCAGTTGAGGAATGATGATTTCTCCATCTGTGGATCTTTCAAACCACATTCACCTGAGCTTGTCTCATGATATTCATTATACTCTCCTTCATAGAGTCAGTAGAAAGAATCAGACTTAGTCTGAGGCTACTTCACATGAGGAAAGCCATCTGCATTGGTGGTAGATATCGTGGTGGTAGTAGTTGTTATTTTTGTGTATATATGTGTATTTTAAAAATGTCTTTCTAGTCTGTAGAAAAGACAGACTTTTCATCTTTTTATTTTTATAGGTGTTCTCTAAATGTTTATCGAAAAAATCACTGAGCTGTGGATTATAATTAATAACTGATAGCTTTTTAGTTTTTTGAGCTCATTGGTTAGCTAATCCACATGTGAAACTTTATACTGCCCTTGGACTTTTCAAGTGGGTCCATATTAGTTCCTACTCCTGGATGACTATCATGCACAGAGAAAGTCAAAGGCCACATTTATACCATTTCCTGGCCTCTATTGACACTGATACTTTTTTTCACCACTTGGCCTGTAGGAAATCTGATGCCATTTTTGAGAAAGTAGGATTGCTGGCTAAGGCAAAGGAACATCACTCCCACCTTTAAGATCCTACTGTGTTAGTTCTGCATTTATACTTCTAGTTACTCACAGCTATAATTCTTGACTGGGTTATTAGACATGAAACCCTTCCTCTCACCATTGCCTGTTTAGCAGCAGCACATATTTCTTCCAGTCTTTAGAAAACCAGCTTTGCCCTCTCTGTCTGTCTAATAATCTCTGGGTTCCTGCATTCAGTAAGAATCGAACCCTGGATAAAAGAGGTAATGTTCCAATATTTAACCTTCATAAAAACCCATGAAACAGCTATAATTATTATTCCCATTTTAAATAGGCATAAATGGAAGCACCAAAATTTAGTAATTTGCTTAAGGTCATACAGCTATAAGTGGTGGAGCCAGAATGAGCTCAGAATGCCAAAACTTAGACATTCTGACTTTATCACCTAAACACCCACTGATGATGTCTGCCTCTTTTTCATAAGTTTTTGCATGGTTTAATAGTGTTTATGCTCTGTACCATCTACTCCTGGGGTCTAGCTGAGGTCCCAGCCAGTGCTACCTATGTACTACCTGAGTTAAAAAAAAAAAAAATAGGAGTCACAGTAAAATAAAATATAGAAACACCAAAAAGGAAAAGATAAAAGGAGGGAAAAAAAATCTTTCTCAATGTATTTAAAAAGACAGGGAAAGGACAAAAACTTCTAGTTATTTTATCACAGTAAAGGTAGCTTGGGACTCTGATAATCATTTTTTGCAAGTTATCTTTTAAAATTATATTTAATCACATTTATATGAACTTGCTTTACGTTAGTTTTCTGAACACTGAGAGGTAATAACTTAGTAATCTTCACAATTCCATGTTGCAGGTATTACTATCCTCATGGATGAAGAAATTGAGGTACAAGAGTTTAGGTAGCTTCTGCAAGATAATCTTCTAAATGCTGAACTAGGATTTAAACCTAGGCAATACTTACTGTTAAATTACAGTTTGCTACTGACCTGTTTAGACGCTTTCCTTCTACTACTCCCAAAATTTCCTCAGGAATTTGTTTAACCCAATCGAATTTTGCAGCTGTGGGATATCAGGAGGTGGTGAGGTGGGAAGCATATTATTTTCCAATGAAGTATTCCCTATTATTCAACCCCAAAGCCTTTTCTTCCTGCTCTGTCCTATGGAAGAGCCAGGAGAGGAATGTTTATAATGCTTCTCTTTCCTGACTCTTGGGCACCCCTCTGAGCAGAAGCTAATGTGGTATTAAAGGAGTAGAGAGCTGCTCTGAAGACTACTGGATACATGACAAAGAGTCAGAAATAAACCTTCCCTTTTAAATCACTAGGATTAGTTTCTTAAAACACACATTCACATTTATTCATGTTTTTCTCCTTCCTCCCCCAGCTCCAGAGTATTGTTAAAAGGCAGAAAAGGGAAAAGATGTTCACTGGATATCAGTTCTAAGAACTTAACCTACCAAAAGCAGATCTAATCATTTCTTTGACACATTATGAAATAAAAAGTTTACCAAAGTTCAATCCTGATCAACTTTTTATATTTGCAGTTTAGGTAGTTATGACCTTTAACTTACTTACTGAGTGTGATGACTCCTTTTCAGATTTGCTATGGAATCATTTATGGAATGGGTGCTAAATCTTTGGCAGAGCAGATGGGCATTAAAGAAAATGATGCTGCTTGCTACATTGATTCCTTCAAATCCAGATATACAGGTAAAGAAACATTAAATATTAGTTATATTCTAGATACTATTTAATTATCTTACCATATTAATTGCAAAAAATAGTGTTATAAAATTTTCTGTTGGGGCGCCTGGGTGGCTCAGCGGGTTAAAGCCTCTGCCTTCAGCTCAGGTCATGATCTCAGGGTCCTGGGATTGAACCCCACATCGGGCTCCCTGCTGAGCAGGGAGCCTGCTTCTCCCTCTCTCTCTGCCTGCCTCTCTGCCTACTTGTGATCTCTCTCTCTGTCAAATAAATAAATAAAATATTTTAAAAAATTATTTTCTGTTAACATTTCTATTGCTGAGAAGTTTTCACCAGATATTGTTAATTAAATAACATCATCCTCATGATTATTTACTAAGATGGTCTTTTTTTCATAAAAATAGGAACAAAAATGGGATTAAAAAAATCCAATTAATGTATATGCTACTTTGTCATTGTGACTATGCCATAAAATCTTGGACTTGTGCTATGCTTTAGGTTTAGATAGCTTTAATTCAAAGCAGTAAACCATTGATTAAATGTACCAGAAACTATGAAAGAACAAGAGCAGTTTGAGTATTATTGTTTTAAATTATCTTGTTTTTTGGCAATTTATTGAGGTACAATTTATATACAGTAAAATTTACCCTTTTTAGATGTATATTTGAATAAGTTTTGACAAATGCACAGAGTCCTATAACCTACACCACAACCCAGATATGGAATCATTACCATATCATACCAGAAAGTTACTTCATACCCTTTGTAATCAGCCCTGACTTCAATTCCCAAAAAGAAAACTTTATTCATACATGACATGATCTTATACATAGAAAATCATTTGAATTCTACAAAACAACTACTAGAACAAATAACTAAATTTAGAAATGTCCTACTGTACAGGGTTTTTTTTTATAGATATTATTTATTTATTTGAGAGAGCACAAGTGGGGGTGGGGGGAGGGGAAGAGGAGGAGGGAAAAGCAGACTCCCTACTGAGTGTGGAGCCTGATGCAAAGTTGGATTCCAGGACCCTGAGACCATGACCTGATCCAAAGTCAGCCTCTTAGCCCACTGAGTCACCCAAACACCCCATTTCCATACAAGGATAATTTGTGAAAATCAGTTGGATTTTTGTATACTAGTAATTAGTGAATGAAGTAAAAATAAAACCGTTATGATAACATCAAAATACATGAAATACGTGGGATAAATTCAACAGTATATGCAAGACTTTACTGAAAACTCTAAAACAATCCTGAGAGAAATTGAGATAAATGTGAGGTTTACCATGTTAATTCATTAGAAGACACAATATTATTGTGATGGTAGTTTTCTATAAATTGTCATATAGATTCAATTTAATTCCATTCAAAATTCCATTAGATTGTTGTGTAGAATTTGACAAACTGATCTTAAATTTATATGGAAATTCAAAGGTTCTGCAATAACTAGGAAAATTTGGGGGGAAAAATACGATGTTGAGTACTAACACTCCCTGGCTACAAAACTTAGTATAAAACTAAAATAATCAAAGCAGGCATAAGGGTAGACATGGAAAAAAATGGGTCACAATAAAGGGTTTAGAAATATACCTATACATATTTGGTGGATTGATTTTCAACAGTCACCATGGTAATTCAATGGAGCAAAGGTGCTCATGTCAACAATATTGTTCTCTAGAACAACTGGAGACCAGTATGGGAAAAAAATGAACTTCAACTATTATCTAATACTATATTCCAAAGTTAGCTTGATATGAAGCATAGACTTAAAAGTAAAAACTAAAACTATAAATCTTCTAGAAGAAAATAGGAGAAAAATACTTTGTGACATTGAGGGAAGCAGAGATTTCTTAGGTGGTAATTACACTGAATTACACATAATATATAAACATTGATAAAAGACACCATTAAAAAAATCTAAGGCAAGCCACAAAAGAGAAGATATTTGCAGTTTCTATTGTCTAATGAACTTGCATCAAGAATATATAAAAAACTCTTATAACCCAATGCTGAGAAGGCAAACAATCCAATAAAATAAAGGTCAAAAGATTTGAACAGACACTTCACAAAAGAAGATATATGAATGACCACATCAAATGTTTTCATCGTTAGTCATCAGGGAAAACCAAATTAAAACCACAAAGAGATACCATTACAAAAAACACTAGAATAAAAAACATTGTATTTCTTTTACATTGCTGGTAGAGTTGTAAAATGATACAACCATTTTGGAAAATGCTATGACTCTTTGATATAGACTAAAACAGTTATGTGATCCTGCAATTTTACTATTGTGTATTTGTCCAAGAAAAAAGAAAACATATCAAAGAAAGATTTGTTTGTGAATGTTATAGCAGTTTTATTCCTAACAACCAAATGTCTATAAATAGGATCATGGATAAACAAATTTTGGTATATCTCTGCTATGGAATACTACTTAGCAAAAGAAAGCAAACTCAAATGAGAACATACAGTATAATTCAATTTTTATGAATTTTAAGAACATGAAAAACCAAGGTATAGTGTCATAAAGCAGATTGGTGAGAGTTTGAGGCTGATAATGGGGGGCTGATTGTAAAGGTGATAAAAATGTTTCATATCTTGTAATGTACATTTGTTAAAATGCATCTAACTGTTCACCTAAAGTGGGTTCCTTCTACTGCATGTAAACTATGTATCAGGATTGATTTTCTTTGTTTTTATGTAAATTCCAAATAGTTAACATGCAGTATAACATTAGTTTTTAATACAGTGTTTTAACACTTTCATACATCACCTGGTGCTCTTCACAAGTACACTCCTTAATCCCCTCACCCACTCACCCATCCTTCACCCACCTCCCCTCTGGTAACCATCAGTTTGTTCACTAGAGTTGAGAGTCTGTTTCTTGGTTTGCCTCCCCCCGACTTTCTTTGCTTTTTTAAAGTAGTTCTTTCAACCTCTGAATATTTGAGGGCCTCTGACAGGAGTCAGGTAAGACAATTTGTAGAGATGCAGTCTCTTCAATCTCATCTTTTCTTTGCTCTTCACCCAGTAATATCACAATCATTCTTAAACAGAAAAAGGTGAGAGCCTTATTGCTTTCTGAAATTCTTATGCTGATGGTTGATTATCACCAACAGCTTCAGTTGGCAGGGTTTTGTCCCCTTCCTTTCACCCACAGTCTCCTCAAATGTCTCTTCTGTGCCAGCCACACATGAAATCCTCAAATGATGGGCTTTAGTTAGGAGTTGTTAGTGTTTATTATTGAGGGTGAGCAGAGCTGTGAGAAAGCAGAGATTGCACATATGAATAAAGATAGATCAGCACAATCTCTATACCTGATTGTGTTTTAATTAGCATAGATAAGACCTCTCTAACTCAGAGACAGGAATGAGCAGTGAAGACATTGCCCAGCCTGCAACAACAAACTCACCCTGAAGATCTATAGGACATAATAATGAGCCTGTATTGCAAAGGATGCATGCTGGTATAGGAAATATGAATGTGTTTGAATAGTATACTATACATAGTCTTTTCAAACTTTAAGAAGTGAATTGTATATATTCCTAATGAAGTATTTATTATTTGTGTATTAATTTCAGTTAGGTCCTGTTTGGATTGTAGCTTAGATGCTAACAAGGAGCTGTTAGAATGTTTTAAGCCTGGAAGTGGTAAGACCAAAGAGTAAAAGATTATCAATCAAAGAGCAGAAGAAGCCTGTGAAAAGTAACATGGAATAGTCTTAAGATCCTAGGTTTTCGCACCTGCTCTGTTGTTCTGGAGTTTAGTTTCATATTTTTTGTTCATGATAGAGTTAGATTATGTCATTTCTAAAGCCTTTCTGAGTCTACAAAAAGGGATTGAAAGTTTATATGCAAAGTTTGGATGATGCAATATAATTTTAAGGATCATGGTAGGGTTTTGGTATATTTCACTATGTTGAAGCTAGTGAATGAGCTTAAGAATTGACTTTGGTTGTAACTATTTTTGTATTTTCTTTGTAGGGATTAATCATTTCATGAGAGAGACAGTGAAGAATTGTAAAAGAAATGGGTTTGTTCAGACCATTTTGGGAAGGCGTAGATATTTACCAGGAATCAACGACAAGAACCCTTATCATAAAGCTCACGTATGTTGAAATGTCTCTGGATTTTTAACTTAATACTTTAATGACATATACTTTTTCCACAAAGACTAAACACTGCTAATATTCCTTTTAGGGATCAATATCGTATTAATTGGATTTTCTGTTTCACTAAGGACTTTGAAGTGATGGCTCATGCCTGTATTTGCTAAATACAGTCCTTAGGAGACAAATGTAAATATGGGTTCACTTAGTAATACTTCAAATACTTTAAACATGTTCTGTTTCAGTAAACCAGCTGCTTAGTAGTTTTGCTAATAAGTTATAAATTTAATTCTTACATCTGCTAATTGTTCTTTGTTTCCGATATTATGTACCAGTTTGTCATATCAAACCAAATTGGCAATGTTTTCAGAGTTTAGCTGATTATTAAATGTGCTTCATTCATTTTTGGTTCATTCTACTTGTGTATTTGTATCAAAAGCTCAACAGAGGTCATTAGGATATCCAAAATATTGAAGAAGTCTGTTTTTTTAACACTATTTTAAGTATTTATTGATGGTATGTGCTCAGATTATGATGAAAAACTCTGAAAGCATTGGGATCCACAAAAGTATTTTATGCATCTGAACATTTAAATTTCTATTATAGTCCACATCTTCCTATTTAAACTGCTTGTATTTTATCTTCTCCCATACTTTTGCATAAGGTACTGAAAATACCCAGCCCCATATTGATAAACTTCTGTCTGGAGCTAGAAACCTTCAGAGCACTAATGCTCTTAGGGACCATGGAGGAATAGTTGGCTTTTTGTTATTTATCCACTCTGTAGCCTCCCCTATACACAGACATCAGATATTTATCAGGCTTTTTACCATATCTCTAAATCAGTTGTCACTTAGGGGTAGATAATTTTCTATTGGTCAGATGGAGCCAGCTAGTGGAAGTCTTTTAATGGCAAGTCGAAAAATTTAGACTTGATCTAACAGGAGTTATGTTTCTTGGGATTTACATTATGAAAAATGGTAGATAGAGTCATGTATGTAAATGAACCATGTAAGTTTTTGAAAATTAATATTTTTGCACCTAAAGATGTGAATAAGACTTTTCATGCCAAATCCTTAGGAGTCAAAGTTCTAACTGATCCATTATGTTGTTACTGAAAAAAAAAAAGAAAATTCCAACCCTCTGAATTATGAATAAAAATAACCAGATGTAATTTTTGGTTTTGTTTTGGTTTGGTTTTACCTATATTACATTGAAAAATACACATAGGGAAAATACAAGAAACAAATGTAAATTTCAGTAAACTATCACAGAATGACACCTATGTAGCCACCACTCAAGTCAAATAGAAAGTCCCCTGATGGTTCCTAATCACTACCCACAGCCCTCCCAGGAATAATTGTTATAATCATTTCTAAGCCTATAGTTTTATGTATTTTGACCTCTTTCTACATCATGTGTATATATTCTTACATCTAGCTTCTTTCACTCAAAATTGCATAGGTAAGTCATTCATGTGTCATTTGGAATAACTTTTATTATAGTGTATTCTATTATGTGAGTATATCGCAGTTTATCCATTTTTCCATTGATGGGCATTTAGGTTTCCAGTTTGGAGTTATTATGAATCTTGCTGGTTTGAAAATTCTTTTCCAAGGTCCTTGGTGCACATATGTTTCCATTTATGTTTGGTAAAGACCAAGTCATAGAATTGCTGCTGCTTCAGTTTTAGTAGGTAAAACCAAATGGTTTCTTATGGTGGTTGTAGCAATTATCCTCTTGTCAGAAGTGTGTGCAAGTTCTCATTGCTCTGCATCCTTGCCAACAGTTGCTATTAAGATGATATAATTTTAGCTACTTTGGCCGGTTTAAAGTAGTATCTTGTTAGTTTTACTTTGCATTTCCTTGAATACTAATGAGGTGAAACAACTTAACAAATATTTATTATCCATTCTTGGGAAAGTGCTTTTTCTTTTTTTTTTTTACTGTGTTATATTAGTCACCAGAAAATACATCATTAGTTTTTGATGCAGTGTTCCTAGATTCATTGTTTATGTACAATACCCAGTGCTCCATGCAATACCTGCCCTCCTTAATACCCACCACCAGGCTCACTCATCCTCCCACCCCCTTCCCCTCTAAAACCCTCAGTTTGTTTCTCAGAGTCCACAGACTCTCATGGTTCATCTCCCCCTCTGATTTGCCCCAATTCACTTTTCCTTTCCTTCTCCTCATGTCCTTCATGTTATTCCTTATGTTCCACAAGTAAGTGAAACCATATGATAATTGACTTTCTCTGTTTGACTTATTTGACTCAGCATAATCTCCAGTCCCATCCATGTTGATGCAAAAGTTGGGTATTCATCATTTTTGATGGCTGAGTAATATTCTATTGTACATATGGACCATATCTTCTTTACCCATTCATCTGTTGAAGGGCATCTCAGCTTAGGAAAGTGCTTTTTCAAGTTTTCTTGTTCATCTTTTGTTGTTGAGTTGTCTTTCTCTTTCTTTCTTTTTTTTTAAGATTTTTATTTATTTAAGAGAAACAATGCACAAGTGGGGGACGGGGAAGGGCAGAGGGAGAAGCAGACTCCCAGGACCCCAAGATCATGACCTAAGCTGAAGGCAGATGCTTACTCAACTGACCTACCTAGGCCCCCCTCTCTTTTTTTTATATATAGAAGCTCATTATTGATTACATATTTGGAAATATTCTCTCCCATACTGTGTTTGGCCTTTTCATTCTTGTTGGTAACTTTAGATGAGGAGAGGGAATTAATTTGGGTTATTCTTAAAATTTTTATTGAGAAATAACATGTGCAGTAAAGAGTACAAATCTTTAAGCATAAAGCTGGAAGTCTTAATGTGTATACCCACATAATCACCATCCCAGTCATGATATAGAACTTTTCCAGCATCCAGAAGTCTTCTTTATATTCCTTCAAAAATCAATACTATCCACTTCCTGCCCCAGCACACACATAAAACTATAGGGTAGTTTTGTATGAACTTGAATTTTATTTAAGTGCAGTTCTACCATATGTACTCTTGGGTCTGACATTTTTCACTCATAGGTCTGTGAGATTCATTAGTGTCATACACAGCTATAGTTCATGTCTTTGTTTAACTGACATTGTGGGAACATACGAATTTATTTATCTGTTCGAATGGTGATAGAAAATTTGACTATTTCCAGGTTTTAGATATCATTAATAAAGCTTCTATGAACATTCTTGTATGTGTCTTTTGGTGAACATATGCACCCAACATTATTACCTTTAGAGTGGAATTGGTGAGTCATAGAATAAGCACATTTACACTTGTAGTATATACTGCCTAGCAGTTTTACAGAGTGGTTATCCCAGTTAACATTGCCATCAGCTCTATTTATCTACATTCTTGCCATTGCTTGCTGTCATTGGTCTTTTTAATTTTAGCCATTCTGGCCATTCTGATAACTGCGTAATGGCACCTCACTCTGAATTAATTAATTAGTTAATTAATTATTGTGTTATGTTAATCACCATACAGTACGTCATTAGTTTTTGATGTAGTGTTCCCAGATTCATTGTTTACCTATAACACCCAGTGCTCTATGCAATAGGTGCTCCTTAATACCCATCACCGGGCTCTCCCATCCCTCTACCCACCTCCACTCTAAAACCCTCAGTTTGTTTCTTGGAGTCCACAGTCTCTCATGGTTCATCTCCCCCTCCGATTTTTGCCTTTCCCTAATGTCTAGTGATGTTGAGCTCCTTTTTTGTTTATTGACCATTTGGATATCTTCTTTTGTGGAGGGTCTATTTAAATCTTTGTCTTTTTTTTTGAATTGTCTGTTTTTTAACTGATTTATGAGAGTCCTTTCTATATTCCAGGTATGAGCCCTTTGCTTACATGAATTTGTCCATTTTTTGTATTACTGTAGTATTTTCCTTGATCTGTTTAACAAAGTTTTCTCTACCCTAATTTCAAGAAAATATTCACTAGGAGCTTTTGGTTTTGCCATATACATTTATATCTATAATCAACTAAGAACTGGTGTTTAATGTATTTTGAGAGACTGAGGGTCAATATCTTTCTCCTCCCCACTCAAGGATATACAGTTGTCCCTATTTATTGAAAAGACTGAGCTTTTCCCCCACTACTTTTCACTGTCACCTTTGCCACAAATTATATTTTCAAACTATGGTTGTGTCTGTTTTTGGACACATTATTTTTTTTTAAAGATTTTATTTATTTGACACAGAGAGAGAGATTACAAGTAGGCAGAGAGACAAGGAGAGGAGGAAGCAGGCTCCCCGCTGAGCAGAGAGCCCGATGCGGGCCTCGATCCCAGGACCCTGAGATCATGACCTGAGCTGAAGGCAGAGGCTTTAACCCACTGAGCCACCCAGGCGCCCCCTAGGTTGCTTTCTATACAGTATTTTTCTTTCTGTCTCATTTCTGGCAGATTTTCTGTGATATGCCTATGTATGTCTATATTTTTAACTTATGTGCTTCTCTGTGAATATGTGTGTTAAATTGATCCTTTAAGGGTGCTAGGACTTTTTCAATCTGTGACTTGATATCTTCTGTTGATTTTGGAAAATTCTTAGTCATGTCTTCTTTAATTATTGCTTCATTGCATTCTCTCTTCTCTGGGACTTCTTTTATAAAATTTTTAAAACTTAAAAAAATCCTCATGTTTAATATCCTTTGTTTGATATTTTCCATGTTTATATTTCATCCTGCTTAATTCTGGATATTTTCTTCTTTTTATTTTTTTTATTTTTAAAGATTTTGGTCATTTATTAGAGAGAGAGAGTCAGCCTGAGAGACAGGGGGAGAGGGAGAAGCAGACTCCTTGCTAAGCAGGGATCCCGATGTGGGGCTCAATCCCAGGACCCTGAGATCATGACCTGAGCCAAAGTCAGATGCTTAACCAATTGAGCTACCCAGATGCCACCTGGATATTTTCTTCTAAGTATTTTTCAATTTACTGATTTTGCTCTTCAATTTTCTGTTAAACCCTACTGTTGAGGTTTTATGTTCTAAATGCTTTAGAACTTTTCCAGAACTCCAGAAGGTTTCTTTATGTTCCCTTCATGTCAATACTCTCCCCCACTGTACACACGCACCAAACTACAAAGAAGGTACTGTTTAAGTGCTTTAAGTTCTATTTTTTTTCTGGCACAGAGTGATGCTTTTTTTATTTGGAGTATAATTAGTATACAGTGTTATATTAGTTTCAGGTGTACAAATAAGGATTCAGCAATTCTATACATTTCTCAGTGCTCATCAAGATAAGTATACTCTTAATTCCCTTTATTTCATTCCCTCACCCTCCTTTCCCTCTGCTTGGCAACTACCAGTTTGTTTCTTAAATTATACATATGAATGAAATCATATGGTATTTGTCTTTCCCTGATTGACTTATTTCACTTCGCTTTATGCCCTCTAGGTCCATCCATGTTGTTGCAAATGGCAAGATTTCATTCTTTTCTTATGGTTGAGTGATGTTCCATTGTATAAATATACCACGTGTTCTTTATGCATTCTTCTGTGGATGGACAACTGGATTTCTTCCATATGTTGGCTATTGTAAATAATGCTGCATAAACATAAGGGTGCATATATCTTTTCAAATTAGTGTTTTTGTTTTCACTGGGTAAATACCCAGTAGTGGAATTATTGGGTCATATGGTAATTCCATTTTTTATTTTTTTGAGGACCTCCCCATACTGTTTTTCATGGAGGCTGCACCAATTTGCAGTTCCACCAGTAGTGGATGAGGGTTCCCTTTTATCCACATCTTCAGCAACACTGGTTATTTCTTGCCTTTTTGACAAAATACAATGTCCATTCATAAAACCAAAAAAAACAAAAACAAAAAAAAAACAAAAGAAACCTCTCAACAATGTAGGTTTAGAGGGAACATATCTAAACTTACTAAAGGCCATATGTGAAAAAACCCACAGCTAGCATCATACTCAATAGTAAAAAACTGAGAGCATTTCCTCTAAGATCAGAAACAAGACAAGGATGTCCACTCTCACCACTTTTATTCAATATAGTACTGGAAGTCCTAGCCACAGCACTCAGACAAGAAAAAGAAATAAAAGTCATCCAAATTGGTAAGGAAAAGTAAAACTTTTGCTATTTGCAGATGACATGATACTATATATAGGAAACTGTGAAGACCCCACCAAAAAACTATTAAAACTGATAAATGAATCAGTGAAGTGACAGGATACAAAGCTAATATACAGAAATCTTGCTTTTATATACACTAATAATAAAGTAGCAAAAAGAGAAATTAAGAAAATGATCCCATTTACAACTGCACCAAGAATAATAAAACACCTAAAAATAAACTAAACCAAGAAAGTGAAACACCTGTACTCTGAAAATTATAAAAATGTGGATGAAACAAATTGAAGATGACACACACAAATGGAAAAATAGTCCATGCTTGTGGATTAGAAGAATATTGTTAAAATGTCCGTACTACTCAAAGCAATCTATAGATTCTTGCAATCCCTATCAAAATACCAATAGCATTTTTCATAGAACTAGAATAAATAATCCTAAAATTTGTTTAGAACCACAAAAGACCCTGAATAGCTATAACAATCTTGAAAAAAAGAAGAACCAAGATGGAGGTATCACAATCCCAGATTTCAAGATATACTTCAAAGCAGGAATAAGTTACTTTTATTTTTCATTTCTTGAGTTTCCATTTTGCTCTTATTTTATGGGTATTTGGTTCTCTGTTGAAATATTCAATTTTGTCTTTTATTTTCCTGACTGTATTAAACTTTATTTTACAGTCTAATAAAGTTGATAATAGTCTATAGTCTAAGTCTCAAACTTGTATAAATGTAGTCTGTTCTACTGTACTTTGTTTTTCTTAGTTTTCTACAAGAACAGTTATATTGTCTCAATTCTTTGCTGCCCTAATAATTTTTGAGTGTCAAATGTTGTTTATGAAAGATTGTGTGTATAATTTGAAGCTTGTATGATAATGTTACCTTGTTCAGAAGATTTACATTTGTTTTTGTCGGGAGACTAGAATGACCAACAATCTAGGATGACTTTGATCCCATTTCAGGAATAGAAATGATTTGAAACAAAGATGTTAAGACCAGACTATTTCTAATTTATCTTTTTTCCTAGGGTGTTAGTTTTGGGATGGCAACTTGATGGTTTATTAGTGCTCCTTCTACTTCTTGCCCCATTTGTTCCCTAGGCCCCTCAAAACCATCAACCTCTGCCCAGATGTTCTCTCAGCTGCCTCTTCTGGAATCTGTTGATGTCTCTGGGAGAAGTATGGCCTCCAATGCCAGGGTCATCTCTTTCATGGCTCTCTAAGTTCTATAGTTTCCCTTTTCTTTTTAACCATCTGATTCAAAAAGACATTCTCTATCCAGCTTTTCCCATTGTTATCAATGGAAGAGTTGGTCCTAATGGCCTAATCTCCCATTACCAGAAACCTATGTTTTTTATGTACACAAAAAAGCCCTGGTTGTGAAGGGACAGAGATTGTGAAACATGAAGCCCAAAGACTGCCAAATTTTTTATTTTGGAAGATTATCAAGGAAGTAGAATATTATGAGAGTGAATTATATATCTTAGTTTTATTTTTATGCTTACTTATGTCACAGTAAAAACTACCCTAACATTTCAATGGCTTATAATAAGAAACTTTATTTTTAATTAATATTAGAGTTTGGCTCTGGGTTGACTGTGGCTCTGCTCCATATTTTCTTCATTCTGGAATTAGGAATGATAAAAAGTTTCTATCTGGGATAAGCCTTTTTTTGTGTGACAATGTTGAAGAGCTCTTAAAACACTATAGATGGGGCTATATGTCAATTTTATTCACATTTCATTTGCCAGACAAGTCAAGATCTACTTTTTAGAGTGAACAACACTTGAAATCACATGGCATTGGGTGATTGTTCAGCAAGTAAGAACAACAGTAACACAGTCCACTATAAAGCGGCCTATGGTTTCAAGAAGGAGAGGAATCAGTAGAACTCTGAAACCCAGTCACTCTTTAAACAGTGACAACTGAATGAGTTTAGAGTAGATTCATCAGCATCTGACAAAACAATTAAAAAAGGGGGGGGGATAGTCTATCTCTTTAACAAGTATTTACTATATTAGGAGTTGGTTGTAACCCAGGTGACATGGAACTAGTCTCAAGTTGCATAGATCCTTCCAGAGTTAGGCCCTTTCCACTTTCTGAGACCTTCTGGGGCAGTAGATATGGTATTCATGGATAGGTTATACCTTGAACATTAACCCAGATGCCCATTCTTGCTGCTTTAGAATGATCACTTTTAGCAGCTATGGTTGCTTGCCAAGAAGTTCATGGAAGCAATAGTTTTGGGGAAGTTCTAACTTAATATCTAGGAATCTAGGGTATGCATTTTCACTAGCAGCTAATGATTAGCATCAGCAGCCCATAAAAAAGCTCTGATTCAAACCAGAGGGCTCCTGATGCTCTGGGGCCAAACTCTGCATAAGACCAAGAAGCCACTGGTATGGAAGATGTGCTTGGAACATTACATCACAAAGAATGATATTCTACTTATATCTATTTAGGCTTAAGAGGAATTGTATCTTAAGGAATAGATGTTTTAGAGTGAAGTTTAGAACAACTGGAACATTGATGATATATGTTTATGAAATAATTTTGAGCTTCTAAGTACATTTTAAGTGTAATGCAGTTTTTGATTACAGAATGTTGAAGATTTCTATACTGAAGCAATCTGACCTTCTTCTATTTAGAGTGTTCTCATGTGGATGATAGCCCAGAATCTAGAGCCCTGGATCACTCTAGTTGTTAGGATGCAGCTTAATAGTTGATGTCCTGGGTTACATCTTAGTCCAGATATCCAGTCTGCTTTACAGTGAGCACTGATCTGTGGACACTAAAAGCATGTATGAAACCATGTAGGTGTATCTGATGGAGCCCTTGTTATTGTTTTTCATAGGCTGAGCGTCAGGCTATCAACACAACAGTCCAAGGTTCGGCGGCTGATATTGTCAAAATTGCCACAGTTAACATTCAGAAGCAATTAGAGACCTTCCACTCAACCTTCAAGTCCCATGGTCATCGGGAGAGTATGCTCCAAACTGACAGAACAGGTTTGTTCATAAATGAGGACCCTGCTATAATGTAGTGAGATTAATTGTATCAGAAAAGAAAAAGGGAAGCATTTTACAGATTATTTTCCAGCAGTTTTCAGATGTTTTGGTCTCATGATATCTTTACATTCTCAGAATTACTAAGGGTCCCAAAGAATTTTAGTTTATGTGGCTTATATATGCTAATATTTACCATATTAGACATTCAAACAGGAAATTAAAAAACATGTATTAACATTTGAAAATAATAAACTCATAATACGCCAGCATAAGTAACATATTTTTTTAAAAACAACTGCATGTTTTGGAACCAGAAAAATTGGTGACAAGTGGTTTTGGTTTACATTTCTGCAGGTCTCCTTTATGTCTGACTTAAAAGAAGATATTTGAATTCTCTTATATATTTCTGCATTCAGTTTTTTGCAGTCTCACCTGTCCTGTAACCTCTGGGAAACCCTCTTATACAGTCTATGGTGATAAATATCCCCGTTTGTGGGGAACTGATCGGTTTCCCAGGATATGGGAGTTTCAGTGCTAAATCAGGATAGCTGGTTACTTTGCTGTGGGAAAGAATGAGACTGAAAAAGGAAAATAAACTCTAAGTGTTATTAGGAAAATAATTTTGACTTTGAAGATACTTTGAAGGAATCTTAGGGATCCTCTGGTCCTTAGATAACACCTTAAGAACATGTTGATTTTCCTATTCATCACCTTCCACGTTCTCAGAAGTCTGGGAATATATACTGAGTTAACTTCTTATCACATATATTTCTTTGCCAGTATTGCCATCTTTTCTTGTTCTTATTTTCCTAAGTTCTGTACTTATTGCTTGGATAGGTTATTTCTTTTTTTTTTTTTAAGATTTTATTTATTTATTTGACATAGAGAGAGAGAGAGATCACAAGCAGGCAGAGAGGCAGTCAGAGAGAGAGAGGAGGAAGCAGGCTCCCCGCCGAGCAGAGAGCCCGATGCGGGCCTCGATCCCAGGACCCTGGGATCATGACCTGAGCCGAAGGCAGAGGCTTTAACCCACTGAGCCACCCAGGCGCCCTGGATAGGTTATTTCTTGTCCTGACAAGTAGATCCCCTTCTCTGTTTGTCCCATGTCCATACTTTTGCTTTAAATACCATTTCAGTGTGATTGAGATTGCCAAAGCATGAGTGCAGCCAGGTTTTAAATTTTCTGGAAGTTAAGAAGGTTTGGGGCATAAATGGAAAAAATCAACTGCTGGAGATAAGTCAGAAAAGTAAAATCAGCTGTTTAGGATGGAATTTGCTATTTCTAGAAGAGATATACATGTACATTGTAGATATTAATCCTGTAGATAATAATATTGTCAGTCACACAGATAAAAAGACATTCACTTACATACAAAAATACATAAAGACTTGCCCATCACATGAGGATTAATTTTATTGTCTCCCCCCTCCCCATATCTAAGGCTACTCATTCAACATTTTTTGTGTGGCAGTCAGTGGGCACACACACACCACACTCATACCACACACACACATTCTCTCTCTCTCTTTATAGAGAGAATAAATGATCAAACCTATTTGGGTAATAATACTGTACTGTGTGCTTTAGGGGATTTGAAAATAAAAGTTATCAACCTCTTTTAAGTTTAAAATTTAAGGAAAGAAAGGGAAGACGTGATCTGTGACTGAAATATTTACATAACTGTTCACAGCAGAGTGATGCAGGGCCAGAATGAGGAAATGGACAATAACAGCCTTTGGAATGGGTAGAAGGCAAGGTGGGTATATCCTTGAGGATCACTTCTTGGGCTCGTGCTGGGTTAAAGGTAGTGGTAGGTCAGCTGAGCCCGAGGAAGCAGCCCACACAGGAAACAGGAGGATCATAGCATTCAGGATTAGAAGCCAGAGAACAATAGGAAATCAATAGGATGAAGGTACAGTGACTGGAAAGCAGAAAAGCATCCTGATAACCCATGATGTGAGCTAAGTGGGGCCTGATGGGGCAGAGCAGATTTCAGTCAGCTGGCAAAGAGATAGATGCACAGCCTTTGAGGCCCTGGGATGGAAGTAGCTTGTCACAGCCTCATCTGGCTTTTCTCTCTTACCCTGTAAGAGCCACCTGTGGGAAAACTTGGGCTGCACGTCATAACAGCTGAAGAACCCTCTCTGAGGGAAGCACCAGATACTAGGGAAGATTGTGTTTGTGCTGTCTGGAAGGATCAGTGTGGGAAATTTGGGTGGCAGAGAGGAGGGACTGCTGTGAGATACTGGGAAATGATTAAGGGCAGTTACTGTAAAGTAACCTTATCTTAGTGATTAGTGGGGTATAATCTGTGCCGCTAGGCCCAGCTTGTTAGGAGATGGTAACTAAGTCTAATACACTGGAGTTACAGGTTCTTTTGAGAATCTACTGAAAGATCACTCCACAGAAAAATGTACAGATACAGACTCTAACACATACCTTCAAGGGATTTGTACAGTCTCTGAAGTCTTCATTTGGACCCTGGATTTAGAATTACTTGTTTGTTGCATGCAGTCCAATTGGGAAAACCCCAGTTCTACCACAGTGACACTTCCAGCCATAAAAAGATATCAGGGAGTGTCCTTCTTATAAACATCGCCTAAGGACAATACCAGCTCACTTCTCTGGGGCAGAGGTCAGGCCCATACTACTCTGGTGCTATTATGCAGAGAAGTTGGTAGTAAGGGTACCATGGAAAGTGAAGATGTTGGTTGTTTATAGGAAGTAAGTTAGATGTCTTTTGGAGCAGAGTTCTTCAAACTCCATTTACTGACTTTTTTTGTTACATTCCTCCTTTCTGGGAGGAAATTGGTAGAGTTTTGAGTTTACCTGATAGGTGGGAAGTCAGCAAGTAGATACTTTCCTAATAGTTCTAAATCTTATGTATTTTAATCTCTTAATTAAAATTCTCCAGAGTTTCTCAAACTCCCTAAAAAACTATTCTTCTATGGCACGGTGACATGCTGATCAGTTTTCCTACTCTTTTCATGGGGTAGGATTGTTACCAAAGAGAAAACTGCAAGGGATGTTCTGCCCAATCAGAGGAGGCTTCTTCATCCTTCAACTCCATGATGAGCTCTTATATGAAGTGGCAGAAGAGGATGTTGTGCAGGTATTTTTGAAGTGTGTGTGTCCATTTCATAGATGCTAAGATGCTGAAGGTCAAGTTAAGATGCATGAGGTTTCTGGAACCCTTCCCTAGTCCCAGGATGGCTTACATACATGTTGAGTCCATAAGGGTAGAGAAAGAGCCAAGAGTGCTCAGTTTCATACTCACTTTTAAAGAAACTTTTGTTGCAGGGCTATTTTTGTTTGGGAGAAGTTAGATGAAAGTCTTGCCCTGAGGGTTTAAAAACTGAGCATTCTCACTGAATCTGGCAGAGCTCCTGCTCATCAGTGCAGACCAGTTTGGAACGCTCGTTTCTTTTTGGATTTTGAGTTTTAAGAACCATGAGGTGAAGAGAGTTTGTTAACTTCTTCTTCTTCTTCTTTTTTTTTCGTAGGTAGCTCAGATTGTCAAGAATGAAATGGAAAGTGCCATAGAACTTTCAGTAAAACTGAAAGTGAAAGTGAAAATAGGTGCAAGCTGGGGAGAGCTGAAGGACTTTGATGTGTGACTGTACAGCTGATGAAGTCCTTGTGGGGAAGCCTGGTGTAGGTACAACCACACGGAAGAGAGATTATTACCCTTTCATGTATTTTGGGAAGACCAACTCCCAAGTCTTGATGGATGTGGAATAGTAATGTTAGTGAGACTTTTAAAATGTATGTCAGACTTTATTCTCTGTAGTGTGAAGAAACTTTTTTTGAGGCAAAATACCAAGTTTAACGATAGTATTCCCTCTCAAAGAGTATACATGAAATCGCCTTTTCCAGCTCTTTGTGGCTCTAAACAGGTTCAGAACACATGATTAAAATATGCACTTAGCACTTTGGGTCTCATCTGTGTGAAGCATGAATACAGCACTCTCTCAGGAGCATTTCCAGCCCTGTGCTGGATTCAGACACTTGAGATGCAGACCCCAGCAGGAGTCATAGGCAGAAAGAGATTTAGTTTCTCATATACTATCACAGTTCGGCATTGTGTGTAATTTTTTTTCCAATATCCATTTAAGACTACCGGAATAGTCTTTTAAGCAGCATCAGCTAATAAATTATGAAGTCTGTAAAGTGGTAGACTTGGTATGGATGTCATCCAGGAATGGATTTTCATGAAATGGTGTTTCTTCTCCTTTTCTCTCCTCAATTCATACAATGAATGTATTTGCAATACTTAGGTATTATAAAATAAGCTACACCTCTTCAAGAGGTATCCTGTTCTGTAAGATCAGATGTTTATTCTGCAGTTTAATATAATAATGCCAGAGAAGGAAGACACCCCCATATCCATTGCTTAGTGCCCCTTTCTGTTTGTGGCATGGTGAGAATACCTGTGCTAAAGAGATGATATTTTATAATTACAATCCAAGGTATATTACTGACTTTTTTTCTGTAGAAATAAAATGAATTTATGAGAAACTTTATGTCAGTAGTTCAGTTTTTTAAATTGTGTTTCATCTAAGAGTGTCAGAAATCTGTGTTCCTAGTTATTTATTCTAGGGTTTGCATTGTTCAGTTGATTCAACAATGTCTATGCACATAGGAAATGTTTCTTATATTCTTAATCAGTTATCAGAAGAGTTCTTTTATGTTTATTAACCAGAAAATTTTAAAAATTTGCTTTATAAACAAAGTGTAATACACTATTAGTAGTTGCATATTAGTGCACAAAATACTCAGACATGTGTTTTGGGGGGTGAGAGGGAGTGGGCAGAAGATGGCAAAGATAAGAGGGAAGTTATATCATTATTTCTCAAGTTTTTTCCATATTTACCTGTTCCATGTTTCTCAGAGAGAAAAGCTGTAGTGCTGTCAGTATTCCGGTGGCCTTGAGATCCAACACAAGAGAAGACTCATTCTGTTTACTTGTGAATTTTCTCTAAACATGAGTGCAGACTTACAGGTCATTTCCACCTGATCTTCTATAGCAGTGGCTCTGGATGTGTAGTCCCATGCATCTTCTCATCCTTTCGACTTATCAGCTGAACTTAAAACAGGAAGCCCTTGCTATGCATGATTCAATTATACGCAAGTTCCAGTTACCATGGTTTACTTAAATAACACTAGTGCCCCTAATCACAGAATTGAAATTTCAGTTCTCATGGTATATTAACTGAGTAATTGCAAGTTCACACTTCATTGGTAGCTCTTCAGTCCACAAATCATTATGTAAATAACAGGTGAGCACAGTGGTAAGCAGAATAATGCCCCCCATCCCCATCCTAATCCCCTGGGCCTGCAACCATGTTATATTACATGTTAAAAGGGATGTTGCTGAGGTGATTAAGGTAGAGATCTTGAGATGGGGAAATTATATAGGTGGTTCCAGTATAAACACATTGGTCCTCATAAGGGGAAAGCAGAGGGTCAGAATCAGAGGAGATGGTGAAGATGTTAGGTTGAGATTTGAAGAAGTTGCACTGCTGACTTCAAAGATGAAGGAAGGGGCCATCAGCCAAGCAAGAATGCAGGCAGTCTCTGGAAGCTGGAAAAGGCAATGGAATAGACGTGGATTCTCCCCTACAACCTCCAGAAGGGACACAGCCCTGCCAATACCTTATCTTCATTCAGCCCCACTAAGACTATACCAGAATTCTGACCTCCAAAACTGTAAGAAAATAATCAATGTTGTTTGTTTTTCAGTTTTATTGGGATATAATCAACACACAGCACTGTATAATTTTAAGGTGAATAGCATAATGAATTGACTTATTTATATTGTGAAATGATTATCACAATAAGTTAACATACCACCTCATTTGGATACCAAAAAAAGAAAGAAAGAAAAGGTTTTTTCCTTGTGATGAAAACTTTTGGAATTTACTCTCTTGGCAACTTTCAAATATACAATCCAATAGTGTCAGCTATAGTCATCAGGTTGTACATCACATCCTCTTTTTTATAGCTAAATATTCCATTGAATATATAGTCCACAATTTCTTTATGTATTCATCCACCAATGGACACGTAGATTGTTTACATACCTTTGATACTGTAAATGATGTTAATGGGGGGAACAGATACCTCTTTGATAAGTGTTCCCATTTTCTTCAGGTAAATACCCAGAAGTGGGATTACTAGATCATATGGTAGTCCTATTCTTAATTTTTTCAGAAACCTTCGTACTGTTTTCCACAGTGGCTGCACCAGTTTGCATTCCCACTGACGGGGCACAAGGGTTCTCCTTTCTCCACATTCTAGCCAACACTAATTTCTTGTCTTTTAGATGATAGCCATTCTAATGGGTGTGAGGTTTTGATTTGCATTTCCCTGATGATTACTGATGTTGTTCGCCTTTTCTTGTATTTATTGGCTATTTGTGTATCTTCTTTGGAAAAATGTCTCCTTAGATCTTCTACCCATTTTTTATTTGATTAAGGGGTCTTTACTGAGATTTTTTGTTTGTTTGTTGTTTGCTTTTTGCCAATGAGTTGTATGAGTTTTAATATGTATTAGATATTGACTCCTTATCAGATTTGCAAGTATTTTTTTTCTCATTCTACTGGTTATATTTTCATTTTATTGACTGTTTCTTTTGCTGTGCAGAGCTTTTTAGTTTGATGTGATCCCACTTGTTTTTTATTTTGTTGCTTTAGGTGTCATATCAAAAATTAATTGCCAAGACCAATGTCAGGAGCTTTTTTCCTATATTTTTTTCAAGGAGTTTCATGGTTTCAGGACTTAAATTTAAGTCTTTCATTTCAAATTAATTTTTGTGAGTGGTGTAAGATAGAAGTTAGTTTCCTTCTTTTATATGTGAGTATCCAATTTTCCCAACACCATTTATTGAAGAGACTGTCCTTCCTCCATTAAGTGTTCTTGGCTCCCTTGACTAATGTTAGTTGACTTACACATGTTTTATTTCTGGGTTCTCAATTTTGTTCCATTGGTCTGTGTGTTCTCTTTTTATGCCAATACCATACTATTTTGATTACTATAGATTTACGATATAGTTTGAAATCAGGCAGTGTGATGCCTCCTACTTTGTTCTTTTTTTCCTCAGGATTGTGTTGGCTATTTGGGGTCTTTTGTGGTTTCATGTAAATTGTAGGATTGTTTTCTCTCCTTCTGTAAAAAATGCCATTGGACTCTTGATAGAGATTGCATTGAATCTATAGATGGTTTCGGTTGGTATAAACATTTCAACATTACTAATTCTTCCAGTCCATGAACACAGGGTGCCTTTCCATTTATTTGTGTCATCTTTTATTTCTTTCCTCAATTGTAGTTTACAACGTAGAGATCTTTCACTTCCTTGGTTAAATTTATTCCTAAATATTTTATTGTTTTTGATGCTATTATAAATGGGATTGTTTTGTTTTTCAGATAATTCTCTTTTAGCATATAGAAACACTACTGATTTTTGTATGTTAATTTTGTATGATACAACTTTATTCATTGAGTAGTTTTAAGGATTTTTTTGTTGGTCTTTAGAATTTTCTACATATAAAATCATGTTATCTATCAATGGTGAAAATTTTACTTCTTTTTCTCCAATTTATTTCTTTTTCTTGCCTGATTGCCCTGCTAAGACTTCCAGTACTTTGTTGAATAGGAGTGGTGAGAGTGGGCCTTCTTGTCTTGTTCCTAATCTTAGAAGAAAAGCTTTCAACCTGTCACCCTTGAATATGATGTTAGCTGTGGGCTTGTCATAAAAGGCCTTTATTATGTTGAGGTACTTCTTACCATACCTGATTTGTGAACCGATGTTGAATTTTGTCAGATTTTTTCTCTGCATCACTGAGATGAATATATGATTTTCTTCTTTCATTCTATTAATGTGGTGAATCACAGTATTAATTTGTATAGTTGAACCATCATTGCATCCCAAAGATAAATTCCTCTTGATCATGGTAAATGATTCTTTTAATGTGCTATTGAATGCATTTTGCTAGTATTTTATTGAGAATTTCTGTATTCATCAGGACTATTGGCTTGTGGTTCTCTTTCCTTGTAGTGTCTTTTCTGGCTTTAGTATCAGGGTAATGTTGGCCTTGTAAAATGAGTTTGGGAGTGTTCTCTCCCCTTTGATTTTTTGGAAGAGTTTAAGGATTGGCATTAATTCTTTAAATGTTTGGTGAAGTTCCCCAGTAAAGCCGTCTGGTCCAGAGCTTTTGTTTGTGGAGAAGTTTTTGATTAGTAATTCAATCACCTTACTAGTAATTGCTCTATTCAAATTTTCAATTTCTTTCTGATGGAGTCTTGGTAGGTTGTATGTTTCTAGTAATGTTTCCATTTCTTCTAAGTTGTCCAGTCTGTTGAAGTATAGTTGTTCCTAGTAGCCTCTTATAATTCTTTGTATTTATTTGATATCTGTTATGATGTCTCCTCTTTCATTTATAATTTTGTTGAGGTGGATCCTATCTCTCTTTCCCTTGGTTGGTCTAGCTAAAGATTTTTCAATTTTGTTTATCATTCTAAAGAATGAATTCTTAGTTTTGTTAGTCTTTTCTATTGTTTTTTGGTTCTCTATTTCATTTATTTCTACTATAATCTTATTTGCTTCCTTTCTAACTTTGAGCTTAGTTTTTTCTTCTTTATCTAGTTCCTTGAGCCGTAGAGTTAGGGTAATTATTTGAGATCTTTCTTGTTTCTTTTCTTTTCTTTTTTTTTTTTTTAAAGATTTTATTTATTCATTTGACACAGAGAGAGATTACAAGTAGGCAGAGAGGCAGGCAGAGAGAGAGGAGAGAGGAGGAAGCAGGCTCCCCGCTGAGCAGAGAGCCCGATGTGGGCCTCGATCCCAGGACCCTGGGATCATGACCTGAGCCGAAGGCAGAGGCTTTAACCCACTGAGCCACCCAGGCGCCCATCTTTCTTGTTTCTTAATGTAGATGTTTATTGCTACGAACTTCCCTCTTAGAACTACTTTCACTGCATCTCATAAGTTTTAGTGTATTATTGTGTCCATTTTTGTCTCAAATAACTTTTATTTTCCTTTTAGTCTCTTTTTTGATCCATTTGTTGTTCATGACAGTGTTATTTACTTTACATATATTTGTGGTTTTTCCAGGTTTTCTCCTGTTATTGATTTCTAGTTTCATACCATCGTGATCACAGAAGATATGTGGTATGATTTCAGTGTTCTTCAATTTGCTAAGACTTGTTTGTTATCTAACTTATGGTCTTAGAAAGTATTCCATTTGTGCTTGAGAAGAATGTGTATTCTGCTATTGTTGGATAGAATATTCTGTATATAACTGTTAGGTTTACTTGGTCTATAATGTTGCTCAAATCTGCTCTTTCAGTATTGATTCTCTATCCAGATGATCTATCCATTGTTGAGAGTAGAGTATTAAAGTCCCCAACTATTACTCTATTGTTGCTTATTACTCCTTCAGTTCTGTTAGTTTTTGCATTATATGTATGTAGGTGCTCCATTGTTGGGTGCATATTTGTAATTGTTATATCCTCAGTGGATTGACCCCTTTATTATTGTATAATGACCTTCATCTCTTTTTATTAGTTTTACTTTAAGGCCTATTTTGTCTGATGTAATATAGCTACCTCTACTTTTTTGTTGTTGTTATTGTTTGAAATGTCCTTTTCATCCCTTTATTATGTCCTTTTTATCCTTTAGTCTGTGGGTCTTTGAGGTTAAAGTGAGTGTCTTGTAGGCAGTATAGCATTAGATCTTGTTTTTTATCCTTTCAGCATTCTATGAATTTTCATTTGAGGATTTAATCAATTCACATTAACTAGGTAAGTAATTATTATTAAGTAAGGACTTACTATTATTAGGTAATTATTATTAGGTAAGGACTTACTATTGCCATTTTGGTAGTTGCTTTCTGTTTTGTAGATCCATTGTTCTTTCTTAATCCTGATTTTTTTTTAATTTTGATATCTCTCAGTATCAGTAAGCTTTGATTTCCTTATCATGTTCTTTTGTATAATTACTATAGGTTTCCCCCTTGTGGTTACCATGAGGCTTACATAAAATATCTCAAAACTATAACATCACATCCTATTTTAAACGGATAACAACTTAATTGCTATAGCACTTCTAAACTTTATACTTTTACTTGTTCTTTCCCTCACATTTTAGGTTATTGATGTTATACTTTACATATTTTTATACTGTGCATCCAGTAACAGATTATTGTACTTCTGGTTATTTTTACTATATTTATTTTTTTAAGATTTAAACTAGAGTTAAGTTATGCTCCTCTATTACCATATTATGGAATCTAACTTTGACTATGTATTTATCTTTGCTATTGAGTTTTCCACTTTCTTTTGTTTTTATGATGTTAATTAATATCCTTTTATTTATGTTCAAAGAACTTCTTTTGGCATTTCTTGTAAGGCAGATCTGTTGGTTATGAATTCCCTCAGCTTTTGTTGGTTCAGAAAATCATCTCTTCTTAGTTTTTTAAAAAGATTTTATTTATGTATTTATTTATTGGAGAGAGAGAGAGCACAAGTGGGCAGAGGGAAAGAGGGACAAACAGTTTCCCTGCTGAGTGGGGATCCCAATGCAGGGCTCCATCCCAGGATCCTGAAATCATGACCTGAGCCGAAATTAGGCACTTAACTGACAGGTGCCCCTCTTCTTCATTTTTTAAACAACAACTTTGCTGGGTATAGAATTCCTGTTCTACAGTTTTTTATTTCAATATTTTGAATAGATCATCCCATTCTCCCCTGGTTTGGAAAATTTCTGTTGAGAAAGCCACCCATAGTCTTATGGGGGTTTCCTTGTATATAGTTTGTTTCTTCTCTTGCTACTTTCAAAATTTTTGTCTTGGTTTGACCATTTAATAATAATGTGTCTCACTGGAGCTCTGTTGAGGCTTAGCTTATTTGGGGTTGATTGGGTCTCAATGTATCTGAATATCTACTTCTCTTCCCAGGTTTGGGAAGTTTTCAGCCATTATTGCTTTAAATATATTTTCTATCCCTTTCTTTTCTTCTGGTCTTCTTATAATGTGGACATGTGGATTGTGTCCAATAATTCTCATAGGCTTTTTTCACTCTTTTTTCTTCTTGCTCCTTTAAGTGGACAACTTTAAATATCCTATCTTTCAGGTCACAGATTCTCTCTGTTGCATGGTTGAGCATGCTGCTGAAGCTCTCTATTGAATTATTCATTCCAGTCATTGTATTTTTCAGCTCTAGGATTTCTGGGTTCTTTTTGATAGTTTATATTTCTTTGTTGAACTTCTTGTTTTGTTCATAAATTATTTTCTTAGTTTTGTTCAGTTGTCTGTGTGTTCTTGTAGTTCATTAAACTGTAAGAGGATTATTCTGAATTCTTTTTTTTTTAAAACTAGGCTCCACATCCAGTATGGAACCCAATAAAGGGCTTAAAATCATGACCCTGAGATCAAGACCTGGTCTGAGATCAAGAATTGGACACTTAACTGACTGAACCACCCATGTGCACCCATTCTGAATTCTTAGATCTCTATTTCTTTATTTCTTAATGGTTAGTTATTAGAGCTTCACTGGTTTCCTTTGGTGGTATCATATTTGCCTTATCTTTATGATCCTTGATTCTATTTGTTGGTTTCTGTGCATTTGAATAATCTGTTTTATTTTTTAGGCTTTATGTGTTCACTTTGGTAGAGATAGTTCTTCACCAGCCCACTTGACTTGGTGTTCTGGATGTTTTCAGCTGGTAATGTCCTTGGGCCAGTAGGGCTTACTATCACAGTCTGTATTTGGTCAAGGCCATTGTCCATGCTTTGAGGTTGAAGGGCAAAGGGATGCTGCTCACCAAGAACAGTTGGATAGGACTGCTGATTTGGTTCCCTGCTGTAAAGAAAATATAGGATAGATTCTGTGGTTGACCAGGTTCTCTGATCAGACTTTTTAGACAATTGGGAGTAGGTACTATATTCAGCAGCAGGTGTGGTTATGAATTAACTTCACTGTCTTTGCAGAGCACCAGAATGGGTCCCAAGGCCTGCACCGCTCATTGTTTGGGGACCCAAATCAGGCTAAGCTGTACACTGAATTTCCTGGTGAGACAGGTTTTGCTATGCAGATGGAAAAAACCCAATCTGTGCTTTCTTTTCAAGTGCCACTTTAAGTAGGGCTGTAGGATGGCATCTGTAGCTTTCCATGTACTTTATTAAGTCCTCTGGTTGGGGGTGGTGGGGTGATGGTGAAAAGTGTAACAGCAGTAGCTGGGGGTAGGAATTAATTTCCCTATCAAGACAGGACCCCATACATGCCCCGAGGCTGGTAATATTCTTATTTGGGAATCAAATCAGACAGACCTACATGCTAAGCTTCCTGGACAGATGGGGACACAATCTTGGTTCTGAGCATGCAGAGTTGGTCAGGTTCTCCACTCAGGTGTTACTGTAATCAGGGCCATGGGTTGGGCTCCAGAGACTCCCAGCTGCTAAGGCCAAGCTTCCCAGTCAGGCAGTGCAGGGAGCTATGCTCAGCAGTGGGTGAGGTTATGAAATAGTTCCCCTTCCCAGGGGGTTGGAGAGCCAGCTCCAAGCAACATCCCAGATAATCTGTTCCAACTTTCTGGTCAGGAGAGGCTAGGAGCTCTACTCAACAGTGAACGAAGCCATGAATTAGCTTCTCTACCTGAATAGAGCATCAGAGCTGTCTCCAACTAGCCTCTCAGGTGTTCTTGTCAGGCTTTCTGGTACTGCAGGGCTGGGAATCACATTCACCAGTGAGTAGGGTTTATGAATCGGCTTCCCTCACTGGGGAGTGGGGTAATTGGCTCCAAGGCTGGCAAGGCTCTTTGTTGCTGACCTGGGCCCCAAGTTTCTGACACAATATGATCACTGGCTTTGCTATATGGATGATCAGATCTGCCTGCTGGATTCTGCACTTGAGCATTGCTGGGCTATGCAACTTTCAGGGCTAGGAGCTACATTGAACAGTGGGTGGGGCTATGATTCAGCATGCCTGTCCAGCAGGAGGGACCATGTGGGTGATGAGGGCAGACCAGGATCCAGGGCTGGAAAGGCACTCTGTTTGAGGTCCTAAATCAGGCAAACCTGTTCTCTGGTCAGACTATACCACTGTCTTGGCTCTGCAGAAGAACATAGATGCTATTTGTGACTTCTTTTTGGGTGCTATAAGTAAGACCTTGGTCTGCCAAGATCCAAGTACTTGTTGTTGCAAGTCTCGCCTTCCTCTGTCACAATCTGATTTCCAGTGGTCAAGCCCTGCAGATTCCCCTGAGATCCCCTTGGGGCAAGACTGGAGTGTGACCCCCAAGAAGGGATTCATAATGTTAGGGGAACAGGATGTTCACCCTGGATTCTTATCCCATTGGAGAAACCATAGGCTTAGGGGAGATTTCTTGGTGTCCTGCTGTGCTGATCTTGGGGAGAGGCGGTGTGGTCAGTGTAGCCATTCCTTTTACCCTTGTCATGTGGTCTGTCTCAGTCTCATTGGTCCAGGGGGATGCTTTCATCTCAGCCCTGTGTTCTAGGATTTTCTCATTGGTGTCTCGTCTGTGTATGGTTGTTTGTTGTTCTTGTGAGGGGATATGAAGTTGAGAATGATCCATGTCACCAACTTAGTGATGCCACTCTTCAATTTGTGTTGCTTTAAGCCAGTAAGTTTGTAGTAATTTGTTGTAGCACTAATAGGACACTAACACATGCATCATGAGTAACAAAATACATCACTTCTTTCAAAGTTTGTCCATGATTGGTTATTGCACGTCTATCATTGATTTTAGACATTGACAGCAAAACATGTAGCAGCTCTGACTTTTGGTCTCCCAATGTTAAATTCATGTGATGTTTTACAAAAATGTGTAATCAAAAGAGGAAATTGTCAATTCACAATGCGAGTGCAGCAGAGAAATGAAGAATGACAACACTAGAAGTGAAATTCAAATCAAAGATAGTTATAGAAGAAATAGCTGACTAGAAATATTGATATTGATGGTACCCAAGACACTCTGGATATGTAATGTAAAAAATTTAGTGAAGGAAAAATTATCAATGTAAATGAAAAAAATGGTTGTGACAAAAGGGATGAAGATGTCCTAGAGTAAGTGATGACAGCAAAAAACATCGTTATTTGTTAAACTATAAATTTGCTATACTTTCATTGAAAGTCTCAAGAGGACTTTTTTTAAAAAAATAGGTAATATTCTAAAACCTAGAGAAATAAAATCAATACCTATCAAACTTTAAAAGGATCAAATATATCTCTCAGATACGAAGACAGATTATAAAGGTAAGGTAATTTAACAGTTTGATATGGACACAGTAATAGACAAATAATTACTAGGGTAGACTAAAGAATTTAGAAAACACATTTATGTATATGGAAAATTAAGATGTCATTTCAAATTAGTGGTAAAAGGATGTCATTCAAAAAAAGGGGTATTGTGATATCTTATCCATTTCTTAAAATATCAAGTTAGATCTCTATTTCAAAACTCCAGATGGATTAAAAAGCCTAAGTATAAAAATAAAACTGAAATTAAAGAGGTTATGATTTTATAGACATAAAGACCTTTAAACAAAGTTTAAAAGTCATAAACCTAAAAGAATATAAAATTGGATTATATTAAAAGAAAATCCTCAGTATGAAAAAGGAATGGCAGACATCTAAGACACAGAACAGTCTAATCCAGGGCCAGGGCATGAGAACCCAAAAGATATCCAGAGCTTAAATGAGGCTGAGTTAGCAAGTGAGGACCATAGGGCCCTGCTCCAAACAGGAGAGGAAGCCACATGTTTGCTAATTGTACTTCAGTACAAATCAATGAAAAGTGCTTAAGTGTGTAGACCAGACCAGCCACTATTATAGAATGAATGATGGAGGACTTACAGGGAAGCACAAGAACCACCACCCCTCTTCCCTTGTCATGCGGTCACATGAGCCTTCCTCTAAACCAGGAATCCTGTCTTGCTAAAAGGAAAAGGAAAGATCTCAATGGCCTTTAGGAAGACTCAAGGAAAAATCAGTTATAGAAAACTAATAGGCTACAATAATTTCCAGGGTTGGAATAAAAAACGAATAATAGAAAAGTGACCTATAATAAAGAGTCTGACTCCATTTTTTACCGTTTGCTGTCAAGGTTTTAGGTCTCACCCACTCTTTCCCTCTGCCCCACATCTGAGTAAGCTGCGAAGCAAGACTGGGTGTTCCCTTTATTGTGCAAACTCTTTACTGCAAATCCCGCACATAAAAACTGCTAGCCTGTCTTTTTTCCTTATTCTCTGAAGCTATTTTTGGCCAGTTTGAGAGCTACGGATCTCCCCAGAAACCTTTATTTTTCATACACTCTTAAGGTGTGTATGGTGGATCATTTCAACATCCAAACCAGATGTTGGGTAGGGCATCTAGTCTTCTTCTGTAGGGTGGCCACAATATAACTATTCAGAGAATATAGTTAAAAATTACAAACAAGTCAGAGAAGACAGAATAAGTGTGTCTAATTAAACATTGAAAGGTATTCAATTTCACTAATCAGGGAAATTCCAAAAAAACCCAATAAGATGCCATTTTCACCTTTTAGATTGTGAAAAAAATAAGGTTAATATTGAGAATAAGGTGAAGATGTAGGGAAACATAATTCTTGTATACTGGTGAAGAATAGTTTAATTGGCAACATCTGTTTGAGAGGTTTGAGTGAGCATGACCTTTGACTTAATTCCACAATATCTTTCCTAGAGAACTGCTTGCAGATATGCAAAATGCATGTGCAACAATGTCGTCTTATTTGTAATATCGAGGGACTGGAAAATAAATGTTTACTAGTAGAAAAATGGTAAATTATGTTTTATGGACCCTGTGGAATAATATGTTAAAAAGGCTGAGTGATATTTATAAATACTGATGGTAGAAAGTTATCTAAGACATAATAGGTACATGAGTAAGCAAGTTGCAGCATAGAAAAATGTTTGGAAGGAAACAACAAACTAATAACTATGAATAGAAAAGGGTAGGAGGTAACCGAGGGAAACTTTCACTTTATTTTGTCTTTATTATTTGGTGTGATATAAATATATATTCATGTATTATTTGAGTAATTAAAATACATTTTTAAAAGAAAATTTTAAAAAAATGGTTGGCTTCCCAAACCATCTTGAAAAACTACTCTAAACCCATAAAGCAGTTTTCCATTTGCTATGAAAGGTAGAAGACAATGTCATTGAAATGCAAGTAATTCGACAAAATTGAAAACGTTTTATTTTTATAATTTTATTTTGAAGTTATTTCAAATGTAAATAAAAGTTTCAAGAATAGTACCAAGAATCCCATTCAAGTGAGTTTTGTGAATTGCTGCAATTATGCTTTTATAGCAAAAGGGTCTGATCCAAGATCCCATGTTATACGCAGTTGTCATGACTCTCTGGTCTCCTTAAATCTGGAACATCCATCTTTCCTTGACTTGCATGACTTTGATAATTTTAAATACAGGGCAATCATTTTATAGAATGTCTGTCAATTTGATTTTGTCCAATATTTCCTCATGGTTAGACCTGGGTTGTGTATTTTTGGCAGAATTATCACAGAGGTGATGTTGACTTCTTATTACATGCTGTCAGATGGCACATAATGGTGATTTGTTCCCTCACTGGTGGTGGTAACTTCACTTGTTTAAAATAGTGTCTACCAGGTTTCTGTCATTTAAAATTATATTTTTTCTTTTTGATTAACAAGTAGTTTTTGTGAAGATACTTTGGGACTATGTAAGTATCCTATTCTTCCATTTTAACCCACGAGTTTTAGCATTCATTGGTTCGTTGCCCCTAATTTCTACGGTGACTGACAAAGAGTAATTTAAAAATTCTATCCATTATATTGGTGGACATTCTATTGTAAGGACGAGCTTTCCCTTCTCCTAATTAATTAATTAACATCAGTGTGGACTCATGGGTAGCTATTTTATTCAATTACTATTATTACTTTTGATACTCAAATTATCCTTGATTTGACCTGTGCGGGCCCTTTCAAGCTAGTTTCTGTGTCCTTTTGACACATCCCCAGCATTCTTTGAATATTTTATTTTCTGGAATAAAAATATAGTCCAGTCGTGAAACCAGCTATTTCTTAACAATCAAAATCCAAGCATTAGGTGTGCTTTATGTTGTTGGGGTGATGTTCCCAGTCCTCTCAGCATTCAAAATTAGGATATAATCTATGTGAACAACACACACACCTTTACATCATGGATATGTGCGTATGTGTGTATGTATGTATTTACATAAAACTCACACTGATAGTACCAATTCTAATCCAATATTACAGGATTTATTCTCACATTCCTTTTTATTTGGACTTCTCCATCAGTGAGAAACCTGGATTCTGAATCCTCAAGATATTCACTTAACGGCTCAGTCCCTAATTTCCTAACCTGCTGGGCTGCCTTCTGCACTGCTCCGGTGCCTCTGTCTCACAGGCTACCATCATTGACTGCCTGAGTGCTGACTGCAGGTCAGCCACCTCACTCTGACTCTGTCCTTTTGGCTGTCACACTCACCCTGCTACTATGCACTCCTTGACTGGGGCTGTCATCCACGACTTGCTTAGGTTGATTGACTTTTGGACTGAATGAATGGAAAAATAGGAAAGGAGGAAGGAAGGGGTGAAGAGAGGAAGGAAAGAAGTCATTTTCAGTATTTCAAATACTGAATGGGGTATGTGAGCCTGAGTAATTGTCATTGGAAGAAGGCGAAGATCCTTCTCAGAAAATTCTGAAGGGAAGACTGAACATTTGGAATTTAAAGGGTCTGTTTTTACATTTGCACTTTTGATTGAGAAACATTTCTTAGCCTGAAGTTGTTTGTTTGTTTGTTTGTTTTATAGAGAACCAAAACTAGGCGGGAAGTTGTGGTGATGGGAAAATTTTCTTGAGATAATTAGCATTTGGAAGAATAAGCTTAATTGGCTAAGGCCACAGTATAGGTAAATATAAATAAAGTGTATGAAGAGGAATTAACTGCAGATGAAAGCCAGGTGAGCAAAGTCTTTCTGGTTTGGAGGTTGTGGGGTTAATGAATGTTCATTATAACCACTAATAAGCAATATAAGTCCATAATGGTTTATGTTTTTTGCCTGAATGGGATTAAAGCCTGAGCTTTAAAGGAGTTAAGAAGTAAGCTATGAATATTGGGTTTGTAAGTATATCTTACTTAGCCTCAGATTTTTATTCTGCACCCTCACCAAACTTAGTTTTACTTGTAATTCACCAAAGTTCTAATCAATCAACATCCTCAAAAATTGTCTATAAAATCTTCCATAAAAAAGTTACACAACTCCCCAGTTTGAAATCTGGGGAATAAACTCTAGCAAAATCTGAGTCTGGAGAACTTGTGTTTAGTCTTTTCTTTCTGTTTAGTCTTTTCTTTCTGTTTTTTAGTTAAAACAAATGTGCTGTACATTGCTCCCCACCCACTTCTCTGGCTTTTTAAAACAAGTATACTTTCAAAACCATGGTTCAAAGTGTTGCAGATGAAAATCTTCCCTCTATTCGTATTTAATCTTGGCAAAAATGTTTAGTAGTGCATGACATCATAACATAAGAGCATCTATGTACAAACATATACAATTTTATTGATATCTCTACAGACTACAAGAATTTTAAGTATAGTCACAATTGCTGAGTGCAACAGAAAAATAGTAATTTGTCATTTTCTGAAAAGATGCAAAAATTCTGAAGATGAAAGAAAGATACATTAATGATGTCATCTGTTCCTTATTTCCGAGAATAAAACATCACATAATTAAGTACTAAAAATTATAGGTTATTAGAGATTTTGACTCTGTATACACTTGTCCATGACCGTCACCTAGTTTGTTTTCTGGCTTTGCAGTTGAAAAGCACAGGCCAATACCAGAGGGGAGCAGTAAGAGAGGAGAGAACTCTCACATTTTCTCATTGAGGATTATTGCCTTGGATAGGCAGACTCTCCCTTTTTGAAGGTGAAAACAGTCTCTCAGGGCACTGGGGTCCAGATAATGAGTTACAGACACTCTTCTCCCTTTAAACGCATGTCCAATAACTAAGAAAAAAATCCAAGTGGCCCTGGGAGCTAAGACAACAATCAAAAAGGAACTGCTTTTCTTCCTTCTTGCGAAGTTCAAGTCCAATAAAATATACTATGGCAGAAGAGGTACCTAGTACCCATGTTTCCTCCAAATGAAGAATGAAAAATAAATTTGGGCCTGATTTCATAAATGATTGTTTTAATTTCCACTGTCCAACAAATAAGAATTTGTTTTCCACTTAGTTTTACATGTTTTTGAATTTCTTATATTTCTTCTGGTGTCTTGTGATGTCACATGTATAAGACAATCAAAACCTAGATGTTTGATGTGGAATAATGGCCAAGTCACATGGGAGAAAATCACAAAGACAATTATTATAAGTCAGTGGAGCACTGCCTGGTCAGAAATTTGCACAGAACATTTGTTTTGGGTTACAACACAGTAATTCTCAATCCAGACAACACTGTATCTCTTGCATCCTGCCTTCTACAACTCCTCAGAAGTGGGGCTTGGATACCAGCTGAGGTAGAGAAATGTGTCTTCCTTAATTGGCCATAAAGCTGTGTTTGTCAGCCTTGGTTGACACTGGAACCACATTGGGGGCTTTCAAAAATAACAATGTTTGGTTCCCACTCCAAAAGATTTTGATATAATTGGAATTTTAAAAGCTCCTTAGGTGATTCTCATGTACAGTTAAGGTTGAGAATCAGTTCCCTACGTAAATATATAAATAAAAGCAGCCATCTGTGCCTCTGGTTTCTCCTCAAAACCTCCTTCACTTAACTCTGGCTCCCGTGTCCCTCCCCACCCCAATCCTCTTGCACCAAATTGGCACTTCCTCTTACTTTCCAAAGTCAGACATTATCTTCTGCATTGTATCCCTTTAGGGCTATGTTATATGCAAATATGTATACTAAATTTGCTATACAACAACGATACTCCCTGAAATGGTGCTATCCAGAATACATGCCTTGTTGACAAGTATCTCTGGCACCTGGAGCAGAGTGTATATGAAATAGTATGTAGTCAGTAATGGGGTTGGTGTTACAGAAGACAAAGGTGTGAGGAAGCTGTGAAGGCTACCACTTTTCTCCTGATGCAAAGAGAAAAGTCTGATAGAAATGTCCAAATCCTTTTGGCATTGCCCTCTCAAAGAAAGTGGTCAAGTTATAATGTCTTTCCATAGGGCCAGACTTTAATCACAGATATTCTCCTGGGTTGTCCCAATGATCCTAAACCAAGGAGAAGATTTTTAGCTTACTTTTCTAGACCTTTTTATTTTTTCCCCCTCTGCCACACATTTTAGAGCCAAGTATTTAAAAGAGCTCATCTTCATCTTCTTCAGCCAACCTTGGGCATAATCTCACTCTCTCTCTTTTTCTTTCTCTAAGCCCTGGAGATTCCTTAATGCAGATAACAGATAGATGGTACATTTAAAATTGGACACATAGGTCAAATAAAAAGGAACTCCAACAGTAAAATTTTTCCTTTTATAATCCCTTAAGATCTTTGAGAAGTAGAAATCTGGATTCTGATTTATTAACTTGAGAATCATTCCAAGGCTATATAAAAGATTTGAAAAATTGTCTTTATGACTAAATTATCAAACATCTCTCTCAGTGCTGTCACTATCCTTCCAAAGTTAGATGATGACCCCGATGGTGATTGGGGCACTAAGTCTGAATTTTATGTATAGGAAGCAAAGTCAGTAGTACTGTTTTTGTAGGGAATTAAAATAAGTGATAATCATCCTTTCCTCCAAACACCAAGGTTAATGGATGATTTCATGATAGGGATTATTGCTCATATTATTAGAACCAGGAAAACAAATACTTCTAGCTTCTTTTTGGTGAATAGAGCACAAAGACCCATTTTCTCCTGGGACATGTAAGAAGGACTTACCTCCTGAGGGAGTCATAGGGAGATAAAGTCAACTTAGAGACTGTGGTTTACAAGCCTTATCTTCTGATGCCACCATAATAGATATAATGTAATTTTGATGACGAATGCTCAGAGTTATTTTCTCTATCATTGTCCAAGTTACTAGGAGTATTTTTCTCATGTTCCCAGATAGAGGCAAGACATTTAAAAATAGAGAAGAGAGATGTAAAGAACTACATGGATCAACAGCACTCATTTTCCAAAGATGATCGTAAGATGGTTGTGGTGGCTGTGATGGTGTGTGCGCATGTGCATGCAAGCTAAGGTCAGTGCAACAGAACAGAAATGTTTAAGGAGAAAAATCACATCCACATCAGATTCTTGTTATTGCTGTCTCTTCGAATTATAAAAATAATTCTGATGCAGTAAAACCTCATTAATTTGTATTCCATTATCAGGAGTTTGGGAGATGAAGTTACCCTTACATTAAGAAAGGGTCTGTAAAAACAATATTGAAAGACATATTTAAACTACTTAAAGGAATTTATTCTTTTCAAGCATTTCAGAAGCATCTGTTTACTTCCAACTGATGTACTAATTCTAAACATTTGATCTATTCATTAGAGTCAGAGTTCTAAGCACTTCTGTGAAATGCTATGTTCTTTTTGGTGTTTTTCTCTGTATGCTTTAAAATATTCTGTAATTGTTATTTTTCACTGATTTGTATAAGCTTCCTCCAAAATAGCATTTTATTGCATACAAACCACATGTGTAATTTTGGGTATAATAATTTATCTTCTTAAGATACTGTGCACTTATGATATTTAATTTTATGCAGGACGTATATTACATATTCACATTTAATCTGTCCTTAAATAATGTAAAACAGTGGCTCTCAACTGGGAGCAATTTTGGCAATGGCTGGAGACATTTTTGGTTTTCTTCTAGGCTTGCTATTGGCATCTAGAAGATAGAAGCCAAAGATGTTGCTAAACATCCTGCAGTGTAAAGGGCAGTCCCTCACAATGAAGAATTTTCTATTAATAGTGAACTATTAACAGAATGTAGAAAAGTTAAATCAAATCTTATGGAGGGCTTCAGAGATAGTCATTGAATTTGATGCCACTATGGACTGAATTTAATTGTTCTTAAAAAATATTTTTTTCTAAAACTTTTAAGTTTTTCTTTAAATTGTAGAAATGATAAAATAAAATATTTGTTCAGAAAATCAGAAAACTGGGTTCTTAAAACTAAGGTACAAATAGGGTACTATAATTTGGCTACAAATGTGTTCTAAATTTTGATCTCAGGTTTCTTTAATATTTTACTGCATAATTTTATATATTATGTTTGTATTTCCAAATCAGGTTTTGTTACTCTAAGGCTAATCTCAGGAGTGGTGAGATTCATGGAGAAGCTTTTTTGAGAAATTAGGAAAATTCAAGGACTCTGAGAAATGCTTTGCTGGCATACATTTTCTGACTCTACCATCTTTGGTCTTCTCAAAATTACTGAGAACATTTAAAAGAAGTGTCATACACTAAGAATTAAAAAATATAAAAAAACAAATACTATTTTAGGATACTAAAATAACCTGGACTTCAGGAAAAATGGTGAATTCTTAGAAAACACAAATGCAAATCTAGTGAGACCTGGAATAATCAAAATTCATTAAGCCAAACCCATTAATTTTTTTAATTCTCTTTGAAGGAACAACATATTATAGGATGGGTCCTAGAACCTGCATATATTCATTTTCTATGACTTTTAACTTCCAGAATCATGTTAAATAATGATAGCAGGTGTCTTTATTTATTTATTTTTACCTCTAGAGTTCACTGTTACGATAGACAACTTTTATCATATTAAGAGTATTCCTTATTTCACTTTTAAAAGTGTTTTAAATAAGGAATAGGTGTTTGGTATCTACTGACATAATTTGTGGCTTATATCATTTAGCCTAATGAGTGACAAAATTATTCATTTTGTATCATTAAACCCTCTCTGTATTTCTGTTGTCCATCATGGTAGCTAAAGCCAAGATAGCAAAAATACCACATTTTATAAAGATTTTCAATAATAAGTATTGAACCAAAAAGTATTTACTAATGAAAGCCCTTGTTAATCAGAAATGCAATAAATCAGAATCCCTTTCCCAAAACATTTACTGAGGTTTTACTGAATCATGCTAAAGAGAATGACCAGTTGGTCTGTGAGTGTCAGGCTGCAAGAGCACCTTTGGATTGAAGACACCACTGGGCTGGAACAGTAATATACTGTGTGATTGGCAGACAAAGATACAAATGGAGCATTAAAAATCTATCCATTTAGAAACCAAAACCAGAGTGTGTGAAATCAGTTCTCAGAGCTAACTGCACTGTTTCTGTAGTCTAGTTTCCCCAAACTTATTGTCAACTCCCGTGCAGAGCACAACCCAGGCTGAAAAAATGCTTTGAGGTGACCCAACCCTGCAAGGTTTATGACTAAAAATAGCCACTTGTTCTGAAGGTGACAAATGGAAATAACTGTGTTAGGAATGACTTACTATCCTGGCAATATTCAATTATGACTGATAACGGTGATAATGTAAAGTATTATGGAGAGACAAACATTAATCAGACTCTTGCCATAAGAATTCAATAATGTGCTAGTATAATGAAAGTTACAGATGAGAAGAAAACTCTGGTTTTCTTTTCTTTTTCAGTTGGGTATGGCAAATGTACTTGAAATAGACTGATATCTTCTAATGCAGATTTTTTAAATTGTCAGGTGTGGCCCAATTTATAAAAATCGTTTGCCATAAATCTTTTTTTCTTCTGTAACAACATGCTTTTTTTCTTTTCCTTTTAAGATGTTAATTTATCATGCAAAGATTTTTTTTCATTAAGTGCATTAATGCTTTTGTTTGTACAGGATTTTTTCAAATCAGAAGGACTCCCCGTAGTTCCTAAATGTAAATCCTTAGCAAACGACATGCCCAAATGGTAGCTCCATTCCACACTGGGAAAAGGCAAATTCAGCCGTGTCTTGGGATTTTAACCAGGGTTCCAACCTTTGGGTTGTTCAGTGTCTCTAATAAATTTCCCTTATGATAATTTCAGATGGACCATAATGGAACATTTTGTAGAAGAAACTGGCTTCTAGCAAGTTGAATAGTGATGCTGGGAATAAATTTGATTTCCCTGAATAATGGTTTCTCAAAGCAGTCACAGCTTCTTTAGAAGTTTAGAATTGGTACCATTTCTTATCCTTATATTTCAGCATTAACTGCAAGAAAAAATAGTCACAATAAAATGTTTTTAAAAATATTTAAAAGTACTAATCAAAGCAAGCTCATATTAAGCCAATCATACAGACCTAAATCTCAAAATTTATAAAATTTCCTTTATTTTTTTAAATAAAGTGCATATGAAAAGATTTTTTAAAAATAATCAAGCTGTAAAGACTCAGCTGATTTTTAATGATTGAAGCAAAAAGTAGTGTGTGGATTCCAGCTTCTGGTGCCCCTCACACCTTTTTTGGTTGAGGGGGGAGGATCATGTAATATACCTAAGCACCTTTTTAGTAACAGATGCATCGTATAGACCCAATGTATCAGAACCGATGAATAATTTTCTTTTAAATTATCTCCTAAGGTAAAGAAGTATTAATATAATATTTTAAAACATTTTTCTCCTAAATACTGGGGGAATCATAATACTTATAATGAGACCCAGATTACTCTGGCTCTCACACAGGATTACCTACAGTGGCATCTCTGGGCTTTCTTGTGCAGGGTCCCAGTGTTTCAAGTTATTACTGTATGAAGATGCCTATATTAAGCCGTTTACCTCATGTGCATGTTTGGAAAATGCTTCCGCGCTGGTCATCATGCCGGCAGTCTTCTCCTCCAGCTCTCCTAACCTCTGTCCTCTCTCGTCAAGTGCGATCCGAGCACGTGTCAGCTCTCCCATCACCCCTCCGGCAGCACCCTTCATCCCTTCTATACCACCTGGTCCAGGAATGTGCTGTGCAAGGCTGCGAGATGCTCTTCCCGCTGAAGCTTCCCCAACTGGGGATTACAGCCATAGCAATGTAAGACATATTGTCAGTAATTCAAATAATTAGAATCAAGTTTATCACCAAAACACTTACCTTAAATTCTACTGTCATAATTCTCATTGAGAGAGAGACATATTTGGTCCTATCATAGATGTTTGTTTGGAGATGTTAGCATTTACTCACGAAAATGTCTGTGAAAGAGTCTGAGACTGTGAGTAACCCTATTGTTACTGCCTGTCTTTGAGTGTATGTGTGTGGATTCCATGCAATATGGCATCATTGGATTTCTTGACATTGCTGAATTGGGATGCTAACAATCTATGTTATCTCATATTTAACCCATATCAGGGTCTGTTCCAAACTTAGGTCTGTTCATTTGTTTAAATTTCTGCCCAAGTCTTCATTCCTACCATCTCTCTTCATCTTGCTGTCATCCTTTGTAGGCCTCAGTTGTTGTTCCTGTTTTAAGATGTGTGTGTGTTTGGGGGGGGGAGGAAATACTAGAGAACAGGGTATGCATGATGGACATTAGTAAACATATGTTGAAATTTTGTTACTTTATAGAAGAATAAAAATTTTCCTATCATTTACAAAGTTCAGTTTAATTTTAATGAATTTTTTGGAAGTTTTTATTGAAAGACAGCTATCTTGGTAGAAATTTAGTGAGCATTCTCAAAGATGTAATATTAGGGATAATATCAAAAGGTATTTTTTAAAAATAAGAGCCTATTGAGATACAATTCACATACTTTATATACATAAAGTGTACAACTCAGTGGTTTTAGTGTGCTTACAAAATTGTGCAACCATCACCGCTATCTAATTTTAAAACATTTTCATTACTCCAAAATGAAACTCTGTGCCCATTAGCAGTCACTCCCCCTCCCAACTTTCCCCAGTGCTTGGGAACCACATCTACTTTTTATCTCTATGGGTTTGCCTATTCTGGACATTTCATATAAATAGAATCATACAATATGTGGCCTTTTTTCTTTCTTTAATTTAGCATGATGTCTTCAAGTTTCATCCTTGTTGTAGCATGTATCAAACTTCATTTCTTTCTATGGCTGAATACTATTCCATCATATAGAGGCACCTAGATCTTTTGCTTGGTTAAAAGTTCAAGAGAAAAGGAATTTTGATCTACAAGACCAAATAGGGTTGAGAAATTCTGGGAAATACATTCTTTCTGAAAATATTTCCTACTATCTTTCTACTATTTTTTGATTATTCATCAGTTTTACTGGAAGAATTTTAAAGTAATTTATTCTGTAACATTGATAAACTTTGTGTTCTGAATAAAGAGTCTGTTTCCCAGTAGGGGATAAAGGCAGGAAGATTCATAAATATTTTTTCCAGAATTTAGCAACTGATTATCTTCACCCTGCCTTGCAGGTATGATCTACTTGCAAATGATGTATTTATTAGCTTAGTCATTATTTGTATGAATTGTATGTACTGTTTTTAAAAACTATTTCCTAATATGAAGTAACTGATTTTATTCATGTTTGGTAAAAAAAATAATATTCATAGTATAGAAGCAAAAAATCTGTAGTCTAGAATTTGAGACCGCCTATTACATTAAGTTACACACACACACACACACACACACACACACACACACACACACACACACAGAGGGAGAGAGAGAGAGAGGGAGAGAGAGAAACATCTCTTCTATTCTGTGGTCCAGTTTCATAATCAGGAGTTTACTCACAGAGCTCTTCTCTGTCAAATGTTTGTCCACTTCCACCAAACAGTCCCTTGAGAAAGCCTCTGTTTTGAGCTTCTGGTGTCTCTATGGGAGTAAACAAGTCTCCTAGCATGTCCTGTATCAAATTCAAACCAAAAAGCATTAGAGTAACTAAAAATAAAGTGATAGAAAAAAGATAACACTATATACTATGTTAAAGCACAGAATGAAAAGACAGTCTGCTTTCCATATATTTTCCTGGCAATTTTTGCTTTGCTCCCAGTTTTATTTCTGGCATTTCTTTCTCCACCTCCTTTTCCTTTCCTTCTCTAGTAACTGACACGCCAAAATTTTCATTTTTCTGCCCTGTTCTTTTCTCCCCTTTACAGTTAGAAAAGAGGAGAAGCTAATATATTTAACTTAGGATTAATTTCCACCTGATCAATGACTCCCAATCTGGATTTCGGATACATTTTCAATGACCATATCCTCTTTCCTGTCTTAACCCCCTTCCCTGAACCAAGCACAGACCACCCTATGAAGAGGGAAGCCTTTGGTAATATGTGGAGGACGTTTGGATTTATTTTTATATGAAGTACATAACTAGGAAATGGTTCAAGACAAATGAGTCAAAATAGGCAGTTCCTGCATAGCGAGATACAATTATTTTCAATATTTGATGTGTTTTAGAATGACTGGAAAGCTACCTTGTTAAAAATACAGGTATTTGGGCTTTATTCGACACATACAGAATCAGAATCTACCTAGGTGTGTTCTGGTTATCTATATTTTAATGCATCCTCCAGGTCTTTCTGAAGCAGACTAAAATTTGAGAACCATTGGTGTGGAGGAAGAAATGTCATCCAAAAGTCTGGAGATCTGTGACCTAATATCAGTTTGTCTATGAACCTGCAGCCTGACTTTCTTTATCCTCTTCCTCTCATCTCTACTCACCAGACCTGTGCTCTTCCTCCTGGATCCCTTCTTTTTAGAAATGGCAGCAGTATCGACTTAGCCAGAAACCCAGGAATCATTAATAATTCCTTCCTTTCCCTCACTGCTACATCTAATAACCCTCCATTCCAATTGATTACACTTTATAGCCATTGAATCTGCTAAGTTTTCTCCATTCTCACTGCTGGCTGCCTTATTTTAAGACACTTATTTTTGGCCTTATTAAAAAAAAAAAGACTCCTGATTGTTCTCCCTCATTCCTTGAAACCATATGCAACCAGAATATTAGGTTTTCATAAACAAATCTGTTAGACCTTTTTAATGACTTCCTATTGCCCTTGGAATAAATGCCAGATTCCTTAGGCTCGTACAAGGTGCTCGAAGATCTGCTCTGGAATAATTCTCCAGCACTATTCCTCCATCCTTTTCACTAACTCTGCACTTTGTTGGCAGTTTCCTGAACACCTTGGGGTTTTGCCTGCAACTACTCTGCCAGGAATATCGTTTCCTTTTCCATTCCTAGCCATCCATTCCTATGGACAACTCCTACTTACCCCTTAACAACCCTTTTCTAACTAGCCCTCTCTGCTGTCCCATCAACCCAGGGGCCCCTCTTCCATGTCTCTAGCGCTGACACAGACACAAATAGGCAGTCTCTTGCACAGAGTGCTCTAGTTGTCTGTTTACTTAACTCCCTCCACATTAGTGGGTAGGGACTCATATCTTGTTTTATCACTGTATTCCTATAGTCTAGCCAAGTACCAAGCATATGGTAACAACTCAATAAGTATTTATTGAATAAAAATAATAATATTATTATTTATTTTTAAAATGTACTATGTTCCAGGCACTGTATTCAGCATTTTTACTTAATTCTCACAATGATGCTCCAAGATAGCATATACAGGTACGTTAAGTAAAATGCCCAAAATTATACAAGTGGGCAAAACACAACTAAAATAGTTCAGAGCTTATACTCTCAAACTCTGTATTAAAATGGGTGAGTTTTAGCTTTCTTTTTTGTAAAATAAGGGGGTTGAACCAATTAAATCTCTAGGATGCTCTTTTAAAACTTTGTAACTGCTTATCCATAGGTGTTTATATTTATTCTGTTTCAAGGCTCTGCTTACTGCTAGGATAAAAGACAAATGCCCAATTCTAACCCACAGGAAGTGTATTTATTTTGTATGGCTTTTAATCAAAATTAAGATTTCTTCAAAAAAAGTCCATGAGCTCTCTAAATTATATGCAAAATTTTTGTGTGTAAACGCATATTCCCCACCTTGGAAGGAGAGAGTTTATAATCTTTTTTCTTTTTAGAGAGTTTATAATCTTACAGAGGATTCTCCACAGGCAAAAAAAAAAAGTGAACAAACAAAAAATCACCCATTAATATGTATGATCTTCACTTTCTCCTTCTCACTTCCCCTTTTTCTCTCTTATTTTTTCTAGACCCACATTAAACTTGACAGGATCACAATGATGAACATATATTCAAAACATATCCTAAGGAAGGCATATTTATTGCCTGGCGCAATAGTATTTTAGTTTTTAGATATCTCTCTCATTCTCTTTTTACAACCATGTCCAGTGTTTCCATAAATGTGCCTGACCTACCTGTAGATTATCACACATCTCTTGGCTGTATGTTAATCGCTGAATTTCAGTAGGAGAGACGAGGTATAATGCCTGGCCTTCATTGGTAAAACAAAATGTCCGTGCTATCCTCATGTCTGTCAGTGGCAAATAATTAACATCCAACATTGGGCGAAGACTAGGTAGGCTGAATGGAAAAAAGCAAATCCACATTTCATATTCAAGTTGTTAGAAGTTTTAATTTCTCTGTGTAAAATGTGCAGACCCTATATAAAAATTATTTTTATACCACTATTTTATGGTTGTTTCTTTTTATTCTCTTGAAGTCTCAGTGGTAAAAACAAAACAAAAAAACAACCTAGACTCTCTTATAAAATCATATATACACAAAAAAATCATGGGCTCAGTTTTTTATCTTAATCCAGACAGATACCTAGCAGATATCCTTGAAGGCTAGATTAAATCCAGTGACCAGCAATTTCAGGATACATTTTGCAACATTTCATGGGTTCCTACAATATGGTTATAGCCTTTGGTTATGGCAAAAACACCACAGCTAGAAAGTGGCTGACTACATACTTGGCCTATTATCTGCTTTCAAGGCAAAACTCCTGACTCTGAGGAAGTTATGTACTGATGGACATGGGGAATGGATCCAGTTCACTGTGCCCGGCAATGCAATGGCTTTGCTCTCCATTCCTCTACTCCCTCTATACACAGGATATGAAAATTAAGTATCACTTCACCTGCGCTGAAGGCATGATTAATAAATAAACATGGTTAGGGTTATACGGGAATGAGAATAAGTTACAGACAATAGATCAGAATTTGCATAGCCAAATGAATACCACTCAAGTGTCTTACCAAATGGCTATAGTCTTATCCTAATGTTGTAGCCCATGATTTGCTTAAGAATTTATTAGAATGTCCCTTTGGATACTGCCATGAGCCAGTTTTGCAAACCACTAAAGAAAATTAATCTCATTGCTTTTAGATCTCACCTCTAATGCCAAAAGGGGAAAAATAAACATATCATTAAATCTCAAGCTTTGAAATCATGCAACTGATTCTGATGTGTATAATAATTTTAAATTATTCCAGATCATAAAACCAGTACTTTGAAAAAAAAGGTACTGATTTCTCTTATGAAAGTAGTTTGTAATTATAAGTTAAGCCTTAAAACTTTATCATATAAGATGGGACCTCAAATCTTGTGTAGTTGGAATAAGCTTTCCATGAGATTCTAGCACTGTATTGTCCAATATGGTAGCCATTAGGCATATATGGTTATTGAGCAGTTGATATGTGTTTTGTGTGAACTGAAGTGTTCTATAAATGTAAATTATATACTGGATTTCAAAGACTTACATGTTACAGCATTTCAAGTAGCTAAGGTCTTTAGGATAGGAGTCCAAAACAAACACAGTTAAAAAGACTTTCATGATAGATTCAGTCAAATAGATGGGTGGCAGTGGGGAAGGGATTCCAATGGACTTTTCTGATAAACGACATTATTTATGTAGCATAATAAAAGGAAGCCAAGAAAACAAAAATGGTATAATTATTTTAGGGAGTAATTCAATTACTAAAGACTAGGAACTAAGTAATTTTATTATATGTGCTGCCTAAGTGAGCATGGAACTGTCATTTTAAAGCTGAAAAACAGATTTTTTTTCTGTGCTGGGGACACTTTATAAGGAAATAGTTCACAAAACTAACAGTGGTTCTCACTGAAAATGGCTGAAACAGCCCAGTCTGAGAACTCATTTATAGGTAAGCTTCTAGTATCTCTTTCTACTTTTTTCTAGGTCTGGGTACATTAGCATATAGACAATCATTAGCTAGCTGCCAACTATCAGAAAGGGAGGACTTGAGAAGAATGGACTCAGTGTAGTTCATTTCTGACAGGATCTGGGAAGATCTAGGAAAATACTTAGCATGGGAAGATGATTTATTGGTATACCAATGCCAATTTGAAGGATTCAGTTCTTCAAGGAACATATTATTTCCTAGCCACACCTAATATATTACTAAAATCATCCCAAAGTCATTTCCTTTCAAATATTTTTGAGATCCTCAGGAACACATGAAAATTTTCCACTAGGACATAATATTAAAGTAGCCATTATCATGTAAAGCAGCTTTTACAAAGAGCAGAGGAAGACAGATCACCTTATTCTCCTGTTGCTATGACTCCTGTTGGTTTTTAAATTCTATTGTTTTTCATTTCTCAAGAAATTTCCCTCCTCAAAGTGTCAATGGTAGCACATATTTATTTAAATGGAAATTAATTTTCACATATACCCAAAATCATTTGAGAAAACAAGACACACTAAAATTTTGCAAAAATAGGGTAATCACTATCAAGCTAAAAATCTTAATTGTGACAACAGTTTAATGTCCTAATTTAAAGTAAAAATTTGGAGTGACTAAATGAGAACTTAGGGCACAGGAGGGTATGTGTGATATACATTTTTTTTCTTCTTTGAAACTAAGGCATTCTGGAGTTAAGTCATCATTTTCAAACAAGACTGGAATGATTTCCATGACAAATTCTGAAAATAGGTTTGAGAAAAAGAAACCAGATAAGATGAGAAAGAACCAGAAATATCTAAGAGAATGAGAAGACAGTAAATGATCGTTTTTATTTTTTTAAAACTTTTAACTACTTTTCCTCGGGTTACAAATATACTCATGCCTCCCCTTTTAAAGAAAATAAAACAGTAAAAACACTCTTGGAAACCTAGTTTTGAACGACTTTCCTGTCTTTCACCTCGCCTTTTAACCAAAAAAATTTCCTGAAAGAATAATCTATACTAGGGGTTGGCAAACTTTATTAAAGTGCCAGATAGTAAATATTGTAGGCTTTGTAGGTCATAGGGTCTCTCTTACATCTACTCAACTCTGCCTTGTTATGCAAAAGCAGCCAGACATAATGTAAGCAAATGGGTGTGACTGTGTTCCAAAAAAACTTTTATTTATGGACATTTAAATTTAAATTTAATATGATTTTCACATATTATGAAATATTATCTGATTTTTTTCCAACATTTTAAAATGTAAAATCCATTCTTAGCTTACAGGTTGTACAATATCAGATTAGGGAAAGGGCAGGATAGATATAGTCTGTGGGTGGTAGTTTCTCAACTCCTGATCTATACCACTGCCTCTAGCTCCACTGAAAATTTAGTTTTTACCTCTACCATGCTCCCAAGAATTGCCTTCTCAAGGATCACTAATGTCCTGTTAGTTGCCAGGCCTAGTGTTTTTTCTTCTACCCAAATTCTTTGGCCCTCTGCTATATCTGACTACCTCTTGGCCATTGTCTTGGTGGTTGATCTTTTGTTTGGATACTCTTCTATCCTTTCATGAAGTTATTCTCATCCTTTTCCTATATTTCTGATGACTTCTCATTATCCTCTGCTGGATTTCGTTTCTTTTCTACTACATCAATATAGAGATATCCTCAAGTTTTTGTTCCCAGATCAGTCTATTTCTCCTTTCTTTTTATACTATCTTCTTTGATGATCTTATTCACTGCTGTAACTTTCACTAATGCATTTACATAGATGACTTCCAAAGCAAGATCTTCCATATTTTTCTAGGAGTCCAGACCTTAAATTGCTTGCCAAACTTCTTCAGGATGGCTTAAAAGCACCTCAAATTCAAGGTATTCATTCTCAAACTTCTCATTATTAGCTTTTCCAAATTCTCATGACTTTCCTATCTGCTAATGACATCACTGTTATTCAAGGTTTTATTTTATTTTATTTATTTATTTGACAGAGAGAGAGAGGGAGAGAGCACAAGCAGGGGGACGGGCAGGCAGCAGGAGAGGGAGAAGCAGGCTTCCCTGCTGAGCAGCGGGTCCATGCAGGACTGGATCCCAGGACCCTGAGATCATGACCTGAGCCAAAGGCAGACGCTTCACCAACTGGTGCCCCTGTTATTGAAGCTCATAAAAAATTTTTAAACCTTTAAATTCTCTTCTAATCTTGAGATTTAATGATCTCCATTACCTTTCACAATCAGTTTTACATTCAGCAACTTTCCCTCAATTGTCCCTCACATCTGTTTCTACCTTGCCTTCTATATAGCTAACACTTGAGTTCCGAAGACCATTTCAACCTCTCCATATTATTTCCTAATGTATAGCTAGAGCAGGTTAGCTGCTCACTGATTAATATCAAACTCATTAGCCTGCCACTAAAAGTCCTTAATAATTTACCCTAATCTACTTCTTCAGTTTACTTTCTTTCCAACATCTCCTTTTTAATAACATATACCAACTATCTCATGACTGAATTCTGAGGACTTAGTTTGTGTCTAGAAGATTTGACCCTGTATTTCCTCTGTTGGAATATATATGTTTTTTGTGTTATAATTACTTGTGTATCTGTCTTATCTCCCCCAATTTGACAGTAAGCTTTTTAAGGACTAGGACTATGTTTTTACTAGCTTTTATATCCTTTACAGACATAGTATAATGCTTAACTATCTAGGTGACTTTTGGAACCAGGTGAGTTATTAAAACAAATGATAGTGACTTCTATGTAATGTTTATTAATTAATTAATTATTTATTATTGAACTCATAAAATCATTAGGTAATTAATTTTGTGTCTCATGAATTTTAATTTACTGACAGTGTAATGAAATTTCTCAGCTGATATCATATTATTAAGGTTGTCAAAAGGCATAAACTTCCAGTTACAAGATTTTTAAATTCTGGGGTTCTAATGTACAACGTGATGACTTATAGTTAACCATACTGTGTTGTATACTTGAAGTCGCTACAAGAGTAGATCTTAAAAGTTCTCACTACACACACAAAAGTGGTAACTGTGAGGTGATGGATGTTTGAACTACTGTTACTGTGTTAGTAATTTCACAATATATACATATATCAAATTATCATGTTGTACACCTTAGACTTACACAATGTTATATTTCAGTTGTAGTGATGACTTTTAAAATACTGTTCAGTGCTGGTCTCACTCTTTCTTAGACTTGGAACCTCACGTAAATTTGAACTTTAATTTATTAACATATGTAAAATGGAGGATGCAAATAATACTTTGTTTTCCTATGTCCCACAGAAATCATAAGGACCAAATTTAATTCTGTATGTAAAGTTCTTGTGTGGACTATAAAACTGTAAAAGTAAGTTCATTTATTTTCTTTATAGTTTATTCATTTTTATATTTTATGCCTAGCATAATATCTGGGAGATAACATTGTTCAATAAATGCTTGTGAATTAATGTGTGAATGACTAGAAAAATCACTCATTCCTTAGATTCCTTGAAATCAATTAAAAAATATATTTCATTCACAATACAAAGCATTTTTAGCAAAAGTAAAAAATAAAAAAAATAAAAACCCCATAGTCTCCTCAAATTGTCAAACAATAAAACATTCACAAATATAATGAAGCAACAATCTCAAGTTGCTTCTCGATTGCACATTATGCTTTTCAGAACTGTACCTTGGTCACATTGTTGTGATTACCAGATAATTTATAAAGAAGGCAAGTACCTCATTATCATGATATGCCCATTGGCACAAAAGCATGCCAAGCAGGCACTGTTACACATGACCACCACATCTGCTTGCAGTATAAAAGATGTCTCGGTGATGTTATGAACATAAAGACAAGTCTGAGAAGGCAGTGAGAAGACTTTGGCTTGTTTTTCTGAGCAGATTATTGTATACTGATGATCTCCTATTTCTTGGGATGGAGAGGGGCAGTTCATGACCAGTTTCCTTCTCCAAGATTTTTCATTTTCATCTACGTTGTTTGGATCCCTCCAAACTTCATATGGCGGTTGCATTAATCCGCCATTTCGGTCCATACAGGAGAATGTTAGCACAGCTCCTTTCAGTGAGAGGAATGTACCTATAAAAACAATTTCATGTCACTGGCATGTGAAATTCTTTCTAAAACAGTTATTATTCATTTATGGGCAGTAAATGTTTTATAATAATTTATGTCTATAGTGTCATAATATTGCCATAATATACATAAATCAGTAGATTTGTGAGCTCATCATTTGCAATAACTTGGCATCATAGAATGTTAGGTCTCAAAGTGGCCTAAGACATCAACTTTTCAAATCCTTTCATTTTATTAGTGAGAAAATGGAGACCCAGAAAAGTGATGAGACTTGGGACATGTCACATGGCAAGTCAGTGGCTGAGCCTGGACTAGAACTCAGGTTTCCTAATTTCTAATCTAGTATTCTTTTACCATACTATATAGTCCCCATTAATATCCTTTTTTAAAAAGTGAATTTTTTAAAAAAGTGAATTTTAGAAAATTTATAATTTTCACTTATTGAAAGAAGTTCAACTGAAAAAAATACCATCTGATTCCATTTCCTTATTTCTCAGGCTCATTTACTAGAAAATGTTTTTTTTTTTTCCTTCTCCTGAAATTGAACACCTCGAATAAATTTCATGAAATTTTAACATATAGAGTTCAGGCTAGCAATTTCGATTGTATTAAAAAATCCTTTGACTCTTAGGCAGGCTTATGTATCTTTATATGGAAAAGAAGTTTACTCACCTGGATTCTCCACCTTTGAATATCCATGCCCAATTATTACCTATGGGTCTTTTTACCAGTCCCAGAGGACAGGATACTATACAGCTTAGGAGATAACTTGAGATAGATTGACTTTTGGACGTTAACAGACTCTCCCTTAAGCAATGCCCCAGAAGTCTTTTCCTTCCTTTGTCCTCTGACATCATGCAGAGAGAGTAATGGGATTAACCCAGGCTGATTTGCCTCTAGAGTGTACATATGACAGACGCTTGAAAAAGGAAGGATGATAAATAAAAATACATTTCACTTAGAAAGTATTCTATAATTTAAAGTACTTAAAATTTAGCAAATTTTAAAATAACATGTTTAGGTGATTTAACATCCCCGTTGTGTTTTAAAATCCACTTCAAAACTAAGAAGCCTGTAAATGTCCTACAAGGGTTACTGAAAAAGATAGGAGAGCAGGGTTTAGGCGATTCAGTGTGAGGGTCAAGGACTAAAAGAACAGTTGTCCCAGTGTCCCATGGGAAAAAAAGATAATGCCAAAAGCATTAGACTTTTACTTGGTATGAGGAAGAGTTTGAGAATAGAGTGTTGTAATCGAATTTTCATTTAACAGGATCACTATTCCTGCTAGGCATATTCTAAAGGGAATCAGGTTTGAACAAAGGGAGAACAGTTAATAGGTTAGTACATTAAATCAAGGCAAGAAATGGATAGAGGTTTCCTCCAATCTGTTGTTCCTAACAACAGAGATGGTGAGCAATGATCAGAATATGAGGATACTGTAAAGGTCAAGCCAACAGAATTGCTAATAAACTGGATTTAGAGTGTGAAAGAAACATAGTGGTCCAGGATGAGTCTAATGTTTCTGCCCTGAGAAACTGGAAGGATGGAATTGCCGTTAACAGATGTGGGAAAGGCTATGGGAGAAAGGAAAACAGTACCAGGAACTCAGTTTTGGACATGTTAAGTTTGAGATGCTTATTAGACATCCAAGTGGATGTTAAGTAGCTGAATAGCTATGTCAGGAATTTGGAGATGGTTACAGACAATAAATACAAATATATGACCCATCAGATTATCAATGGCGCTAAAGTCATGAGGCTGGTTGATTTCATTTTGGCCAGAAAAGGTTCAAGTCAGTGTTTGGGCATTCTGATGTTTTAAGTCCAGTGAGATGAGAAGGAACCAGTAAAGTGGACTATAAGGAATGCCTGAAGTTAGGAAGAAAAGTAGGTAAACACAGTGTTCTGGAATCCAAGTGAAGTATTTTTAATGTAGGGACGATGGTAAGCTGTATAATATGTTGCTGACATGTCAAGTAAGATGTGGTTTGAGAACTGACCATTGGATTTAGCCATGAGGTCAGTGGTGACCTAGATAGAGGTTTTTATTGATTGGTATGGGAGGAAGCTTTATTAGAATGGAGGAGAGAAGGGGAGAAGAAAATTGGAAATAGTGAATATAACACAAACATTTTAAGGAATTTTGCATTAAAGAAAAAGAAATGAAATGGAGCATTTTGGAGAATAGGTTCAAAAGAGTTTTTCTTATTTATTTATTTATATAAGATTTTTATTTTTTTAAGTAACCTCTATACCCAATGTGGGGCTTGAACTCACAACCCCGAGATCAAGAGTCACATGCTCTATCAACTGAGCCAGCCAGGCACCCCAAGTTTTTCTCTTTTGATGGGAGAATGAACAGCATGTTTGTATAATGATCTAGCAGAAAGACACATATTTATTATGATTATAATTATACAATAATTTATAATAATACAAATATAATAATAAAATTGTATGAAGGAAACAGAGGAAAAGTTGCCGGATTGACTTTCTTGAGAGTATAAGTAGAGAAGTTGACCAAGTTGGGAGCTATAAAGACCATGGAGATATAAGCAGACAGGTTGGTAGATGTGGAGGTTGAAGTTGTTATCTGAGTGTTTCAATTTCCTCAGTGAAAGGGAACACGTGGTCATTAACTAACACTGAAAACAGCAAAGGAGGTATTATTGGTGGTTTGAGGAGAGTGGAGAAATATAATTGTTCAAGAGCATGGGAGAGAGAACTAGGGAAATATAGAAAATATAATTACCCGGCAGCATAGGAGCCTAGTTGAAGTTATTACTGATTTATTTCAAATTGAGACTATTTATTGTGTTTATATATTTTTCTCTGGCCATGTTCAGCTACACAAGTATACAAATAAAGTAGGTAGAGTTAAATTTAACCAGAATTGTAATTAAGGCGAATATGCATGTGTAATACTGTGATTTATAATAAACATATATTTGGTCTTTATTCTGTATCTGGCACAGAGCTCCTAAAACCCTTGGAATTTCTAAATGTAAGGGCTACACAGGTGTCCTTTATTATTAATGAGGTGACTTTTAGACCTCACCCAAAGATGGGGCTGGTTGCCAGAGGAACCAACAATGTGATTAGAGGGTTGGTACTTTTAGTCCCACCCCTTCCCGACTCCAGGGAAGGAAGAGGAGGGGACTCAAGATTGAATTCAATCACCACTGGTCAATGATTTAGTCAATCATGCCTATGTAATTAATGAAGCCTCCATAAAAACTCAAAAGGAAGAGGTTTTGAGAGCTTCCGGGTTCGTGAATAGGTGGAGGTGCAGGGAGAGGGATGCTCCTGGAGAAGACTTGGAAGCTCTGGCTTCTTTTCCCTACTCATCTCTTCCAACTGCATGTTCATCGGTATCTTTTAATAATAAACAGGTAAATGGTAAGTAAACAGTTTTCCTGAGTTTTGTGCTACTCTAGCAAATTAATTGAACCCAAGGAGGTGGTTGTGGGAATCCCAGATTTATAGCCAACGGGTTGGAAGCACAGCTGACAAACTAGACTTGTGACTCACGGTGTCTAGAGGAAGGAGAGAGGGCAGTTTTGTGGAACTGAGCCCTTAACCTGTGGGATGTGATAGTTATTTCCAGATAGTGTCAGAACTGAGTTAAATTGTGGGACATCCAGCTGGTGTTGCAAAGAATTGCTTGCTATGAGGAAAAACCTCCGTGCGTTTGGTTCAGAAGTGTTCTGAGTGTGGAAGTAGCAAGAAAGTAAAAGAGGTACACAGGACAAACACAGAAGGAGGAAGCACTGGGTTTTTTCCACACAGGAGCCAAGAATCTTAGCTTTTTCCATCCCAGCATGTAAAGTTGCATTTGTAGAATCACCTGGGTGCTTGTTAAAAATGCAAATCCTCAGACTCCACCCCAGACCTACTGAATTGGAAACTCTGGGGGTGGGGACCAATAATCTGTGTTGTAACAAAGCCTCCAAGTGATTCTGATACAGATTAAAGGGATAACTACATGGAATGGATAATCTTCAGGTGCTTTTCCCTTCTAAAATTCAGTGATTTAATGCCCTTGACATTTTCATATCCCTGAATTTGTTGTCAAGACAACCACAATAAATTAATATGAAAAGATTCCTTGAAAAGGAGAAGTGGGCTTTTCTTTGTTGAAAGGCTTTTGATTGCTGAGTCAATCTCCTTGTTAGTTTTTTTTTTTTTAAGATTTTATTTATTTGACAGTGATCACAAGTAGGCAGAGAGGCAAGCAGAGAGAGAGGAGGAAGCAGGCTCCCTGCAGAGCAGGGAGCCCAATGCGGGCCTTGATCCCAGGACCCTGAGATCATGACCTGAGCCAGAGGCAGAGGCTTTAACCCACTGAGCCACCCAGGCGCCCTGTCCTTGTTAGTTAAAGACCTGTTCAGGTATTTTATTTCTTCATGATTCAGTCTTGGTAGGTTGTATGTTTCTAGGAATGTATCCATTTCTTTTAGGTTGTTCAGTTTATATGCATATTATTGTTCATAGTAGTCTCTTATGATCTTCCAGTTAGGCTTTCTCTCTTTTCCATGGTTATTTATGAAACATATCTGAACCTAGCTTCATAGTTAACTCTTTAATGTATCGCTTAAAAAATACTTTTCTTAAAGAGCAATCTTAGGGTTATAGAAAATTGAGAGTTCCCATATGCTCCTTTGTCTTTTATTATTATCATTTTGTATTTGTGGTATATTTGTTACAATGGGTGGACTGATATATTAACTAAAGTCTTGAATGAACTGGAGAATAATGACAGAAAATTGGAGAAGACAGGTTCCCATTATTTATCTTTAAATAGCTAAGGAAAAGCTTTGCGAATATTTACTAACCAGATACCACAGTATTAAGTTAAATCTCTACTTATTTTGTATTTTGCCATCATTTTTACTCTATGTCTGTTTACTAAGAATGGTAAAGGACTTTCCCCGTAATATTGAGAGATCTGTTAAATTGTTAAGATCTATTACTAGGCTTGTGGCATAGAAAACCATATTTGTTAGAATATCTCTTAGAAAATTGTCTTCCACTTACAGTTGTAAACTTGTGTACACAGGAGTTAGATTTTCACCTTTAAACTTGTAAGGAATGCCTGGCACATATTAGGTGTCCAATATAGATAACAATTTATTGAGTTAAATAGTGAATTGAATTAATGTTTTATAATTCATTGTGACTTTACTAATCTGGCTCTAACTTAACCACTGTAAGAGTATTGTGCATATTTCCTTAAAATTAGGAATGTAGTAAAAGATATTTTCTCATCACAAATTATGTTTATAATTAAAGTGACCCTAACAGATTAACTTTTAAAATACAATGCATTTTATGGGCTGAATTGTGTCCCATCAAATTCATATGTTGAAGTCCTAAACCTGAGTGCCTCAGAAGGTGACTAATTTAAGTAGAGCCTTTAAAGAGATGATTAAGTTAAAAGGAGGTTGTTAGAGTAGATTTGATTCAAACTGGTGTCTAAGAAGAGATTAGGATACACAGGGAGATACCAGAGGTACATGCACACAGAAGGACAGCCATGGGAAGACATGGTAAGGGTGGCTATCTACAAGCCAAGGACAGAGGCCTCAGAAGAAACTAGACCTGATGACACCTTAATCTTGGCCCTCTAGTCTCCGGAAGTATGAGAAGATCCATTTCAATTGTTGAACACACACACACACAAATACATTTATCTAAATTGCCACACTAGTAGAGAGCTGACTATTCCACCTATAATAAGTAAAAATCTATAAGAATTTAACACACCGGTTAACAAAATATAACTCTAACCTAGCATTGGATATGTATGTGTGTGTGTATGTATATATATATTCTAAAATAAAATTCCTTATACTATATATTAATAAAATACTTTTTCTACATAAAAACTATCTGAAAATATCATACATAGGAAATACAAAGTAGAAGTTATTGAGAACAAATTTTAAACTATTCAAAGAAATTGCGTGAGGAATCACACTCATCTCTGGAAGAAAAGAAAGATAATTCAAGAGAATACCACATATGGTTTAGCAAAGTACTCCTAACTTATATTAAATTCTCTAGGCACTAGGATAAAAAGGAAAGAAATTGTGTGGCATGCCTTTGAAACAAGATGGGAAGGTTACCAAGGACTTTAGAAAGCCATGTCAAGTCAGACTGCTTCTAGATTAATTGTTCTGTGTTCTTCAGAGGTGATTAAAAAATACTCATAGGCTCTGATCTGGCATGGAACTTTGGAGAAATACTTCAATTCATTAAATACTTTAACTTTTGCATTAAGGTTTTCCTTAGTGCTTTTCAGAAACCTTTTTCCTAAAGCATTGTTTAGCTGGGCAGTTCCATAGTTTCCTACCATAGAAATAAGTGTACTATTTTATTCTAAGGAATGGTAAGTTGCTATATGACAAATGTTGGGATAGTATACAATTTATGAAATTTTCAATAGTTTCCAGTACACAGAATACTTACAAATTTTATTGCAGATCAATCAATACACATTAATGTTTTATATTATCTTCTATCTAAAGGTTAAAAAGTAGCATTTAAGGAATAAGTAAAAACTCTTACCACTTGGAAATACCATGACTGGCTCTGTAAATCTTTGTTCATCTGCTGAAGGGAGGTTCAGGGAGATAATTAACACCATTCCCAGACTAGTTCCAACAAACAAACAAGGGGAGACCGTAGGGTCATTTTTCCGAGCAAAGGACTCCATGAAGTATAATGCTGTAATTGCTTCTTTTGAATCTTTGTCAATACTGGAGATGCTCGAGCTTCTAGAACGATTATAAGCATTTTCTCGGCTTTCTATAGAAATTCAGAAAAACAAATTATTAGTGTATTTCCATTACGAGTAAAGTCAGACTTAGTATGTGAAAACCAAAATTATGAAAGGGAAGTAGAATTTAATTCCTTGTTAACTGATCTGGAAGACCTCTTCTCCAGTTCCCCAGCTTATTTTGATAATGAAGAGACTGGAGTCCAGAAATGTAAATCATAAACTTTGGCAGAGCTAGGACTAGAAGTTGAGTCTCCCAAGTTCCAGTCCCCCATGTTTTTCTCCCTATACTACCTCACAAATTAGCTGGAATTTGTAATTTTGGAAAAGAATATTTAGTCTGAGTAGACAAGGTTATAAGAATTTCTGGTACCATTTTAATTATGCTTCCCTTCTATCTCTCAATTGTTGAAAATATTCCTAATGATTTCTTGGAAATTCCCACTACTGACAACATTATGGCTATACTTACCTGAAAGGTCACAAATGTTCTTGGTGAATACATTTCCCTAACTGACGTAATTTTTGGTTTTGCTATATTTGGAATAACTACAGTTGTAGAAATTGGAGTATTTACCAAAGACCAAATGCTGTATCCCTGAACTACTTTCAGGCTACCTACCTTGAATCCAAATCCAGTTCTAACTTTATCTAGGACCAAATAAGCTGCAGACAGGGCCATCTCATTGTTAGTGGTAATCTTTGAGAGGGCTTCAGCCCACTTAGAGGAAGCAAGATGGTTTCAAGTTTTCCTGCTCATCAGCACTTACACATGTGCACACTCCAATAAGCATAAATGTACTTCCCTTATTTAAATACTATTAGGAAAGTTTTATTCTTTTTTTTTTTAATTTTATTTTTATTCTTTGCCCAAGGGGTACAGGTCTGTGAATCATCAGGCTTACATCTTTCACAGCATTCACCAAAGCACAAACCCTCCCCAATGTCCATAACCCATCCACCCTATCCCTACCCTCCCACCCCCCAGTTTTATTCTTATAATTGCTCCAGAGTTCGAGTTCCTCATATTCTTTTTTCTACTGCATTTGCTCCTTTTCTTTCTTGATAGGTACAAGTGTGACTTATTTTTATAAAAAGAGACTAAATATAAGTTCCTTTGACTCTTCTTTTTCTAGAAAGCAAAATACAGTATTCCTAATTCCCCGTTCTATCCCTCAACAAGTTTGTAAAAATAATTATTTGTAATAGAATTTAAAGATGAAAGGGAGCTTGGATATAATCTATGCAATTTTATACATTTGGTGACAGAGACATAGAGTTAAGCAATTGTCCCAGAATCCAGTACAAGTTAGAAGCAGAAATGTCTAAAACAAAATTCTCAACTCAATCCAGTGATTAAGCATGCTACTTCTATAACCTTTACATTTTGCTTCTATTATAAAACTCCTTGCTAATACGCTTTCAAAGTTTTTCCATTTATGGTTCATCAGTATTCAAGTTTGTTAGTCCTACACCTGTGAAAGAGATAACCTCATTATCTGCATATCCATGAACCAGATTTAGTATTTAAAAATAGTAAATTAAAAAAATTTTTATAATTAAATTTTTTTTAGCTTAAATGTTTTTAAAAGATTTTATTTATTCGAGAGAGAGAGAGAGAAAGAGGGTAAGAGAGAGCATGAGAGGGGAGAAGGTCAGAGGGAGAAGCAGACTCCCTATGGAGCTGGGAGCCTGATGCAGGACTCAATCCAGGGATTGTGGGATCATGACCTGAGCCGAAGGCAGTCACTTAAACAACTGAGCCACCCAGGTGCCCAAGTTTAAAATTTTAAATATCTAGGTCATTACTAAAAAAAAATTTGAGTGATAAATGGGGAATTACTTTATAGAATGGAATTACCATAGAAAATCTAAGATTATTTTTTCCTATGTCTTTCCCCAAAGTTCTTCGTCAGCAATACTGTTGCAACTAAGTTACATGATTCCTTTTTTTCCCTCCCTCTCTGAAAATTTCTGATCTTCTAGCTCTTTTACTTTAATCCCTGCTTCAACACTCACTCCATAAATATGCAATTAATCCTTGTAAAAACATACGAAGATTGCAAACTTTAGAACTTAAGATCTTGCCTTTTTCTGGTCACTTTCACTTGACCTCACATTCCTCACTTGAGGAAATGAGGGCTGAAAGACATTAAATAACTATCTACTGATAAAGACACTAAAGGGCTTACCACTGAGATGGAAGGAAACTCAAAACTGCTGCTGGGAGCATAGAGAACTGATTAAGGCATAGGTCTCCCCTTGTACAGAAGAGGTATCTACCAATAAGCAGAACCATTCTGGTTTTAGAGATGAAGAAGGAAATATAGTGAGAATGAATTTGGAGTTATGGCCACAGCTTGACCAGGCTCTCAGTCACTCATTGCCTAGAACTGACTGTAGTTTTAAAGTATCTTTTACACAAGACCTACGTCCCTTGTCCTGTAGCTCCCATTATCATAGCATATAAAATTTTAATTGTATCCACAAAAATTTGTATGTTTAACTTACCTTCTGTTGTGACTGGTAAAGAAATTTCCATGCAAGCAGCTGATTGTGCTTTCCGAAATGGTGGTCTTCCAGGACCCCAGCGATTTACTTTGGAAACATCAGCACTGGACAGACGTTTTCCAGAACTGCAACTCTGAGAGGTTGGACTTGTGCAGTGTCCATTTACATGATCTGTACCAAAAGGAAGAAGGCAACATAAATATCATAATTAAATCTTCACATAAAGGAATCCAAGCATGTAGATTAATGAAGAGTGAGCATTCCTTTTTTTCCAAACCATGTAAAAATGTCTAAGTCCTTGTTATTTTAAGATTTAGGCACATTTTCAGTAGTTAGCCAAAATTTCATAAGATTTAGATTACATATAAGTTCATTTTAAATATGTGGCTAATTAACATAGTTTAAGATTTATTTTATATCCCCATTAAGTATTATACCATTTAATGGCATTACAAAATAGATTATAGTATTCAAGGGCGCCTGGGTGGCTCAGTGGGTTAAAGTCTCTGCCTTTGGCTCAGGTCATGATCCCAGGGTCCTGGGATTGAGGCCCTTATCAGGCTCACTGCTCAACGGGGAACCTGCTTCCTCCTCTCTCTGCCTGCCTCTCTGCCTACATGTGATCTCTCTCTCTGTCAAGTAAATAATAAATAAAAGTAAGTAAGTAAATAAATAAATAAATAATTCAACATATAAGTGATGCCATGCAGTATTTGTCTTTCTCTGTCTGACTTATTTCACTTCATGTAATGCCCTCAAGGTCCATCCATGTTGTTGCAAATGGCAGGATTTCCATCTTTCTCATAGCTGAGTAATATTCCATTTTGTGTGTGTATGTGAGTGTGTGTACACATATATATGTGTATATATATATATATATATATATATGTATACACACCACATCTTTTTTATCCATTCATCCACTAACAGGCACTTAGGTTGTTTCCCTAAGTGCCTATCTTTGCTACTGTGAATAATGCTGAAATGAACATAGGTGTACAATATACTGAGTCCTTCATTATACTGTTCTTTTCTTTTGAATATATACCCAGAAGTGAGATTGTTAGATTACATGGTAGTTCTATTTTTTAATTTTTGAGTAACTTTCTGTATGTTAAGAGCCAGATGGGTGGTGTATAGAAGCACACTCTGAATGCCCCTGTTAATCGTTGTCTTGAGAATGTATAGCTCCTGTGCAACCTCTGTTACTTTCCACAAGCAAAATAGGTAGAAAATGTGCTGTTCAGCGTTCCAGGTCAAGGGTGCCAGGGTTGGTGAACCTGGAGTATCTCCTTGGTAATGCAGAATGTCCAAGTGGTGGCTTTTATCTGCTTGGAATATTTGCCAGGTAAAAAGGAGCAAGGCTACAGAGAATTGCTAGGATAATTGCTACACTATAAAAGTTCACTGCATTTAATTTCCAGCAGCAGATGCTTTGTTCAGTTGGCCACTCCTGGACTCCCTGTACTTAAGTTTTCCCAATAAACGTAGGTCTTGAGCACTGTCTCTGGTTCATTCCTTTGGTCTCGCTGGGTCATCACCCAGACTTGGAGTGATGTCTTCAGAAATGTGGCTACACACCTCCATACTGTTTTCCATAGTGGCTGTACCAATTTACATTCTTACCAACAGAACATAAGGGTTCCTTTTCTTCACACCTTCGTTAACACTTGTAATTTCTTTTTGATAATACCATTGTAACAGGTATGCGTGATAGCTCATTGAGGTTTCGATTTGAATTTCTCTGATGATTAGTGATGTTGAGCACCTTCTTATGTACCTGTTCACCATTTGTATGTTGTCTTTGGAAAAGTGTCTATTCAGTTCCTCTGACCACATTTTTTTTTTTTTTAAAGTAGGCTCTATGCCCAGCATGGAGCTTGGACTCATAAGCCCTAGATCAGGAGTTGCATGCTGTGCTGACTGAGCCAGCCAAGAACCCACCCTCGCCATCTGCCTATTTTTTAATCTGATTTTTTTTGCTATTGAATTGTATGAATCCTTTATATCTTTTGGACATTAACCTCTTATCAGATACGTGATTTGCAAATATTTTCGCCCATTCAGTAGATTGCCTTTTCATTTTGTCAATGGTTTCCTTTACTATACAGAAAGATTTTAGTTTGATGTAATCCCACTAAATCATATTTTTGCTTATTTATCCATATTTTGCTTTTATTGCCTTTGCTTTTGGTTTCAAATCCAAAAAATTACTGCCAAGACCATTGTCAAGGAGCTCACCACTTGTGTTTTCTTCTAGGAGTTTTATTGTTAAGTCTTATGTTCAAGTCTTTAGTCCATTTTGAGTTGATTTTTGTGTATGATATAAGAGAGTGGTTCGGTTTTGTATGTGCCTGTACAGTTTTTGTAGCACCATTTATTGAAGAGATGATCCTTTTCCTATTGGATATTCTTGGCTCCTTTGTTGTAAATTAATTGAATATATATATATAGTAAATTAATTGAATATACATATTCAATATATATATATCTCTCTCTCTATATATATATATAGATAGATAGATATAGATATAAATTGCTTTGTGATTTGGAGTGGTTTGTGGTTCCATACAAATTATTCATTCTATTTTGGTGAAAAATGTTGTTGGAATTTTAACAGGGATTGCATTGAATCTATAAATTGCTTTTGGCTATATGGACATTTTAATGATATTAATTCTTCCAACCCATGAGCATGAAATATCTTTCCATTTACTTGTGTCTTCTTCAATTTTTTAATGTCCTACAGTTTTCAGTGCACAGTTCTTTTATCACCTTGGTTAAATTAATTCCTAAATATTTTATTATTTTTAATACAATTGTAAATAGGAGTTTCCTAATTTCTCTTTCTAATAGTTAATTGTTAGTGTATAGAAAGGCAACTGAGTTTTGTATATTGATTTTCTATTATGCAATTTTGCTAAATTTATTAGGTTTATTAGTTTTTTGTTGGAGTCCTTATGGTTTTCTATATATGTCTTCTGCAAATAGACAGTTTTACTTTTTCTGTTCTGATTTGGATGCCTTTTATTTATTTTCCATGCCCTAGCTTGTACTCCAGTACTATGTTGAATAAAAGTGTTGAGAATGGGCATTCTTGTCTTCTGATCTTGAAGTAAAAGCTTTCAGCTTTTCCTCACTGAATGTGATGTTAGCCATGGTCCTGTCATATATGGTATTTATTATGGAAAGCACATTCCCTCTCTTCCCACTTGGTTGTAATTTTTGTAATGAGTAGATACTGAGTTTTGTGAAATGCCTTTTCTGCATATATTGAAATATCACATGATTTTTATTCATTTTGTTAGTATGATGGGTCACAATGATTTGCAGATTTTGGACCATCCTTTCATTCCTGGAATAAATACCACTTTATCCTAAGATCTGTTTAATATATTGTTGAATTTGGCTTGCTAATATTTTGTTGAGGATTTTTACATCAACGTTCATCAGAAATATTGTAATTTTCTTTTCTTGTGGTGTCTTTGAAAAATGACTATGGAAGTTATCCTTATTCTTTGATGGTTTGGAAGAATTTGAGAAAGATTGGTATTAATTCTTTAGATGTTTGGAAATCACATGTGAAACCATCTGGCCCTAGACTTTTGTTTGTTGGGATGCTTTTAATTAATGATTCAATCTCCTTGCTAGTAATTGGTCTGTTCAGATTTTCTATTTCTTCATGATTGGTAGATTGTAATTTTCTAGGAATTTAGCTATTTTGAGACTCTCCAATTTTTTGGTATATAGTAGTCTCTTAAGATCTTTTGTGTTTCTGTGGTATCAGTTGTAATGTCTCTTCTTTCACTTGTGATTTCAGTCTTTGTGAATCTGGCTAAAGGTTTGTCTATTTTGTGTATCTTCTTAAAAAACCAGCTCTTAGTTTCATTAATTGTTTTGATTGTGTCTTTAGTCTCTATTTCATTTATTTCTGCTCTGATCTTTATTTCCTTTCTCTAATTTTTGGCTTCATTTTTCCTTTCTCTAGTTTCTTGAGATATAAAGTTAGGTTGTTTAAATCTTTCTTGTTTCTTGAAGGGGAACTACAATGGTGGCATAGTAGGAGAACCCTAGGCTTGCCTCCCCCCTGAAACACAGATAACTATCAAATCATTCTGAATTCTCAAGACTTCCACCTGAGAGAACAAACTGCATAAGTAGAGAGAGAGAAGAGGCCATTTTGAGGAAGGTAGAAAGTGCTGAGACAGGATTTGGGGGAAAACAGATGGCAGGTGATGTGGAGGGAAAGGAGCCCTGGTCATGGAGAAAGCTGAGAGAGAGTGGGATGCACAGAGATATGCAGAAGAACACTTCCCCAAAGCCACTTCTGGGAGAATGAGTGGAGCTGAATTTTGTGAGTGTTTTCAACCAATGGGGCTCAAAGACTGGACTTTAGGAAGTCCCTGGGCTTGGCTGGGATAGAAACCTAAGGATGGTTCTCTACTCCTGGAGCAGAAGCAGGCAAACAACACTGGGACAGACTGCACAATCTGATGATTGTTTATGGGGCACAGGGAGAGACTGTTCATTCTTTTTAGAATACATCTTCAAGAGATAGCATTGCCTCGCTGGGGGCAACAGAACTGGCAGGTACCATTTTCCTTCCCTGCCCCTCAGCATAAGTGCAGAGACACCAGCTAAGAGCCACTAACTGGGACACTGGCTTTTTAGCTTGCTTGTTCCCAATCCCATGCTCCTGTGCTCTGGTGTGACAGCCCTTCTGAGTCAAACCTGAATCAGTATCAGTCCCAACACAGCAAGACCTTTTCCTAGAGAACCGACACAAGTCCCTAACATACCAGGTACCTGAAGTTTTGAACTTTAAATGTCAATAGACCTGAAAAGTGTAGTGCCCAAGATGTGCAATGCTGCTCCAGGCAGGCATTGTGACATCAGTGATCTGAAATCAGTGATCCAAAAAATGCCTGTAACACATGAGGGGAAATTATTCTTCCTCTGAAAGTGCTTCCCAGAGAGAAGCAAGCATAGACCACTCCCCGCCTCACCAAGAACAAAGGAGTCAGCAGACGCTATTTCTCTCCCCTGCCCCTCAGCATAAAGTGATTTCAGTAAGCAGCACAGTGCCAACAGTGACAGCATGAACCACTTACACCAACCCTGCAACCCTGGACTCTGCTAGTAATGCTTTTCTTAGGCAACTGTGCCCAATGACCAGCACAGCTGGCCCCTACTCCAGAAAACCAGTAAACCTCCCCCCCACCCCACCCCACACATACATACCAGGTCTACTGACCACAGAGTTCTGCAAAACTTCAGCAGTTGTGGAAATATCATCAGGATTCTTTCAACCAGCAGATCAGAGTACACCTAGCTAAAACTCACCACACTCTGGACAAGGTCAAAACACTCCCCACTGCAGACAAGAAGAAATTCTGCAGAGGACTGACCTGGAGCAAAAAGCAGCCAAAACATAGCAGCATAGTCCACGCAGCACACACCAGAGACACTTCCTGAAGCGCCAGGCCCTGGACATTATATGATCTCTTCTTCATAAAGCTTTTACTCTCAGAAGCAGGAAACATACGCTTTCCTAACACAAAGAAGATGACAGAGACCTAGACAAAATGCCAAAATGGAGGAATTCACCCCAAAAGAATGAACAAGAAAAGGTCACAGCCAGGAATCTAATAGAGACAGATAAAAGTAATATGCCTGATCCAGAATTTAAAGCAACAATCATAAGGGTACTAGCGGGGCTTGAGGAAATCATGGAAGACATCAGGGAGTCCCTTACTGCAGAGACGAAAGAGCTAAAGAAAAAAAAAATCAGGTCAAAATGAAAAATGCAGTATCTGAGATTCAAAACCAACTGGATGTAATGACCATAAGGATGGAAGAAGCAAAAGAACAAACAAGTTATAAAGAAGTTAGAATTATGGAAAATAATGAAGCCAAACAAAATAGAGAAAGAAAAATCTTGGATCATGAAAGAAGACTGAGGGAACTCAGTGACTCCATCAAACATAACAACACTCATATTATATGAGTCCTAGAAGAAGGAGAGAGAGAAAAAGGTACAGAAGTTTGTTTGAGAATATTATGACTGAAACCTTCCCTGATCTGGGGGGAAAAAAACAGACATCTAAATCCAGGAGGCACAGAGAATGCCCATCAAAATCAACAAAAGCAGGCCAACACCAAGACATATCCTAGTTAAATTTCCAAAATGTAAAGAAAAAAAATCCTAAAATCAGCCAGATAAAATAGCCAAAGCAATCTTGAAAAAGTAAAAGCTGGATGCCTCATAATTCCAGACTTCAAACTATATTACAAACCTGTGGTCATCAATACAGTATGGTACTGGCACAAAAATAGGAACATAGATTAATGGAACCAAATGGACCCACAACTATGTGATTAACTGATCTTTGATAAAGCAGCATAATATCCAATGGAAAAAAAGACGTCTCTTCAACAAATGGTGTTGGGAAATTAGACAGCAACATGCAGAAGAATGCAATTGGACCACTTTCTTGCACCATATACAAAAATAAATTCAAATGGATGTAATACCTAAATGTGATACAGGAAACCATCAAAACTATGGAGGGGAACACAGAAATAACCTCTGGAACATCAACCATAGCAACTTCATACTAGGTACGCCTCTGGACACAAGGGAAACAAAGGCAAAAATGAACTATTGGGACTTTACAAGATAAAAAGTTTCTGCACAGCAAAGAAAACAAAACTAAAAACTAACCTTCAGAATAGGAGAACATATTTGTAAATGACATTTCTGGTAATGGATTAGTATCCAAAATCTATAAAGAACTTATCAAACTCAGCACCCCCCCAAAACAAACAAACAAACAAACAAACAAGTAATTTAGTTAAGGATTGGGCAGAAGACATGAATAGGGATTTTTCCAAAGAAGACATACAGGTGGCCAACAGACATAAGAAAAGATGCTCAACATCACTCATTACCAGGGAAATACAAATCAAAACTACAGTGAAATATGATCTCAGAATTGTCAAAATGACTAAAGTTAACAACACAAGAAACAACAGGTGTTGGTTGGCGAGGATGTGGAGAAAGGGGAACCCTCTTACACTGTGGGAATGCAATCTGGGGCAGCAACTGTGAAAACAGTATTGAGTTCCTCAAAATGTTAAAAATAGACCTACCCTATGACCCAGCAAGTCCACTACTAGGTATTTACCCAAAAGATACAAAAATACTGATTTGAAGAAGGACATACACCCCAGTATTTATAGCAGCCGTATCAACAATAGCCAAATTATGGAAAGAGGCAAAATGCCCATCTACTAATGAATGGATAATGTAGAATTTAAAGATGAACATAGGAGGAAAAAATAAGAGAGGCAAACCAGCAAACAGACGCTTAAATATATAGAACAAAGTGAGGGTTACTAGAAGGGTTGGTGGGCAAGGATTGGGTTAAATGGATGAAGGTATTATGGAGGGCATTTCTTATGACGAGCACTGAGTATTAAGTAATGAATCATTATATTCTACACTTAAAACTAGTGTTATGATGTATGTTAACTGAAATTTAAATAAAAACATGAGAAGAAAAACCAAAACCAAAAAAAATCTGTTTCTTTATGTGTTTATCACTAAAAACTTCCCTTTTACAACTGCTTTGGCTGCATCCCATAAATTTAGATATGTTATTATTTTCATTTTTCTCAAGATATTTTTATATTTTTTCTTTGACCCATTGGTTGTTCATTATATTGCTTAATCTCCACATATTTGTAATTTTCTAGTTTTCCTATAATTCATTTCTTCTACTTTCATACCATTGTGGTCAGGATAGAGGCTGAATATAATAAAAAACTTCTTACATATTTTAAGACCTGTTTTGTGGCCTACCATATGATATCTTCTGGAGAATGTTCCATGTGCACTTGAAGAATTTGTTTTCTGTTGCTTTTAGATGGAATATTCTGTATGTCTGTTATATCCATCCAGTCTAACATGTTGTGTAAGTCCAACGTTTCCTTATTGATTTTCTGTCTGGTTAATCTATTCATTGATGGAGAATTTATCTATTTATCCCTTTAGATCTGTTAATTAGTGCTTTATATACTTAGGTGCTCCAATGAAGGGTCCATAAATATTTAGACATGTTATATCTTCATTTTGGATTGACCCTTTCATTATACAATAACTTTTTCTGTATCTTGTGAATATTTCTTTACTTAAAATTTATTTTATCTATTATAAGTTTAGCCACCCTAGCTTTCTATTATGAGTGCAGGGAATATCTTTCTCTAGACTTTCACTTTCAGTCTGATGTGTACTTAAAGTGAGTCTCTTATAGGCAGTATATGGTTGTATCTCTTTTCTTAAAAAAAAAAAATCCATTCAGCCACTCTGGCTTTTTACTGGAGCATTTATTGGAGACCATTTACATTTAAAGTAACCATTGATAGGTATGGACTTACTGCCTTATTGTTTTTGGTGGTTGAACAACTGCTTTGTTTTGTTTTTTTTTTTAATTTGATACTTTTCTTGTGGTATACTTAGATTTATGTATTCACTATAGGTTTTTGCCTTGAAGTTACCATGAAGATTGTATAAAATGTTATTTAAGTTACTTAAAACTTGAATTCTTTTTGAATTTTAAAATACTGTATTAGTTTTAGGTGTGGAAACATTTATAATGGTCTATTTAAGTTGATAACTTTAGTTCAAGTGCATTCTAAAGGTGTACATTTTTATTCTTCTTCCCATATTTTGTATTTGGTGTCACAATCTATATCTTATCTCACATATCTATTAACAAATTATTGTAGTTATTTTTACAACTCTTATCTTTTAGCCTTCATACTAGATTTATAAGTGATTTACCCACCTCCATTGCATTTGATTATTATGAAGTTTACTATATGTTGATCTTTACCAGTGATATTTATACTTTCATATGTTTTACTAGTTGGGACTGTTTTGTTTCAAGTCCCTTTAACAATTTTTGTAAGTCCAGTCTAGTGGTGATGAACTCCTCCACCTTTTGCTTGTCTGGAAAATTCTTTTATTTCTACTTTAATTCTGAAGGACAATTTTTCTGGGTAGAATATTCTTGGTTAGCAAGAATATTTTCTCAGCACTTTGAATATAGCATGCCAGTCCATTCTGTTCTGCAAATTTTCTGCTGATACTCTGCCAATTGTCTTATGGAGTTTCCCTTGTATGTAACAAGTTGTTTTTCTGTTGTTTTTAAGATTCTTCCTTGCTTTTGACAATTTTGTCTTGGTATTGGTCTCTCAAAGTTTCTGGTCTTCCTGGATCTGGATGTCTGTTTCCTTCCTCAGATTAGAGAATGTTTCAGACATTATTTCTTCAAATAAATTTTCTTCCTTTCTCTCACTCTTCTCCTTTTCAAATCCTTTTAATGTGGATATTATTCCACTCAAGGTTGTCCCATTAGTACCTTAAGTTATCTTCACTTTTTTTTACTCTTTTTTTCTTGCTTCTCTGATCGGATGAAATCTGCTTTGCCTTTAAATTCACTGATCCTTCCTTCTACTTCAGTCTGTTGTTGAAACTCTCTATTAAGTTTCTCTGTGCATTTATTGTATTCCTCAGGTCTGTGATTTTTTAGTTACTTTCTCATGTACTTGGTCTCTATGTTTAAAATTCTCATTTTGTTCATGCAAGGTTTTCCTGACCTTGGTGAACATCTTTATTACCACTATTTTGAACTCTTTATCAGGTAGTCAGGTAACTCACTTATCTTCAATTCATTAGATAGGTCTCTAAAGTTTTATTGTGGGTTTTTTGTTTCCTTGTTTGTTTGGAATATATTCCTGTTTCTTCTTTTTCCTTGACTCTCTGTGTTGGTTACTACACAACAGAAAACAGCCACCTCTCCCAGATTTGAGGGATGGTCCTGTGTAGGTGAACTTTTTGATTCATCCTGGCCCAGGCTTTTAGGGTCTCTGAATACTTTGCAATTGTCCAAGAGGTCTTTTTCATTCTTGGTGACTCTCTGTAATTGAAAGTGTGCAAAGATTCATTTCTTTGTAGGTACTTTCTCATTCATCCTCTGTAGAGGAGTCACTCAGCTAGTCTGGATTTCCTTCAGAGGGAACTCCTCCATGTGTAGCTATAGATCTGTGGTATCCATGGAAGGAGAAGAATTCTGCAGCCTCCTGTATTGCCATCTTGGACCAGAACTCAAAAGAACAATAAAATTTTTTAAAAATCTTACTTCCCTATTTGAGAGAGAGTGAGAGAGAGAGAGAGCATGAGCAGGGGAAGGAGCAGAGGGAGAGGGAGAAGCAGACTCCCTGGTGAGCAGGGAGCCTGATGTGGGGCCTGATTCCAGGATTCTAGGATCATGACCTGAGCTGAAGGCAGATGCTTAACCGACTGAACTACCTAGGCACCCCAAAATAACAACAAGTTTTAACATTAAAATGCCATTATATCCTGATTGATGCTGACAAAGCAAACTGACACCTTGTCTTGAGCCAGATGAGTAAATATTAAACATCAAGTCCCACATTAAGACTGGGGAGAGGGAAAAAAAAAAGCACAGCATATCCAGAGATAAATAAAAAAGTTAGTCTAGCTGTAGTCTCCTAAAAGATGAATTCTTGAGTTGCTAGATTACTTGTTTCTAGTCATTTCTTAAAATTATCTGACACTTGCAATACTGATGTCTACAGCTATAATAATCATGTAAGTAAAATGCCCCTCACCCCCACCATATGAACAAGTTTACCTTAACCTTTTTTGTTTGAAATACATGTATTTTATATTCAGTGAGCCAGTTCTTCAAAATCTAAACTTCATTTAAAACACCTGCAAGGGGTGCCTGGGTGGCTCAGTTGGTTAAGAGTCGGCCTTCAGCTCAGATTGTGATTTTGGAGTCCTGGGGTCCAGCCCTGCATCAGGCCACCTGCTCATCAAGGAGTCTGCTTCTCCCTCTCCCTCTACCACTTCCCCTTCTTGTGCTCCCTCTCTCTCTGTCAAATAAATAAATATTTTTAAAAAATAAAAAATAAGGGGTGCCTGGGTATCTGCCTTCAGCTTGGGTCATGATCCCAGAGTCCTGGGATCAAGCCCCATGTTGGGTTCCCTGCTTAGTGTGGAACCTGCTTCTCCCTCTCCTCTCCACTCACACTCTGTTACTATTTCTGTCTCTCTCGCAAATAAATAAATAAAATCTTTAAAAATAATAACTAAAACACTTGCAAATCAATAATCACTTTTTCTTAATGCTTTTCTGTCTGAATCTTCCTTTTACAATGAGCTGTACATATGTTTTTTAACCCTACATAAAAACCTATAATAAATAATTTGAAACTATTCCTTTTGAAGGGAAAATCTCTTAATATATTGAGTTAAAATTATTTAAGAAAATTAAGATTTTTACTACTGTATATATTATGTAAGGTTTTAACAGTGTTCTCTCTGGGTATTGTAGTTTTACCTTCAATTTATTTTTTCTTTTAAAAATAACTTAAAAATTATAGCTCAGAATTCCTTAATTCCCACATCATTTGAGACAATTAACACTTTGAGTATTCTTTAACAATTAGTCTAAACATTTTCTCATGAGAAGTGGAAGCACATTAACAATATTTTGTGTTTTTTAATTTATTTTACAGTGTCCTGAAGACCATTCTGTACAGATCTATGTAATTCTTTGTATATCAAATAATGGTTTATATAAGGATAAAGTTTCCATTTTAGGGCTATACAATAATTGACTTAACTATTCTTTATTAAAAGACATCAGGCTTTTAGTCTTTTACTATTTCAAAACAAACTTTAATGAGAATAGTAATAACTTCTTTGCACACTTACGTGATTATATCTGTAGAATAAATTCTCAGAACTGAAATTGCTTGGCAAAGAATAAGCATTATAGATTTTGACTGCAGAAAGACTTCCAAAAATGTTTAACCAACTTACATTCCCACCAACAGTGTATAAGAACTCCAGTCTTCCCACATCATCACCAATATTTTGCTTTATACAATTTGACATTTGTTGAGTTACTTGGAAAAAAATGTTTTAATATTCATTTCTTAATAAGTGTTGGACATCCTTTTATTTAAACACACTTCTATTTATTTGTGAACTACCAATACATTGTAAAATTTTTTAGTGTGTTTTTTTCTTATTTTATATCTGAGCACTTTGGACATTGTGGAAATTGGTTTTCTCTGTTAAATATATTGCAGAATGTCATTTGTTTTGGTTTTTTTCTCTATATTGACTATTTGTATATAATCAAATTTATGGTTTCTTCTATGGGTACTGAGTTTTGTGCTATCTTTAGCAAATATGTCTTTAAGAATACTAAAAACATTTTCCTGTGCTTTTTTTTTTAGCACTGTTATGGTTTCTCTCTATACAATTATATTTTTATCATCTAGAATTTATTTTGGTATAGAGAAATTATTTTTTAAATGCCTAGTAAGTTGTCCCAAGCATTTATTGAATGACTTATGTTTACCCCACTCATTTTAAAGGTTACTTATTTACAACTTCAAAATTTCTTTATCCATTTGGTCTCCTGGTAGATATTCTATTTTGTTCCACTGATTGAACTTTTCATACATTAGGACCAAAAATGAATTATTAATATTAGTTATGTATGTATATATATGATTTTGTAACCAGCCATGTCATTGAATTCTAATTATTAGTTTTTCAGTTGATTCTCTTGAGATTTAAGGTACAAATCCTTATCCCCTATACATATAATTTTATCACATTTTTTTGACCACATATACATAATATTTATTTATTTAAATGCTCCAGCTAGTAATTTTTTTCCTTTTGATAAAACCTTTTTATTTTATGTAGTTATTAAAATAGTTCTCATTCTTATTTGATTAAAAAAGTCCTTAGAAGGGACTTTTTATTATCACTGTGCTATTTACTTGCCTTTTCTAACTTTTTATTTAAACTCTAGTTAACATATAGTATAATATTAGTTTCAATAGAATTTTGTGATTTATCACTTACATACAAACCCAATGCTCATCTCAAGTCCACTACGTCCCCACCACAGCAACCCTCAGTTTGTTCTCTATAGTTAAGAGCTAAGAGTCTGTTTTATCATTTTCCTGTCTTTTTTTCTCCCAAGTTCATCTGTTTCATTTCTTAAACTCCACATGAGTGAAATACATATTTCTGCATGTTGATTTTGTATCCTATGACTTTAATGAGTTCACATCAGTTCTAGCAATTTTTTGGTGGAGTCCTTTGGGTTTTCTACATAGAGTATCATGTCTGCAAACTGTGAAAAGTTGACTTCTTCCCTACCCCTTTGGATACCTTTTATTTCTTTTGTTGTCTGATTGCTGAGGCTAGAACTTCCAGTACTATGTTAAATAACAACAGTGAGAGTGGACATCCCTGTCTTGTTCCTACCTATAGAAGAAAAGCTCTTGGTCTTGCCCATAAAGAAGGATATTAACTGTGGGGTTTTTTGTATATGGCCTTTATTTTATTGAAGTATGTTCCCTCTACTCCAACTTTGCTGGGGTTTTTTATCATGAATAGATGTACTTTTTTGTGCATCTATTGAGATCATATGGTTCTTATATCCTTTTTTTTATTAATGTGGTGTATCACCTTGATTGATTTGGGGAGTTGGACCACCTTGCAGCTCAAGAATAAATACCACTGGATCCTTGCAAATGATTCTTTTTATGTACTGCTGGATTCAATTTGTTAGTATTTTGTTGAGAATTTTTGCATCCACATTCATCAGGGATATTGGCCCGTAGTTCTCTTTCTTGGTGGGGTCTTTGTTCTGGGAATCAAGATAATGCTGGCCTCGTAGAAGGAGTTTGGGAGTTTTTCCTTCCATTTCTATTTTTTTGGAACAGCTTGAGAAGAATAGGTATTAACTCTTAAAATATTTGAATTTCCATAGAAAACCACCTGACTCTGGACTTCTGTATATTGGGAGATTTTTGATTACTGATTCAATTTCTTTGTTGGTTATTGGTCTGTTCAAGTTTTTTATTTCTTCCTATTTCAGTTTTTGTAGTTTATATGTTTCTAGGAATTTATCCATTTCTTCCAGATTGTCTGTTTTGTTGGCGTATAATTTTTCATAGTATTCTCCTGTAATTGTATTTCTATAGTGTTGGTTGTGATCTCTCCTCTATCATTTGTGATTTTATTTATTTGGGTCCTTTCTCCTTTTGATAAGTCTGGCTAGGTGTTTATCAGTTTTACTAATTTTTTGAATGAACCAGTTCCTGTTTTCATTAATCTGTTCTACTGTTTTTAATTTCTATATAATTTCTGCTCTACTCTTTATTATTTACCTTCTGCTGGCTTTAGGCTTCATTTATTGTTCTTTTTCTAGTTCCTTTAGGTGTAATGCTAGGTTGTATATATGAGGTTTTTTGTTTTGTTTTGTTTTTGTTTTTGTTTTTTTGCTCCTTGAGGTAGGGCTGTATTGCTATATCTTCCCTCTCTTGACTGTCTTTGCTGCATCCCAAAGGTTTTGGATTGTCATGTTTTCATTTCTTTCCATGTACTTTTTCATATCCTTAATTTCTTGGTTGACCCATTCATTCTTTAGTACAATATTCTTTAGCCTTCATTTGTGGTCTTTCCAAGTTCTTTCTTTGGTTGACTTCAAGGTTCATTGCATTGTAGTCAGAAAACATGCATGGTATGATCTCAGTCTTTTTGTATTTGTTGAGGTCTGAGTGTTGGGACCTAGTGTGTGATCTATTCCCAAGGATGTGCACTTGAAAAGAATGTGCATTCTGCTGTGTTTGGATGGATTGTTCTGAATATATATGTTAAGTCCATTTGGTTCAGTGTGTCAATCAAAGCCATTGTTTCCTTGTTGATTTTCTGCTTAGATGATCTGTCCATTGAAGTAAGTGGGCTGTTAAAGTCCTCTATTATTATTGTATTATTACCAATGAGTTCCTTTATGTTTTTAATTAATTGTTTTATATATTTGGGTGCTCCCAAGTTAGGGGCATAAAGATTTACAATTGTTAGTTCCTTCTTTTGGATAGTCCTTTTTATTATGAAATAGTGTCCTTCTTCATCTCTTGTTACAGTCTATGGTTTAAAATTTAGTTTTTCTGAGATAAGCATGGCTACTCTGGCTTATTTTTACATCCATTTGGCTGATAAATGTTTCTCCCTTCCTTCACTTTCAATCTGTAGGTGTCTTTAGGTCAAAAGAAGTCTCTTCCAGGCAGTATATAGATCGGTCTTGTGCTTTGTTGTTGTTTGTTTGTTTGTTTGTTTTTATCCATTCTGGCACCCTATGTCTTTTTCTTGGAGCATTTAGTCCATTTACATTTAAAGTGATTATTGATTTTATACACACACACATACACTTAGTGCCATCTTATTACTTGTATTATCATTGTTCCTGAAGATTTTCTCTGTTCCTTTCTAGTCTGTTGCTTTTGGTCTTTCTTTCCCACTCTTTAATATTTCTTGCGGGGCTGGTTTAGTGGCCATGAACTCCTTTAAGATTTTGTTTCTCTGGAAAACTCTTTGCCTCCTTCCATTCTGAAGGAGAATATCCAGCCTTGTTGGATAGAGTATTTTTGGCTGCCTACTTTTCCCATTCAGCATGATGAACAGATGATGCCAGTTTCTTCTGGCCTGCCAAGTTTCTATTGATATGTGTGCTGTTAATCTTATTTGTCTTGTCTTTTAAGTTAGGGATTTCTTTTGTCTTGCCATTTTTAGGACTTTTTCTTTATATTTTGGAAATTTAACTAGGATGTCTTGGTGTTGGCCTGCTTTTGTTGATTTTGATGGGCATTCTCTGTGCCTCCTGGATTTAGATGTCTGTTTTTTTCCCCCCAGATCAGGGAAGGTTTCAGTCATAATATTCTCAAACAAACTTCTGTACCTTTTTCTCTCTCTCCTTCTTCTAGGACTCATATAATATGAGTGTTGTTATGTTTGATGGAGTCACTGAGTTCCCTCAGTCTTCTTTCATGATCCAAGATTTTTCTTTCTCTATTTTGTTTGGCTTCATTATTTTCCATAATTCTAACTTCTTTATAACTTGTTTGTTCTTTTGCTTCTTCCATCCTTATGGTCATTACATCCAGTTGGTTTTGAATCTCAGATACTGCATTTTTCATTTTGACCTGATTTTTTTTTTCTTTAGCTCTTTCGTCTCTGCAGTAAGGGACTCCCTGATGTCTTCCATGATTTTCTCAAGCCCCGCTAGTACCCTTATGATTGTTGCTTTAAATTCTGGATCAGGCATATTACTTTTATCTGTCTCTATTAGATTCCTGGCTGTGACCTTTTCTTGTTCATTCTTTTGGGGTGAATTCCTCCATTTTGGCATTTTGTCTAGGTCTCTGTCATCTTCTTTGTGTTAGGAAAGCGTATGTTTCCTGCTTCTGAGAGTAAAAGCTTTATGAAGAAGAGATCATATAATGTCCAGGGCCTGGCGCTTCAGGAAGTGTCTCTGGTGTGTGCTGCGTGGACTATGCTGCTATGTTTTGGCTGCTTTTTGCTCCAGGTCAGTCCTCTGCAGAATTTCTTCTTGTCTGTAGTGGGGAGTGTTTTGACCTTGTCCAGAGTGTGGTGAGTTTTAGCTAGGTGTACTCTGATCTGCTGGTTGAAAGAATCCTGATGATATTTCCACAACTGCTGAAGTTTTGCAGAACTCTGTGGTCAGTAGACCTGGTATGTATGTGTGTGGTGGGGTGGGGGGGAGGTTTACTGGTTTTCTGGAGTAGGGGCCAGCTGTGCTGGTCATTGGGCACAGTTGCCTAAGAAAAGCATTACTAGCAGAGTCCAGGGTTGCAGGGTTGGTGTAAGTGGTTCATGCTGTCACTGTTGGCACTGTGCTGCTTACTGAAATCACTTTATGCTGAGGGGCAGGGGAGAGAAATGGCACCTACTGGCTTCTCTGTCCCCAGAGAGGAAATAGCACTTCTCAGATCCATCCAGGAAATGGAAACCGTCTCTTCCAGTGCATTCCATGGGATCCTCTGTTTGTGCTATCCGCCCTTGGGCTATCTGCACTTCTCTACAGGAGCAATGCAGTGCTTCACCAGTAGCCACACTTGCCATGTGGTGGACCTCTCTAACTCCAGTCTTTGAGCATGTTGGTTGTAAAAACTTAGGAAAATCATCTCTCATTTTCCTAGTCAACGGCTGAGGAAGTGTTTTCTTTGTGCGATTACCTGTGGGCTCTTCTCTTTCTCTTGCTTCTCTCTATGACCAGGGCTCTCTCTCCCCTCCGTGGCACCCATGATATGCTTCTCCCCCAGATCATGTCTATGCACTTCCTACCTTCCACAATGTGGCTTCTTCTCTCCCTATAGTTGTGCAGTTCTGTCAGTTCTTAGATTTCTTGGATATTCAGAATGATTTGATATTTATCTAGTTGAGTTCGGGGATCAGACAAGTTTAGCATTCTCCTATTATCCCACATCTCAGCTCCTCCTCTGCTAGTACTTAAATGTAAGTTAAATAACAAATGGTGAACTCTTAGTTTCTGGAAATCTGAGAAAGTCATTCTTCTTCCTCATTTTTAGATGATAGATCCCTATTTGACAATTACATTCTTCAGCACAGGTTGAGATATAATTGGCATAGAACATACTGTACATGTTTAAAATTGAAAGAAACTATTCTGTTTCAGTTGTCATAGTAAAAATAATGAATATATCCATCACCTCTCCCAGTTGCCTAAGTCTTATTTTTAATGCTTCCATCCTGCCTCTCCCCATTGGCTCTATATCCTCAACAATCACTGATGTACTTTGTTACTACAGATTAGTTTGCATTCCATGGAATTTTATATAGGAACAGCCATACAGATTATATTTGTTTTTGTCTGACTTCTTTCACTCACCATGATTAGTATGAGATTCTGCCATGTTATTGCATTTATCAAGAACTCATTTCTTTTTATTGCTGAGGAGTTTTCCACTGTATGGATATGGGATAATTTAACATTCACTCACTGATGGATTATTTGGGATGTTTCTAGTCATCAATTATTTTTCAAAGAAATTTAAAAACTAATCTGTTCTACTTACCCACATATTTACCATTTCCAGGGCTCTTCATTCCTCTGTGTATATCTCAATTTTCCTCTATATTATTTTTCCTTCTTTCAGAAGGACTTCTTGCAATGTTTCTTATAGAGCTGAATTTTTAGTCCTGGATCTTTTCAATTTTTCTATGTCTGTAAAAGTATTTATTTCACCTTAATTTTTTAATGATATTTTGTTTAGTAGAGAATTCTAGATTGACATTTTTTCAGTACTTAAAGAATGTTCTTTCACTGTCTTCTAGCTTGTAAGTCTGCTGTTATTCTTACATTTATTACTCTATATGTTAATAAATGTTTTCCCCTCTCTCTGGCTTTTCTTTTATGAATTTCAATTATGACATAGTTTGGTATAGTTTTCATCATGTTTCTTATACTTGAAGTTCATTAAGCTCCTTGGATCTCTGGACTTACAGTGTTCCTCAGATTAGGAAGATTTTTGGCATGACTTATTCAAACATTTTTCCTGTTCCATCCTTTCTTTCCTCTTCTGAGACTCCTATTGTATGTGTATTAGGTAACTTGAAGTTAAACAATATATCACTAATTCTCCATTCATCTATTTTGGTCTTCATTTGACATACAAATTTGAGTTCAATATTTTTTTTCATTGTCAATTCCCCTGTTTGTCCCATCTAGAATAAATTGTATGTAATCACATACATTATATTTTTCATTTCTAAAAGTTCAATTTGAATCTTGGTATCTTCCACGTCTCTTCTTAACATGCTTGTGCTTTCTTCTAGCTCCTTTAATATATGGAGTATATTTATGATAGTTGATTTAATGTCCTTGTCTACTGAATTTATCCTATGTATCACTTCTGGATTTGTTTCTGTTGGTTGATATTTTCTCTTCATCATGAGCTGTATTCTCCTGTTGATATGGTATCATTGCCTGGAAGCCAGACATTGTGAATCTTATGTTATTAGGTGCCATTTGGTTTTTATTCTTTAGATATGCTTGAACTTTGTTCCAAGGCACAATAATGCTTCTTAGGAACCACACTAAGTTGCCAAAAAGTGTATAGGATAACAGTGTAGTTTATGGATAAGTGAAATGAGTGACAGTTGTTATTCAAGAAACGGGGAGAAATTAGGAATGCTTTGTTACCATAAGGCACTTGCACTTCCCATTAAGCAGTATAATGTTATTTTAAATGGGACTTAGATCAGTTGTAAATGTATGTTGCAAACTCTACAGTAACACTAAAAATTAAAGAGAAATATAACTGATATGCTAAGAAGAGGAAAAGGAATCATATATAAAATGCCCAGTTTAAAGTAAAAAATCAGAATGTAAAAAGAAAATAAGAACAAAGGTAATGAATAGAAAACAGTAAGGACCATGGGAGACACTAATCCAACTGTATTATCACTTTAAATGTGCCTGTTCTAAATAAACCAAGAGATTATCAGAGTAGTTCAAAAAACAAGATCCAACTATATGTTGTCTACAAAAAACCCAATTTAAGTATAAATGCATATATAGATTAAAAGTAAAGGGAAAATGAAAGATATACTATGCTAACATTAATCAAAAATTAATAATACATATGTATCTAAGCAGTTACTTCAGGAGAGCAGAGAACATGGTAAGACAAATGAACCCCATAAGCATTGGTTCACTGCCACACTCCATTTGTTATGAAATGAATTTCTTGATGCTGTATGCATTACCATGATGGTGGATAAGGCATGCTGTAAGTCCATGGATGGTAGTTTTAGCAGAAATATTCCATACAGGAAAGGCAGACCCATATCCAGAATAGTATCTATTCCACTAAGAACAACATCTTTCCCTTCTGTGATGAAAATGGTCCAATGTGACCAACCTGCCACTAGGTAACTGATCACCCAGGGAATGGTGCCAAATTGGAGAAAGTGTTAGTTTTTTGCTGCTGTTATATTGGGCATTCAGCAGTTGTTGTAGCCAGGTCAGCCTTGGTGAGTGAAAGTCCATGTTGCTCAGTCCATGTATAACCTCCATTTCTATCACCATGGTTACTTTGTTCATGAGCCCATTAGGTGCTGAGAGGGTTGACTGGGAAAGAGGCCAACTGGTATCCACAGAATAGGTCTTTCTATCAACTTGACTGTTAAAATGTTCCTCTGCCAAGGTTACCTTTTGGTGAGAATTCACATGGTACAAAAAGGAACAGTACATCAAAAATGAACGATGTACTGTATGGTGACTAACATAATAAAAAAAGAGGATAAAACATCAAAAAAGTTACTAGCTATATACTAGCTATAGAATTTGAAATTAAAACCAGTAACATTTACATTAGCACCCTCAAAAATAAAGTACTTAGGTATAAAACTAACAAAGCATTTATGAGATCTCTATGAGGAAAACTATGAACTACAAAAAAATTTCTTTACTGAAGAAACTGAAGAACAAATAAAAAATATTCTGTGTTCATAGATAGGAGGACTCAAGATTGTCAAGGTGTCAGTTCCTCCCAATTTCATCTATAGATTCAACATAGTCTCAGTCAAAATCCCAGCAGGTTATTTTGTGGATATTGACAAACTGATTGTAAAGTTATGTAAGAGGCAAAATACCAGGAATAACAACATAATATTTAAAGAGGAGAACAGTGTCAAAGGACTGGTGCTACCTAATTACAAGACCTACAATAAAGCTAAAGTAATGAGGACAGTGTAGTATTGGTGACAAAACAAGACAAATAGATCAATGGGGAACAGAGCAGAAAGTCCAGAAATAGATCCACACATATGTAGCCAACTGATCTTTGACAAAGGACCAAAGGCAATACAATGGAACAGAAACAATCTTGACAAAACTGTGCTAGAAACTGGAAACTCACATGCAGAAAAATGAATCTAGGCACAGACATTACATGCTTCAAAAAAAAAATTAACTCAAAATGGATCATAGACCTAAATGTAAACACAAAACTAGAAAATGACTACAGGAAAATATAAAATCTAGAAGACCTTGGATTTGGTGATGACTTTTTAGATAAAACATTGTAAGCATGATCTACAAAAGAAAAAATTGATAAGTTGGGCCTTGTTAAAATGAGAAATTTCTGCTCTGTGGAAGATACTATCAAGAGAATGAGAAGACAACACAGCCTGGGAGAAAACAATTGCAAAAGATACATCTGATAAAGTTTATGTTTTTTTAAGATTTGTTTATTTTGGAGCATGTGCAGGAGGGGTAGATGGAAAGGGAGAATCTCAACCAGACTCCCTGAAGAGTGCAGAGCCCAATGCAGGGTTTGAATTCATGATCCTGAGATCATGAGATCATGATCTGAGCCAAAACCAAGAATCGCACTTCACTGACTGCTCCACCCAGATGCCTCAAGATACATCTGATAAAGGACTGTTATTCACAATACACAACACTTAAAGCTCAATAAGAAAGTAAACAACCCAACTAAAAAATGGGCAAAAGATCTGAACAGATACTACACCAAAGAAGATGGACAGATGACAAATAAGCATATGAAAATATTTAAAATTACAAATTAAAACAATGAGAAACAATTATATACCTAGTAGAAGGGCAAAAAATCTCAGACACCATCAACACTGAATGCTAGAATGAATATGGAACAACAGAAACTCTCATTGTTAGGGGATGCAAAAATTATACATTGTCACATTGGAAGATAGTTTGTCAGTTTCCTAAAGTAAACATACTCCTATCATATGATTCAGCAATCATGCTCCTTGGTATTTACCTCCCCAAACCAAAAACTTATGTCCATATAAAAACCTGCACATGAATGTTTATAGCAGCTTTCTTCATTAATTGCCAAAACATGGAAGCAACCAAGATGTCCTTCAGTAGCTGAATGCATAAATTGTGATATATCCAGACAACGAAATATTCTAAAAAGAAATGAGGAATGAAGCTACAAAAAACATACAGAGGAACCTAAAATGCATATCACTAAATGAAGTCTATCTGAAAAGGCTACATACTGTATAGTTTAACTGTATGACAATCTGGAAAAGGCAAACTACAAAGACACCAAAAAAATCACTGGTTGCCAGGGTTTAAGGGGGAGGGAATGAATAGGCTGACACAGAAGATTTTTAGACTAGTAGTATTCTGTATTATAATGTATTATACCATAATAATGGATATGCTTGGTGTTTTGACAATATATAATGTCACATGAACCCTACTGTAAACTATGAATTCTAGGTGATAATGATGTATTAATAATGTAAGTTTATCAGTGGTAATAAATGTACCACTCTCATGGAGTGTTAATAGTGGGGAAGGCTGTGAGTGTGTGGGCAAGGCTTTATAGAAACTCTACTTTCCACTCAGTTTTGCTGAAACCTAAGATTACTTTAAAACATAAAGTATGTTAAAAAGTATATTAAACCTATGTCCAATCTGTTTTTTACAGTGGTTGTATCATTTTGACTTTTTACCAGCAGAGTAAGAGAGTTCCAGTTAATCAGTGTTATCCTCACCATCAGCTAGTTTTGCCAGTATTTTTTATTTTAGTTAATCGAATGGGTACTTATTATAGTCCATTATTATTTTAATTTGTATTCCTCTAGTGGCTAATGATGTTGGAATATCTTCCCATGAGCTTACTTGCCATCTGTATATCCTCTTTGGTCAAGAGTCTATCCAAGTAGTTTCCCCATTTTTTAAAATAAATGTTTTATTTTGGAATAATTTTAGATTTAGAGGAAAGTTGCAAAGATAATACATAAATTTCTCACCTTGGTACATTACTATTAGCTAAATTCTAGACTTTATTTCACTAGTTCTTTGAAATGTTTTTTTCTACATTTTTGAATGAAGTGAAATTCATATAATACAGAATCAACCATTTAAAAATGTACAATTTAGTGGCATTTAGTACATTCACAATGTTGTGTAACTACCACCACTATATAATTCACATTTTTATCACTACAAAGAATAGCACTGAGTCATTAAGCAGTTATTGCCCATTCTCTTCCCCAGCCACTGGTGACCATCAATATGCTTTCTGTTTCTAGGGACTTAACTATTCTGGATATTTCATATAAATGGAAACATATAATTTGTGGCCTTTTATGTTTGGCCTTTTTCACTTTATATAATGTTTCTGAGGTTCATCCATTTGTAGCATGGGTCAGTACTTCTTTTTTAATAAAATATTTTTAAACTGTAAAATACACATAACATAAAATTTATCATCATAACTGTTTTTTAAGTGTACAGTTCACTGGTAGTGAGTACATTCATATTGTTTTGCAAACATCACCACCAGCCATTTCCAGAATTCATCTTGTAAAAATGAAATTCATTATTCATTAACCATAACTCCTCATTTCCTCCTCTCCCAGCCCCTGGCAACCACCATTCTGCTTTCTCTTTGCATTTGACTACTCTGGTTACCTCATATAATTGAAATCATATAATTTTTGTGTCTTTTAATTGCTGACTTATTTTACCTAGCATAATGGCCTCAAAGTTCATGAATGTTGTAGCATATATCAGAATTTCCTTCCTCTTAAAATCTGAATACATTCCACTGTAGGTATATTCCACATTTTGCTTATCCATTCACCTACTGATGGACACTTGATTTGCTTCCACATTTTAGCTATTGTCAATAATGCTGCTATGAATATGTATATAAAAGATCTCTTTGAGACTCTGCTTTCAATTTTTTGGGTATATACCCAGAAATGGATTAGCGAAATCACGTAATAATTCTAATAATTTTAATTTTTTGAGGAACCACCATAGCGTTTTCCATAGCTGCTGTACCATTTCACATTCCCACCAGCAGTGAACAAGGGTTCCAATATTTCCATACCCTTCTTAAAACTTTTTATTTTCTGTTATGATTATTTATGGTAACCATCACTATTGGGTATGAGGTGGTATCTCATTTTGGTTTTGATTTGCTTTTCCCTAATGATTAGGGATGTTGAGCATCTTTTTGTGTATTTATTGTCCATCTTTATATCTTCTTTGGTGAAATGTCTAAATCTTTGTCCATTTTTGAATTTTGTTGTGGAACTTTAAGCGTTCTCTATATTGTGGATAGTAGACCCTTAGATAATTTGCAGATAATTCTCTATAATCTGTCTTTTCACTTTCTTAATAATATCCTTTCAAGTGCCAAAGTTTGAAATTTTGATGAAGGCCAATTTACCATTTTTTTCTCTTGTTGTTTTTATTTTGGTGCCCTAAGAAACCACTGCCAAAGCCAGGGTAATTAAGATGTTCCCCTATGTTCTCTTCTAAGAGTTTTACTGTTTAGCTCTTAAAGTTAAGTCACTGATCCATTTTTTGTATGTAATGGGAGGTAATGGTCCACCTTCATTCTTTTGCATGTCAACTTCTAGTTGTCTTAGTACCATTTGCTGAAGAGACTATTTTTTACACCATAAAATTGACCTGGCAACTTGTTGAAAATCAACTGGTCATAGATGTATGGTTTTATTTCTGGACTCTTAATTTTATTCCATTGGTATATGTGTTTATTCCTATGCTGGTAACACTGTTTTGATTACTATAGATATGGAAGAAGTTTTGATATTGGGAAGTGTGATTCTTCCAACTTTCTTCTTTTTCAATACTGTTTTTAGTTATTCTTGCTTCAGCATTTCCACGCGAATTTCAGGATAATCTTTTCCATTTTGCAAAAAAAGCTATTGGTATTTGGTAGAGTCTGCATTGAATCTATTAGATTGTTTGGGGTGGTACTAATATTTAAACAATATTAAGCCTTTCAGTCCATGAACAAGTGATATCTTTTCATTTATTTAGAGCTTCTTTAATTGCTTTTAGCAGTGTTTTATAATTTTCAGTGTACAAATGTTATACATCCTTGGTTAAATTTATTTCTAGGTATTTTATTCTTGTAGAGACTTGTAAGAATTTTTAAATAGATTCTTTTTAAAAATTTTCATTGCTGGTGTATGGAAACACAACAGATTTTGCCTGTTTATGTTATATCTTGCAAGATTGCTGACTTCACTTATTCTCGTTGTTCTTTTGTGGTTTCTTTTGGATTTTATACATACAGGATGATGCCATCTATTAGCAGAGATAATTTCATTTCTTTTCCATTTTGAATGCCTTTTATTTCTTGCTTAATTTCTCTGCATAGAATTTCCAGAACAATATAGAAATGCTAAAAATAGGCATCCATCCTTACCTTGTTCTGAATTTTAAGGAGGAAAGCTTTTAACTTTCATCATTGAGTAGGATCTTGTCTGTGGGTTTTTCAGGAATGCCCTCTGTCAGTTTAAGGAAGTTCCTTTCCATTCCTAGTTTTCTCAGTATTTTTTATAGTGAAGGGGTTTTCAATTTTATTAAATGCTTTTTCAGTATCAATTGAGATGTGTCTGTATCATGTTTTTTTTAATTAATGTTTTTATATCTTTTATTTTCTTCTGTTGAGCTACCCTTACATTTCTGGAATAAATCCCACTTGGTCATGGTACATAATCCTTTTTATATGCTTTTGGATTCTGTTTGCTAATATTGTGTTGAATTTTTGTGTGCATATTCATAGGGGATATTGGTCTCTAATTCATTGTGGTGTTGTCTAGCTTTGAAATTAGGGTGATGTTGGTGTCATAGAATGAGTTAGGAAATGCTCCCCCCTTTTCTATTTTTTGGAAGAATTTGAAAAGGATTAGCATCAATTATTTAAATATTTGGTAGAATTCACTAGCCATCTCATCTTTGGCCTTTCTTTGTCAGAAATTTTTGAGTACTGACTCAATGTCATCACTTATTTTAGCTATGTTGAGATTTTCTCCTTGAGTAAGTTTTGAAAATTTATGTTTATAGGAATTTGTCTATTTCATTTAGGTTATCTAATGTTGACATATAATTGTTCAAAGTATCCTCCTTTCTGTGAGTTTGATAGTTTCATTTTGATTTTAATTATTTGCATCTTCTCCTTTTTTCTTAGTCTAGGTAAAGGCTTCTTGATATGTTAATCTTTTCAAAGAACCAACTTTTGGGTTCTGTTGATTATTATTTTTCTATTCTCTATTTTGTTTATCTTTAATCTTTATTATTTCCTTACTTTTGCTAGCTTTGGGTTTAATCTGGTCTTTTCTAGTTTGTTGAAGTATAGAGTTGAGTTATTGATTCGGAAGCTTACTTCTTTTCAACATAGGCATTTACAGCCATAAATTTCCTTCTGAGCTATATATTTAGTGTAACCTATAAATTTTGCTTTTATTTAATGTGTCTCAAAGTATTTCACATTTCACTTGTGATTTCCTTTTTGACCTTTTGGCTGTTTACAAGTGTGCAGTTTAATTTCCAAATTTTGTGAATTTCAGTTTTTAATGATTTATAGTTTCATCCCATGCTGGTTAGAGAAAAATCTTTGTATGATTTTAATCTTTTTAAGTTTATTGAGAATTGGAGGCGATGCCATCTCTTCCTCCACCTCATGGCAGAACTCCAGGACAGGAGCCTCAGATGAAAGAAACTATAATGAACTAGGAGAAACTCGCCAAACTGCAAGCACGAGTGCACATTGGTTGGAAAGGAACTACTTCATGAAAGAAGAAGGTGGTTCATAGAACAGCTACAGCGGATGGTAAAAAACCAGTTCTCCTTAAAGAAGTTAGGGATAAACAATATCTCTGATATTGAAGAAGTGAATATGTTCACAAACCAAGGAACCAGTGATCCACTTTAACAACCCCAAAGTTCAGGCATTGCTGGCACTGAACACTTTCACCATTACAGGTCATGCTGAGACAAAGCAGCTGACAGAAGTGCTACCCAGTATCTTAAACTAACTTGGTGCAGACATTCTGACTAGTTTAAGAAGACTGGCTGAAGCTCTGCCCAAACAATCCTGTGGATGGAAAAGCACCACTTGCTACTTGAGAGGATGGTAATAATGAAGTTCCAGATCTTGTAGAGAATTTTGATGAAGCTTCCAAGAATGAAGCAAACTGAATTGAGTCAACCTCTGAAGAAGATAAAACTTGACGTTACTGGGAGCTGCTATTTTATATTATGACTGCTTTTTAAAATTTTGTTCATGGATCTAGTGAAATATAGATCTCTAATATTTTTAAGTCCAAGCCCCATGGACACTGCAGCTCTTTACAGTTTGCTTATACACAATTCATTCCTTGCCACTAATTAAGCTGAAGAAGCCTAGGAATAATGTTTGAAGCAAAGATAATAAAGTTCTTTGCCCAGAGGAAAAAAAATTATTGAGACTTGTTTTGTGGCCTAAAATATGTTCTTTTTTTTTTAAATTTTATTTTTATTCTTTGCCCAAGGGGTACAGGTCTGTGAATCATCAGGCTTACATCTTTCACAGCATTCACCAAAGCACAAACCCTCCCCAATGTCCATAACCCATCCACCCTATCCCTACCCTCCCACCCCCCAATAACCCTCAGTTTGTTTTGTGAGATTAGGAGTCTCTTATGTTCTAACCTCAACAATGTTCCATGTGTACTTGAGAAGAGTATGCATTCTATTGTTATGTGGAGTACTCTGCCTGGTAAAGCTAGTTGGCTTATAGCGTTATTCAAGTTCTCTATTTCATGTTTAATCTCCTGTCTAGATTTCCTATGCACCATTGAAAGCAGGCTATTGAATTCTTCAACTATTGTTATAGAACTGTCTAATTCTCCCTTCAATTTTTTCAATGTTACTTAATATACTCTGGGCTCTGGTGTTTGGTGCACATTTGTCTGTAATTGCTATATCTTCTCACTAAATCGACTCTTTTATCCTTCTTTGTTTCTTGTAACAGTTTTTTATTTAAGGTCTACTTTGGTCTTAATATTGCCATACAAACTCTCTTTTGGTTATTACTTTCATGGAGACTTTTTCCATCCTTTTAATTTCAATCTATTTGTGTTTTTTTATCTAAAATGACTTTCTTGTAGATAACATATTTTTAAATCTATTCTGCCAGTCTTTTAATTGGTGAATTTAATCCATTTGTATTTGAAGTGATTACTTATAAGGAAGCATTTCTGCCATTTTTCTATTTGTTTTCCACAAGTATACTTTTTGTTGTTCATGAATTGCTCCAGTATTGCCTTCTTTTAATTTTAAATTTTTCCCAGTATATCTATTTATCCCCTTCATATTTCCTTTTGTTTTTTAGTTGTTAATGGTTATGCTTGTGATCACAAATTCACAACAATGGCTTTTGAATTTTACCAACTTAGCTCCAATAGCATACAAAATCCTGTTACTATAAATGTCCATCGTCCTCCCTTATATTGTTGACTTCATATCTTTATTACACGTCCATTAAAGATTTATACCTTTGACTCTTAAATCATGTAGGAAATAAGAGTTGAAACTCAAAAATATAATAATATTGGCTTTTATATCTACCTATGTATTTACTTTTACCATTGTTCTTTATTTTTTTTTTTGTCTTCAAGTTACTGTCAAATGCCTATTCATTTCAGTCTGTAGGACTCCCCTTAGTATTTCTCTTAGGGAGAATCTGCTAGTGATGAGCCCTCTTTGCTTTTGTTTTTCTGGCAATGTCTTAATTTCTTTTTAATTTTTGAAGGAAAATTTTACCAGATATAGGAATTCTTTGTTGATACTTTTCCCTCAGCACTTTAAATATGTTATCCCACTGCCTTCTGGCCTCTTTGGCTTCTTATGTGGATTTGGCTAGAAAACTTATTGAGGGTTTCTTATTCACGATGAGTCACTTCTCTCTTGTTGCTTTTAAGATCCTCTTTTCTGGGACACCTGGGTGGCTCAGTGGGTTAAAGCCTCTGCCTTCGGCTCAGGTCATGATCTCAGGGTCCTGGGATTGAGGCCCACATCGGGCTCCCTGCTGAGCAGGGAGCCTGCTTCCTCCTCTCTCTGGGCCTGCCTCTCAGCCTACTTGTGATCTCTCTCTCTCTCTCTCTGTCAAATAAATAAATAAATCTTTTTTAAAAATCCTCTTTTTTGTAAAGTTTGATTATAATGCATCTGAGTATCTCTTTGAGTTTATTATATTTGTAGTATGAGAAATTTCTTGGATGCGTGGCTCATGTTTTTCCTCAGGTTAGAGAAGTTTCCAGCTATTATTTCTTCAAATATTGTTTCTTCTCCCTTTCTTCTTCTTTCTCTTTCTTTCTCTTCTCAAGTATTCCCATAATATGTTGGTATGCTTGATAATGTTTCATAAGTCCCTTAATCTCTACTCATTTTCCTTTGCTTTCCTTTTGCTCTTCTGTGTCAGTAATTTCAATTGTACCATGTTCAGGTTGGCCAGTTTCCTCTGCCTACTCAAATCTGGTGTTGAACCTGTCTGGTGAATTTTTCATTTTAGCTATTGTAATTTTAGCTCCAGAATTTCTAGTTTGTTCCTTTTTATCATTTCTATTTCTTTATTGATGGTCTCTGTTTATTATTTCTTTATTGATGGTCTCTGTTTATTCATTGTTATCCAAGCTTTTTTTTTCTTTTAAGATTGATTTGTTATAGAGAGAGCATGGAGGGGAGGCACAGAAGGAGATGGAGAGAAAAAAATCTCAAGCTGACTCCCCACTGAACAGAGAGTCCTATGTAGGGCTCAGTCCCAGGACCCAGAGATCATGTTCTGAGCTAAAATCAAGCATTGGATGCTCAATTGACTGAGCCACCCAGGTGCCCCCATTGTTATCCAAGATTCTTAATTGGTTTTTCATTTGTGCTTGCTTTAGCTTCATGATTTATTAATCTTTTTAAAAATTAGTTATTTTTATCATTCTTTAAACATTCTAAAAATCTTAATTTAAAACTTTTTAAAATTACATTCAGTTAGCCACTGTATAGTACAACATTAGTTTTTGATGTACTGTTCAATGATTCATTGGTTGCATGTAATACCCGGTACTCCTCACAAAACGTGCCCTCCTCAATACCCACCACCCAGCTACCCCATTCCTCCTTCTCCATCCTTCCCTCTGAAACCCTCAGTTTGTTTTCCAGAGTCCATAGTCTCTCATGGTTCATCTCCCTCTTTCATTTCTCCCCCTTCAATTTTCCCTCCCTTCCCCTATGGTTCTCTCTGCTATTTCTTATGTTCCACATATGAGTGGAACCATATAATAATGGTCTTTCTTTGCTTGACTTATTTCACTTAGGATATTTCCCTCTAGTTCCATCCATATTGATACAAATGGTGGGTATTCATCCTTTCTGATGGCTGAATAATATTCCATTGTATATATGGACTACATCTTCTTTATCCATTCAGCTGTTGAAGGGCATCTCGGCTCCTTCCACAGTTTGGCTATTATGGACATTCCTGCTAGGAACACTGGGGTTCATGTGCCCCTTCTTTTCATTACTTCTGTATGTTTGGGGTAAATATCTAGTAGTGCAATTGCTGGGTCATAGGGTAGCTCTATTTTTGACATCTTGAGGAATCCCCATACTGTATTAGAGTGGCTGTAGCCGCTTACACTCCCACCAACAGTGTAAGAGGGTTCCCTTTTCTCCACATCCTTGTAAACATTTGTTGTTACCAGTTTTGTTAATTTTTGCCATTTTAACTGGTGTAAGGTGGTATGTCACTGTGGTTTTGACTTGTATTTCCCTGATGGCTAGTGATGTTGAACATTTTTTCACGTGTCTGTTAGTCATTTGTATGTCTTCTTTGGAGAAGAGTCTGTTCATGACTTCTGCCCATTTTTTTGACTGGGTTATTTGTTTTTTTGAGTATTGAGTTTGAGGAGTTCTTTATAGATCTTGGATACCAGCCCCTTATCTGTAGTGTCATTTGCAAATATCTTCTCCCATTCATGGGTTGCCTCTTAGTTTTGTTGACTGTTTCCTTTGCTCTGCAGAAGCTTTTTATCTAAATGAAGTCCCAAAAGTTCATTTTTGCTTTTGTTTCCTTTGCCTTTGGAGATGTGTCTTGAAAGAAGTTGCTGTGGCCGATGTTGAAGAGGTTACTGCCTATGTTCTCCTCTAGGATTTTGATGAATCCCTGTCTTACACTGAGGTCTTTCATTCATTTTGAGTTTAAACACAACATAGAAATGATATTTGCATGATACATGTTTTCATTGCTTCCTTGTGGATGGTTTTCCTCACCATCATGTAAATGACAGACCTGAAGTCAGTTGCTGTTTGTCATACTAAGTCAAAGAGGTTCACTCAGCTTCAAATTATTTGAAGGGTTTGGATAGAAGATTCTAAGATTTTTGAAATCCCAAATTGTCATGGCTCCATTAATTCCTGTGGGGCAGAATTTTCAGTAATCTTGCTTGTCCATTTGAGTAATGGTATCTCTTCTGGTGCAGCATCTCTGATGTTGTGATGTAGTACTCAGTTTTGACTCTTGTCCATGTTCTGGAAGTATTCCATAGCTAACCTGTTGTGCTGGATGCTGTGTTTTGGAATGTCCAGTTTGTAGACTACAGTCAAGGAGCACTGGGTAGCAATCATGGCTGGCAGCTACACAATGCTGTGTTGTCTGAGACAATTCATTCAGCATTCAGGAGTGGCAGCAACTGTTTACAGATGAAACCTGAACACTGTTTGAGGCATCAGCAATAGGCACGTTGCTGTCATGGTTGACCTAGGTGACAGAGCTCCCACAGGCAGAGAAGATGAAGCTGAGACCCAGCTCCCAGTACCAGTGAACTGATATCAGCTAACCAAAATGCATCTTGCTGCCCTACAGCATACTGGTTGGTCTTCATCCACTTCTTTAATGTATATAGAACCACTCTGCATTTGAAGTCACATAATCCTACTGCTAGAAAAACATTGTTGGGATGCCAATCCAAACCAAGGCTCTTTTAATGTGTTTGCTTACCCACTTGCTGTTTTCATGCTCAAGTAATAAACAGAAATGAACTGTGCTTCACTATTCACAGCAAATTTTTCTCTAGAGGGGATGACTTCAGAAAAATGATTACCTAAGTAATTCTGAAGATCAGAGTTAACTTCCCGACACCATCTTTCTATCTCTGGCAAAGGACAATGCAGTAACTCTTGAAAGACCAATAAATACCTGAGATGTGTCCATTGTGCCCCTGGAGTTCATGAGATTTCACCCACTGGCTCCCATTCTTCTACAAATGTGAACTCTGGTTATTGTGGCTAAGTACAGTCTGAGTATACCAAGCAGGACAAGTGATTGGCTCTAGTAAAACATTGTTGCAGTGAAAATATTCTTGGTGTTTTCAGAAGGTAGAAAGCTAGAATCAGGGCAGTCTTGAGAGTTTCAAAGTGGAGAATCTGAAGACTCTAGTCAGTCAACATAACAGGCTCTATTGTACTCTCCCACTGTATAGTGGGTAGTATCTTCCTGATTTTTTTTTTATGTATTCTCCTTGGGGAAGCTTTGTTATATTCTACCTTTTTTCTAGTGGTTACTTTGCATGTATTTTTCTTCTTAAATTGTTATCTATGAATAATAATTTATTTCCCCTTATAAAAAGTGAGATTAGTGCAATTCTTCCTCTGCTTGTCTTTGTTCTCACTTTACCAACAATTAACCACCAAATTTAGCTAAAGAATTCTCTTTTTTGGCAACTCTAACCTCCTCTCTACATTCCATCTCTCAATTTTAAAATTTTGCTGTTTCTTATTGTACAGATTTTAAGTTTATTCTATTTTGTAATCATATTTGCCACTGTTGTTTGACTTTAGCTCTACACTTAAATAAGTTAAATAATCATTACAGTTCTTTGACCATGGCCTCTCCATGCATCTTTTCATTGGCTGGAATTCATCTTGTAATAGATATTTTTTAAGGGCTTATGCGGGTCTGTGTTTCATTTATAGTATTCTATCATGTATCTATAACAATATATTCATAATGTTATGTGCCAACCCCTGGATTATGTACACTCAAGTCTTGAATTCTATAAAATTCATTTTTAGGGTTTTAATTCAAAATATTGTTAGGAAAGAGAAAAGTCTATTTTTTTGTTAAAAATGAGAAACAAGATAATTTTCCACTAAATGTAAAAATGTTAGGTATAAAATAATTTCCATGAATCTGGCAATTACCTTATAAAATGTTAACTACTTAAGAGTTCTAACTGTGTAAGTATGAGGTTTTTGCTGTTATTACTATTATTTTACTGTTATTGTTATACTGTTCTTTAGTTAAGGATTATTGTAACAAAGAAGTTGCATTAGTATCTAAAGCTCTCCAACTCCTTGTCATTTCTACCTTTGTCTTCAGTGAATAGTTCATGTGCCCAGTCACTAATACCTTGATATAAATGAATGTTATCAATAATTTCTAATTGCTCATTAAACGGTTAACATGGATGTCCTTGTAGCAACTCAAACTCATTCTCCTTTCTTCTCGAACCAGGCATTCTCCATGAGAACTATTCTTAACATTTTGTAGTCATTCTTGACTCCTCCTATTTCCTATGCATTAGGAACCCTGTTCTCCCCACTGTTTGTAATCCCATCAGTTGTAAATTCTCCCATGGGAACTGCTTTTCTCTTCATTTTCTTTGTTGTTATTCTACTTTCGACCCTCATTTTGCCTTTGGCAATAGCTTCTTAAACATCTTCCTCCTTCACTAATGAATTATATACTACTGTAAAATAATCTTCCAAAAGCACGTTACAAGCAAACCAGGTGTATTTTATACCAAGATTTTATATGCCAGAATTTATCATTTATATAGATATTTATCCTTGTTCAGAGCCTTATGATTTTTTTCTGGAAATTTCATTTTTCTAAGTGAACGTCCATTAACATAATTAGAAGTAGAAATTTATTGAAATTTTACTGTCAATCCTTTTAAGTGCAAAAATTCCTTTGGTAAAATGATAAGCACTTGACAATTTTATATATATCTGAATTTTCATAATTCATCTTTGCTCAAAGTGTGCATGAAAATAGTGAGAATGAAGCTGTTGGGAGGGAGACTTTGAAAAACTAACTGGAGTTTTTGAGAGGCTTTCATTTGTAGAAATTGTTAATGTTTATTAATAACAACTATGCTAACTGATCTCCAGATTAGAATTATAACTAATAGCTTTCTTTGATGTTCCTAATAAATATAGAAGTGGTTGGGAATTTTCTTTCTTCATGTGTAAAGTGGGAACAATATCAACTACCTTGTCTTGGGCAATATGTCCAAATCAGTTAGCATAGTATCTGACACATTGTGGGAGGTCAATAAATAAAACTATAATGTCGTTTCTTCCTTTGATACCCATTATCAATTATAATGGCAAATACCAATTTATAACAATATCTTTAATATTGAACTAATAATAATACTACCTAATATGTTAGTGCTTTGCATATATAAAATATGAATTAATCAAATTCATTTAAGATTATATATAATTAGATATTAAATGTAATAAATTATTTGTTGTCTAACAGTTGTTTAACTTGGATACAAATGTATACAATGAGGTGAGATATGCGAATATGCTCCATAAACTTTGGGTAATATGTTCTATTACCTAGCTTCAAATCTTTACCATTTATTAACATAACCTGTTTCTGCTCTGAAGAGGAAAAAAAAAAAGTTTGGGAATAGCAAGAGCAACTTTAAGGAGCTCCTAAGAAAATCAAGTAAAATAGTGTATGTGAAGCAGCTTTATAAACTCTAAAAATTAATGCAAAGACTAATTACTGTATTTTTGTTATTTTAACCATAACATTAGCAGGATTTAATGCTATGGCTTTAAGTTAAAATGGAGATGAAAACAAAGATAATTAAAAAAAAAGTCTATACTGGAAAAAGCAGATAAAAGTTCTGAGGGAAAAATTTATGAAGAATTTATTTAATAAAGCATTATTTATTTCAGAGTTTAAATTATGAATAAGCCTGTGACCCTCACAATAAATAAAAGTGGATCAAATTTTGTGTAATTTTTCTAAAACTAAAAAAAAGCTAGGGCTCCATTCTTTTATGTATCATGCACTTTTTGTTGTTAAATAGCACTAATTCTAAATAATACTAATATACAGAATAGGGAAAATAATTCTGAGAAAAAATGATTCTCATTTACATGATTACAGTCACAAAGGATAGGGTCCATATGCATGATTATTCAATGTTCAAAAACATTTTCATGCTAAAAAGAAATGAAACATTATATATCTTGGTGTATAATGATTTATCAAACATAATTTTGTAAAGTGATTGTTAAATGAAATGTTGAATGCTGCCAACAGAACTGTATGGTGATTTTTAAGAAAGCCTTTTTGGAAAGCCATCAAACACTGCCATCTAGGAAACTTGTTATTCATGGACTGGTTGGTAAAAATGTTCAGCCAAGTGAATATAAGAAAACTTAAAATTGTTGGCGTACCGTACCAAGATCAGCCTTAAGATCTGTTGGCAGACTTAACTTTCTTGATCCTTTAACTGAAACAACAGAAAAAGGAAAAAGGCAGTTGTTAATTATATAAAATTAAAAAGGAGTGTGGGGGAACAGCTGTTTTACAGTATAATTATTAAATCCTAATGAGCATTATATTTAGTATGTATAGAAGCAGAAATACTGCCTGTTTTTAGTTTGTCATCATCAATAGTAAATAATATGCAAACAGAAACATGAGAAAAGCAATTGTTCTTACAGTAAATAATTAAGTATATCTTTGCATAGTTTTTTTCACATGTGGTATGAGATGTGATTTTTTTTAATTTGGGAAAAACCAAAAATCCATTTCAGATCAATCTAATAGGTAAAGAAATACTGCAAAAAATGTATGAGTTCATTTAAAAAAAACTGGTAAGTGTAAAAACTGATGATAAAACCTCAACATTCTTTTGAAATAGGAAGAAAATTCTATATAGATGTATACCATATAGTCAAAGAAACTTTACCATGCTAATGGCAGATGAAATGACTTCAATATTCAATAGTACAATGTTAAATTCAGTAGATAAGATCTTGAAAATAAAAAAATATTTGAAAGTGAATTAATTATATTATAAATCAAGCTATCAATGTTTGAATAGACCAAGAAAACACCTGTAATTTATTTAAAAAATTTCCTCATTATTTATCTGTTAATAAAAATTTCACATTGGGTATCTCAAAATATTTAACTGGAATGCATGTTATCATAGAAATGCATAAGGTGAAATCATGTTAGACATTTTTTTCAATACTTTAAGACTGATATCATCAATTAATTTATACCTTCTAATCAGTGATTTTTCTTTACAAATAGGAAAGTTATTTTAAATAAAGATGCAGATGACAGAGTTGAAAGAATACTCAATTTAAAATCAGAAAACCTAGCTCACAAATTTCTGAATTTCGCTATGTAATATTACTTTGAAGAAAATCCCGTCATCAATTTGTAGCTTAATCTTGTAGCTTAATATCTTATCTGACAAATAACATTCTTGATACTATTTCTAATGTTTCCAGTGGAATATGATTGGAATACATTTTATAACAGGTTTTAGAAAGCCAAAAATACTATAAATTTAAATATATTTTTATGTGTCATGAAATATTCTCTTGATTTTTTTCTCCCCAATCATTTAAAAATTAAAAATCCATTCCTATTTCACAAGTCATACCAAGATAGGTGGCAAGCTGGATTTGACCTGTGGATGTGGTTTGCTGACTACTATATTCCATGCTAAACTACTTATAAAAGAAAACCTAAGTATTATAATTCTAATAAAAATAATAGCAACAGGCAAGTGTTGCCATAAAAAGACATTAAAAATAATTCTGTGAAGATTAAGGCACAACCAAGAAATCAAATTTAAGTAATTTGTGTTTAGAATTAGCACAATTAAAAATTATTTATATCAAAATATGGCAAACTAAATATTTGTAATATGCTTTATTAGAGATTGTAAATATATTTTATAAATTCACAATTAAGATGACCTGAACAAGTGGGGTACATACAGTATTTAGAATAGTCTTTCATTTTTTAAATAACTAATGATAATGGAAGGAGTTGTATCATAATTTATCTTGTTTCTATTTTGTTTTTAAATATGGTATTTTGGGGCCCCTGGGTGACTCAGTCAGTTAAGTGGCAGACTCTTGGTTTTGGCTCAGTTCACAATCTCAGGGTCCTGGAATTGAGCCCTCCAACAGGCTCCATGTTCAGTGGGGAGTCTGTGGATTTCTTCTCCCTCTCCGTCTGCCCCTCCCCCTGCTTGTTCTCTTTCTCTCTTTCTCAAATAAATACATAAATCTTTAAAAAATATGGTATTTCAACATATCTATATAGTATTATTATTTTTAAATGGATTACAAAGATGTTTTCAAAGAGAGGGCAAACAGTTCCTGCCTATTGGCCAGTAAGCCCAGATACATAAGTAGGACAAAGACCACAATGTCACATGCCCTCCCATTTCCCACTATTCTTTTTGATGGAAAATTCACATCCTATATTCTAGTACCTAACTTACTGTGGCTACCAAATCTGCTCTAATCTTTTTGGATCCCCTCCTCCATTTTGTTACCTCTTTTTGGTTTTCTGTAGAAAGCCTGAAAACTGAGGTCCCCTCACAAACCCCATCTTCAATAGTATAACTGAGGGAAGGAAAGGGAATGATTTGATAGTGGGATTAATTAGGGAACTTTAATAAAAGTGTTAATAATAGATATCTATTATTCATGCACAGAATGATTCACCTCATTCTCCCAACTAGTACACTTTTGGGGGGGGGGCGAAGGGGCAGTGCTCCTTGTGTCCAGATAACTAGTAAACCCTTACTTATTCTTCAAGACTCCTCAAAAATCACCTCTTTTCTGAATGTAGTTCCAAACTTAAGGCTTCATCTGGTGCCATTATCTTAATCTTCATAGCCCTTTGTGCACATTTCCTTTATTACACTTAACGCATTTTGTTATACTTGATTTTTTGTTTTTTACTCCTCATTAATATCCTGAAACAGTTCTCCAAAGGTGGGCGTTGTATTCCCAATACCTAATAAAGTACTGACAGAGTAGGTGTACAATGAGTGTTTGCTAAATAAATGTTGAAAAAAACAGTAAAATAAAAAGATAGGGGGTTAGGAATTACTCTGAAGAAGGCTAAGCATAGAAAGTATGTTTAAGTGTTAGAGAAATATGTTCTACATGAATATTTGAGGAATTTGTGTTGAAAGACAAGTAAGGCAATTTGTCCTGGAAATGTATAGAATGGAACATTTGCAATGTGCCCCTGGGAATGTGGCTCTCTGAATTTCTTCATTTTTACTGTTCTCTAAGCTAAAGCATATGTACCACTGTCATTACATATTGTTAGCTGAAGGGGAGAAAATGGTTAATAAAACTTCTCACTACACTCTGGTTCAGCACATTGCAGAAAAAAAGAGAATCTTGGCTCAAAGGAATCTTAGAGGTCTTTTACTTCAATATCTTATTCAATGGATTATTTCTCCTACAACATCCTTGATATCCCATCTGTTTAAATAGTTCTGATAGAAAAACTTTAAAGGTATAAGAAAATCCAATTTTGGGTTGCTATATTGCTACAAAGCTTCCTTCTATGTGAGCTCGAACTATTTAGTATTTATAATTTGTCCCAGTTCTAACCTCTGGAGCAACAGAGTAAATGATTCTTGCTCTCACATGCCAGATCTTAAAGCCTCTGCAGAGACTTAGGGGCCACCTCCAGGTACTCTCAGTAGATCAGCAGGAATTTTTAAGACAGTGATACTGATACAAAGAGGTTGGCAGATCACATTTTGAGAAATAACATTTTATGGTTTTATGAATATTAACCAACCTATGGGACTTTCACTAGGGACCCTTCCGCAAGAAGTATTTCCTGAGATCCATCTCAGATTTTTCATAAGAGAGACCATATTGTCCACAGTTGTTAAATTAGATGTAGATACAATTACAGATAGATACAGCTAATAATTTGATGAGCTTTTTAAATTGATTATGGTATTTTTGAGTTGACAGGTACTTTCTGGGTTCCTTTAAGTAAAAAAAAAACCTCATATCTTTGATCTTACATTTCCTAAAATTTTGAGTGAAACATGGTAGTTATAAGGCCAGTAAAACCCCTGTTAAAAGAGTTTAGGTGCTTTTTTTTCCTCTCTGTAAATTTCTACAAAGACTGTTGCTCTTCTCTAAGGCAGGTTTCCTGGTATTTGATGACATAAAGCCCAGTGATCCAGAACACAAGTGAGCTAGATTCATATGACTCAACCATTTGCCAGCTGAGTGATACTGGGCTAGTAGTTACTTAATCTCAGGAAGAGTATGTATTCCTTTCTCTATGAAATGGGAGTAATAATAGTCCCTACTTCATAGAGACCTCATCAAAATTAAAGGAATGTGTGTAATGTATTTAGCATTGTATGATATCTAATAAGCATTCAACGTTAGCTATTTTCATTACTTAGTTGGCAAGAAAATACTGTCACTCTGTGGTATTCTATATCTAAAATGACCTATCTTGGCAACATGTCCTATATAAAATTTGGTGCCTTTGATTAAACACTGAATACTTGAGATAGTCTCCAATGGTATATAGCACTATTATTTGTATGCTCTGACAGCAGTACTTCCTAAGAGTCTACTGCATTTTCAATAGTGGTGTCATACACTTAATTCATCATGGGCTTATTTTCTAAGCAAATCTCTTTAAATCATGTGCATTCTTATATAGAATAGTATCTGTTATCCTTCACACTTTGAAAAATTCCCTTTCTTGGCTTATAGACAACAATACAGCAAATAATGCTATAGGTAATCCAGCTGCAGGGCAGGGAATATTGCTGCATAAAATGTTAGACTTAAAACAGTTTGATTTCTTATGATTTTATTCTATTAGGTTCTGGGAAAATTGTCAGGAAATCCTTGTTACTTTAACATGTCATGGCATATGTTTTGGAAAAAAAATCCCACAAAATTTGTAACTATACACTAAAAAGGTGAATTTTATTCTATGTAAATTATATCTCAATAAAACTGAGTTAGAAAAATTCACAGGAAAGCATCCCCACAGGTAGGGTTAATCACTTACCTAATCATATCTATCACCTTCTGACTTACCTACAGAATGTTAGGTAGGATGGTATAAGAGATCAAAGATGATGCAAATGAATGAAATTATTGGCTGATGGCAAGAAACATATTAGTATTTAATGAATTCAGGCTTAAAGATCAGGTGATGGCCAAGCCCTATGATATAAGCACCAGATTATAAACCTTTGCAAGACTATTTATCTCCATTCTAGATTTTCTGCCTCCAAATTCAGGGTCAGTTACAGTAATGAGGCAGGGTAGTCTGGTGGCTTAGCGTAGTTTATGCCACAATGAGGTCATATGCTGAGCCCTAAACATGAACAGAACTTTAGGCATTACAACAGTATTTTGCTTTGGGGTCATGTATCTTCAGTGCATCAGATCCTTTAATCACTGTGTATTCATTTGCTTTTTTTCTAACTCCTAATTCAAGTCAAAGGAAAGTTCAGCCTGGTTCATCTGAGGGATGTTGTATTGGCTTCAAACAACTATCAGAATAATAGAGAACAAACTGATGGTTATTAGAAGAGAAGTAGGTGGGGGAACATATTATACAGGTGATGGGGATTAAGGAGTGCACTTGTGATGAGCATGGGGTGTTGCATGGAAGTGTTGAATCACTATATTGTACACCTGAAATTAATATTATACTGTATGCTAACTGACTGGAATTTAAATAAAATTATAAAAAATAACATGGAAAAAAAAGCACCTCGGGTCATTGGTGCTACATTTGAATCAGAACGTCTACTTTGTTATGGCTAAGCTACAACTAATATTAGAAATTTAGAATGGTCAAGGAGATCAAATTCAGTCTCTTTAGGCCGTGGATGTCCATCATTTTTATAATAATCACTACTATATATTATTGAGAATCTATGTTCTGGAATTAGTATAGCATTAAAGTTGAGAAACTTGGCTAAAGTTATAATGGTAGGAATGGCAGGTAAGTTCAAATTTCTGACTCCAAAGCTATGCCCTTTCCAGTAAGCAGTATAATATGTATGTTATATATGATATAGCAGATACCACGTGTGTAGGCCTAGATGTCTTCTGCAAAATGAATAAATCTAATACTAAATTAAAAGTTTAGATTAAGATGCTTATAAAGTTAATCTATGTATTGATTCATTTACTGACTGGTTGGAACATAGTAATGAACTTCATTTGTCTCTATCTTCCCCAAGCTAGAAACTAATATAGAACAAAAGCACCCGGTATGTATATAGGTATAGTATAAATACACAATTTTGGAGTCGCCATACCACGGTAAAGCCCTGGAGGGCCTACATGCCTCTATATTACCACCTCCCCCCACCCTGCCTTTTATGAAGTGACTATGATAAAGTCAAGCAAAGAAGGATCTTTATTTGAATTTGTTCCAGCTTAAAATAATGTTTAGGGTCATGACTCCATTTTTCTTAGTATATTAAAATATATATTTCTATCTGGATAGTGTTAATGAATCAGTGACTTAGTGAATTAGTGTTGTATGAACAAGAGTTAAATGATTATGAAACTTTATTTCTGTTCTAGTGTATCTTGAATTATAAACTCCCGGAGAGGACTAGGTTCTTCAATACACTTTTTTTTTAAAGCACATAATAGGAGGTCAAATAATTTGGGATCAGAGGACCTTGAAGTCTGAAGATTTGGGTTGGTTCAGACTAAGCCATTTATTAGCAGGGTAACCATGGACAAGCTATGAAATTTTTCCTTAGTCTTAATTTCTCCATCTGTGTAAAAGAACACTATCCTTATAGGTTTGCTATAGGATTGAATAAGATAATACACATGAAAAACACTTTGTTTGCTCTAAAGTACTATACCAACGTTGATTGTAATTTTTAGCAAACAAGGCTTAGTAAATTCAAAATGTGATAATTTGTTGATTCTATGAACTATAAAAATTAAAAACTACTTTTGAAACCAGTTTTTCTTGGAACTTAAATGGTAAACTGTATTTCTAATGTTTCATGTAAACTATATTTCTTACATTATTTTGAATTTCTTTGTTAAAACATTCTCTTCTTAGCAACTTTGTCACTGCTTGGCTGTCCTTTAATTTCAATGGTGATTAGTTTTTTGCAATTCCTGTATTTCTTTTTCTCTTTTTATTAATGAAAACCAGGAAAAAGCATAGGTCTTACAACCAAATATAACCAAACTGAAATTCAAGCTCTACTTATTTAGATACTCTGAGCATCACTTTTCTCCTCAGAAAAAGATCTATCACAGGGGTGTTTTATTACGCAAGCAAAAAAGAAACTACTGTTTGTAAAACTGTGGATTATAATTATTTTTAAGTTCCTTGGTTACCAACTTTATTTGGGATCTAGAACATTGGTAACTTAAAGTTATAAATCTGGTCACAACCATTTTGTAATGAATGCCTAATTTAAGGGAGATATACAACCTATGTTTGATTTTGATTTGGTCCCTCTGAACAGCATCAAATGTTCAATGGCTCTGCCTAAAACAGATTATAAGACCTTCCTTTCTGTTCACTATTTCTGAGAGAACATTGCCCTTTTGAGGCAATTCTTTGGTGGAGTTTCCATGATCATCACAGTAGCTTGTGATCATAGATAATATATAATTGAATAATGAAAAATTAGAATTTTTACAAAACCACTCTATTTTTTTACTCTTAAGTTTCCCTGAATTCTCTGTTGGTCCCCCCATATTTTTGTATAGGTCTGATAAAAGTATACAGGTTTACAGCAGAAAGATAACACTATCCAAATTATATAGAACATTTCAAAATCAGATGCCTTAGGAATTACTGCTTTATATCTTATGAAGTCAGTGTCTGTGATTTTAATTGCTTCAGGGAAATTTTTCTTCATTCACCATGGGGGACCTGTATTTTCAGCACAAATAAGAATAAAGCTTTTGAGACAAATTGTGAAGTCCAGAAAATTGTAGAGGTATGAAAAACTTGTTTGTTCAAAATAGAGATTTTCATTTTCACCTGGCAAGTGATGTACTTGATTCCTCTGTCTCACAGCTGGTGTTTCATTTCTATAAAAGCCTGGTGCTGCCTCAGGAGTTCTGGTAGCAAGTCCTAAAGGAAGGGAATAAAAGACTATTGGCATTTAATTTCTTAGCCCAAGTGAACCCAGAAGCTTTATCTTAGAGGTGAATTTCATAACTATTTGGAAGGGTCTCTATTTTGTGCCTTTATCTGAGTATTTTGGTACTGCCCCAACAGAGGACTATTTGGAGGGAAGAAGGTTTCTTCTTTGAAAGATGGAATGGGATTCTAGAAATGTCGAACCACACAGAAGGAGCATTCAAGCTAGGCTATAAGACATAGTTGTAATGCAGGTTTGAGAACAACAGAGCTTGTTGGTTCTTTGTTAGTATTTTGTGATGTTAGTCTCTATGAGATTTTAATAAAGATATCTTTATTAAAGATACCTAAATAAACATATTTTAATAAAGATACATATTTCTATTACCTTAGTCTTAACTTGAAATTGATAGCATATTAAGTCTATTCTATATTGTGGACAGTGAGAATCATGAAGATTGATGGCTATATAGGTAACAGCAGTACTAGAACCTGATGCTAGCCTAGAAAAAGATGTTCATTTGAGCAAATGATTTTTAAAGGCACACCTTCAAGGAAGAAAAATTAAGAAAATGCACATCTTGTGGGCAGATATAAATCTAAAGTTGAAGTCTTGGTTAGTTTTCAATTCCTTGCCCGAAGACAAAGGGTCTGTTTCCTTTAGGGATTGCAGTTCTGCTCCAGGTAAGTGGAGCTAGGGCTGAATGTTAGTTCAGGCTCTTCTCTTTGGGAGATATGTTTATGTAGTACACAAACTACACAACCTTATCTGGTGAGTGAAAAAGAGTTACACAGCTTTAAGAAAAAACAACTCTTTGTAAAATTTTTAGTTTAACATTGGTTTCTTCAGATAGACTCCGTTCCAACTGGAATGGAGTATGTTATTTTGTTCATTAGTTTATTCTCAGTGGATAACATAATATCTACATAACTCCAGATACTGAAAATTTCTTGTTGAGTGAATGAATAAATAATATGAAGTGATTATATTATCCTGGGAGTTAAGAACATCAGCTTTCTGGTTAGCTCACTGGAATTCTTTAAGCTCCCAATTCCTACTCTGTTCTATCTCATTAGGAAATCAGAGTTATAAAATGATTATTGGTCTCTGGCTTGCCTAATTACCAACCATTTTTGCTCAGATATTTGCATTCAGTGTTTTAATCAGACTTTAAAGGGGTGAAGTTTTAAGATCACAAAATAGATACTGAGAGGATAAGTATTGAAAAAATATTGTAAACATATTCACAGAGCCATGATTCTCAAGTGGTCCAGAGACCAGAAGCATTAGCATCATGTAGGAACTTGCTAGAAATGCAAAATTCCAAGCCCCACTCTAGACTTGTTGAAGTAGAATCTCTGGCACTCAACATTCTGTGTTTTAACAAACTCTTCACATGATTCTGATACAGGCTTATATTTGAGAACAACTACATTAAGAAAAAAAAATAAAGAGAAGGCAAAAATAGTATTGGCTCTTAAGTGCTATATATTCATGAAAAAGGGGAGATACACCCAAGTACAAACATAATAATTGCCATTATTAATCAGACCTAGTGACCTGTTTCTTAGTGTATGAATCAAGGAGACATCAGGAGGCATGGTTGCTTTTCTTAATTTCTCAAAAGTTAGATGTATTACATATATTCTAGTTTCCCTTAATTACATATTGCTATTGTCATTCATAAGTTATCTGAACATTTTAACTGTTTATATCTTCATTCTTTTCTACCTTTGAGATAATAGGCTTCATGAGTTTTGTAAACTACTGTTAAAGTCTTAAACACACTTTTTTCAGTTACATTTTAGTTTTATGAGATTGGGCTAAAAAGTCTGCATTTACCTAAACTATACATTTCCTGATAATCTAGATATAGCAATTCCCACAATAGGAAGAGACTGCAGAATGTAGTTATATGGATATCTATTGTTTGGTATTCTAGGTGTAGTATTGGGCACATTCTTCATCATGGGCTTAGAACGACCCCTTAATAAAACAAAATTATTTTTCTTTTTCATGGGAAATGAATGGAATATGCAAGTAATATTTCCAGTTTTCTTACGGTAAAATAAACTTTGTTGGCACTGTTCCCATGAGGATAAATTTCATATTTTTAAATAAATCTATGATTTAAAATCTGTAATAAGAAATTTCTCATTCCTCAATTATGAATACTTACATTCTAAGGTTGCTGCTAAAGAAGAGTAGGCCCTGCCCAGCAAACCAGTCTCAAATAGGACACTGAAGTGATAAGTGAATCTTATCACAGCCAATCATTTCTGGCCCACATAACCTAACAAAGTAGTCAAAACCTTCTTGCTTTGAAACAATTTACTTCATGGCATGTGAAGTCCTGACTCTGCCTTGCAAAAAGAAGTGTGGTAGTGGTATTTCCAGATTTGCTCTAACATTAACAAAAAAAGAAACATCAGAGGCAGAAGGCTAAAAGCAAGATGTCCACTAAAAACCTACAATAATTATCATAATTAGTTATGATACTGACTTATCCCTGAGATTGGAAAGAAAGAAGAGATGTTTGCTAACACCACATATATTCAACATTGTATTGAAGGTCCTAGCTAAACTCTCCCGTTAGAAATAAGAAACAGAACTGTCATTTTAATACTGGGCATAATTGGATAGAGATTTTAAAAGAATTTACAAGTTATTGGAATTTATCAAGTTTTCTGGATATGAGGGCAATATATAAAAATTGTATTTTTATATTCCAGTCACAAACAATAAGAAAAATAAATAAATTTACAGCATCTAAAAACACCAAATGCCAATGATAGGTCTACAAGACCTCTAGAAAGAAAACTAAAAATTTTACTAAGAGAAAAGATGTAGAACAAATATAACTTTCATGCATTGCTAATGTATGTAAAATTGGTACAACCATTTTGAAAAACTTGGTAGTATTTACTGAAGTTGAACGGAGACATACCTTATGACCCCCAAAATTCACTCCCAGATACATGTGAAACAAAACTGAGTTTATATTTGCATTAAAAATTTTACAAGATTGGTCATAACAGCTTTACTTAAAATAGCCCCAAACTGTAAAGCACCTAAATGGGCAGCAACAATAAAACGTACAGATATACATATAAAGGAATACCACACAGCAATACAAATCATTCAGCAACGTAACTGAATATCATGTAGATAAGGCTGAGCAAAATTAGCAAGAAACAAAGAAGTAAATAATGCATGTTTTCATTGATAGGAGAATCTAAACCCCCCAAAGCAAATCTATGGTTAAAAGTCAAAATAGTGGGTACCTTTGTAGGAATAAGTGGCTGAGAGGCATGAGGGAGATTTCTGAGGTTCTAGAGACATTCCATATTATACCTCAGTTAACAAAGTTTACTCCTAAAGAGATAAGACTAAGGTACACACAAAAAAATTCCAAGTAAAAAAAGTAAGAGAAATAAATGAATTAAGCATCTACCATACACAAAAAACAGGAAAAGTGAAAAATAAAGGGAAGCAGAGGAGGGAACTAATAGAGTTAAAAGCAGAAGTTAAGTTAAACCCCCCCAAACCCAGTAAATCTTGAGTGTAGGTTTAAAAACAAAACAAAACTGGAAAAACAGATTGACTATTAATTAGCTTAAAAGAAAGATAGAACTGCAATCTTTGCATATGTTATATTGAACATTGTGAAAAAATTTCCATAATGAAAACTTTTTTTTAATGAAAAATTTTCTTTATAGATAATATGAACATACAAAATAAGTAATTATAAAGGTTAAATGACTTGATGGGAGAATTCTACCAAAACTTTAAAAAGTAGTTAACGCCAATAGTATTTAAATTGTGGGGCATAAAGAAAATCCTTAAAAGAAATGTCCGAATGCAGAAAACTGCTGTAAGGCAAGAGATAACACAAGCAAAGTTAAGAAAAATATTTGGATCTCATGCCATAAAAGGGTAATTTTAATTAGTAAAGAGGCAATAAAAATTGATATTAAAGGGACAACCTATAGATCATGTATAAATTGTATGAATAGATGATTTACAGAAAAAATAGTTCTTAAATAATTGAACAGGTGTTCAATATCACTTAATGTGAGAGATAAATTGAAACTACATTGACATATCCTTTTTTCCCTAACAGACTTACAAAATTTAAAAAATGATAACCAATAAACATTGGTTTATTGATGTTATTGGTAGAGGAAGAGAAAATTGGGAGAATTTATAAAGATGAGACAGACATATACTCTTTGACTCAGCGGCTCCAATTTTAGGAAGTTATCTTATACCTGTACACATTTAAAATGAAGAATGTACCAAGATTAGGCACTGCAGTATTGTTTGGCATAAACATAGTTTGATAGCAAACTAAGTGTCCTTTAATTGATGAAATGACTATATAAATTATAGTACGTACCTGTAATTAAATATCATGCAACTGTAAAAATTATGTAATTAAATGGAAAGACAAGATACACAGTAAACTGAAACAACCAAAGTATAGTGAAATGTGTATACTAGTTGTGTATAAAACAGGAAGCAAAAAAGAATGTATGTCTTTTTGGTTTGTTTACAAACACAAACTGAAAGGATAAATAAGAAAGTAACTGTTTATTTTTCAAAAGGATGGAGACAATGTATGGGGAAGGATGGGAGGGAGAATAAAATTCCGTTTCTTTTTGACATTTGAACCCTATGATATATTACTATTAAAATTCAGATTATGGATGAGAATTTAATGTGAAGTAATTTAAATTGATATAGAATATTGAATTGAATCTTACATTGAAGATTTCTGACATGAGAAAATATCAAAGTAATATTTTAAGGAGATTAATTTTGTAGCAGGATATGCAGAATGAATTGTAAAAGTGAGAGATGGATAGCAGAGACACCTGTTAGAATATTTTTGTGATACTCTAAATGTGGAATAATAAATGCCTAAATTAGGATGGTGCCAATAGAAATGTAAAAGAAAGGGTAATGTATGAGATATTTAAAATAAAAGATGTGATATAAAGATTAAATAGATGCAATTAAAAAAAATTCACATGGATACGACTAGATTGTACTTAGCCTCCATTCCTGAAGAATAATGATAAACAACTAACAACTCCTAGGACAGAAAACTGAAGAAATGTCACAGTTCTAAATGAATTTCTAAAAGTCAAAATTAATTCCTTTATAAAATATTAAAGGTTTATACATTTGGGTGAAGTTAAAATAAAAAAATTTTTGATACTCTATGAAAACATACCTATAATTCATTATCACAGATATACCTAATATTTTTGGTTCTTAAAAATTTATATATTACTATATATGCATTGGAGAAAAATAAATTTTTAAAAATAAGCTAATCATTCATAATCCTACCACCCAACAATTTCTACTACTAACATTTTTTTGGATATCTTAAAGACTTATTCCTAGGAATCTTTATTCTCACATTTTTAAATATATTTTAGTGGGCTCATGTTTAATCTTGATGCTTTAGTTCCAGCATATTATCATTTTTTTTCTTTTTTGTCAATGAATATACATGTTTCCAAACTGTGGTCCAGAGATATGAACCAACTAAGGTCTAATGGTATATTGTCTGCACCTACAGTATATATTTCCCACTAATTAACTCTAGCTATAAGAAAACAGAGTTTCTGTATATCATTACCAATTTTTACTTAACATTATTTACCCATTAAAAAAAACCCTTATTTTAAAATGTCTTTAAAAGTACTACATTCATACCTCTGGTCTTAATTATTTGGGAGGCGAAAATATTTTTAAAGACATTTAATTCTAATTGATTTTGGAATCAAATTTGTTTATGATTAAATTTCAGAAACTATATTACAATTACTAAAATTATGAATTTCACAGTGTAAGAATAATGAAAATAAAGTAGTAGATTACTGCAGTGAGTTACCAGAAGACTGAAAGTTACCATTCATGTTTACCTGAAGTGGGAGACTTGCAGCGCTCAAGTTCTAGGGGAACTGGACTGTCATTTAGCTCAGTTAAACCTGAAAATGAAATGATAATAAATGAGATGAATTTTGCTAACACTTTGTGGATAATTCTTACTCCTGAAAATTTAGAAAGGTTTTTCTTCCCACTGTGAAAACTACTTTTTGCAGTCTCATGTTATGTCAATGGTTCTGATAATTTGTTTCAACAAGTAATACCAGAAACAATAAGGAGCAATAACACATAGATATGCAAAAGATAATTGAACATAATGGTAGAAAAATATAAAATCTTTTTTATCTTTTGCACATGAAATAGCTACTTTAATAAATAACCTAAGTTTCACCTGAAAATAGACAAAAAATCATACAATTTATAATGGGTTTTAAAAAGGCCTAATCAAATTTTCTACTTTCAAGAGAAACTCTTATTGGCTTTTATAAAGAACATAAAGGGTATGCTACAAATTTTAAATATTATACTTAGTTATAAAAAGGTAGTGTTGTGTAATACATATTTAGTGATTTGTTTGATGGTATCAAATTCCTTCTTAAAAACAAGCACTACATTTTTCTCTTATTTTTAATATTCTATAATGTCACTCTACTAACATACCCAAGGATCTACTGAGAAATACAAGGATAGGCACAATAGGTTAATAAACATTTTATATTCTCATTACTATGGGCATTCATAAAATATCCTTATAGGAAATTCTTATATACTTTTGTAAATAAATATTCAGAGTTTCTACTTTGATGTAAATCCCCATACCCAGAAGTACTTAAGGGCTACTGTCAATTACCAAAACTATCTTTGTTCATATTCCTTGTTACCACCCCTTTATATAATTTGTATGAATTAACTTGCTGTGGGTTCAAAAAAAATCATAGGATTTTAGAAAAGGTCTGCGTGTTACTCTAGCCCAAGTCTTACGTTTTATTTCCTTGAAGGACAATTTATCATTTTTTCCTTTTGTGATTTTTTAAAATTCTTATATGAGTAATCTTTGCCTACTCCATGGTCATGAAGATATTACTGTTTTCTTCAAGAAGCTTTTTAATATTCAGCTTTCATTTTTAGGACTACATTTCATCTCAAATTAATTTTGGTTGTGGTGTGAAGAGATTAAGGTCCATTTTTCCCTATATGTTTGTCCAGTTTTTTTGCATCATTTCTTGTTAAAAAGATTTTCCTTTCTTCATTGATTTTTATTAGTGCCTTAATAAAAAATAAATTGGCTATATAAGTGTAGGTTTATTTCTGGACTTCTATTCTGTAGTCATTGGTCTATTTGTCTATCTTTTTTCAACTACCACACTAATTAATGTAGGTTTATAGTACATCTTGAAGTCAGGTAGTAAAATCCTCCAACTTTGTTCTTTTCCAAGAGCTTTTTAATTATTTTAGATTCTTTGCATTTCTAAATAAAGTTTAGAATCAGTTTGTTAATTTCTACAAAAAGATACACCAACATTTTATTGCACTGTAATAAATCCATAGATAATTTTGGTAGAATAAACATTTAAAAAATAGTTGATCTACCAAACAATAAACATGGTGTTCTCCTCCATTTAAATGGTCTTTTAAAATTTTCTTTCTGTACTAGTTTGTAGATTTCAGTATAGAGGTTTTGACCATGGCATTTTTCAAGTCTATTTCCTTTTTGGTCTTCTACCTAGTTCTTGTGTCATTATTCAAAGTGGAGTATTGAAATTTCTAATTGTCTATCTCCCTTTGATTCTGTCAAGTATTGTTTCATGTACATCTTAGTTCTGTTGTTAGATACATTGATGTTGATAATTGTTAAATCTTCTTGATGGGTCGACCATTTTTCCATTTTAGATGTCTCTACTTCTAGGAACATTTTTTTTTTGCTTTAAAATTTATTTTGTCTGATATTAACTGTAGCTTTCTTATGTTAGCTGTTTGCATGACCTTTCTCAATCCTTTTGCTTTTAACCTATTTGTATCTTTATGCCTTCAGACAGCATAGAGTTAAATATTCATTTTTAAAAAAAATCTAGTCCAATAATCTTTATCTTCTGATTGGAGTGTTAAATCTATCCATATTTAATGTTGTTATTGATATAGTTGAATTACATCTGTCCTTTTACTTTAGGCTTTCTGTATATCTCATGTCTTCTTTGTTCCTCTGATCTTTAGTGCTTTGTTTGGCATTAAGTAAATATCTTCTGGTGCAACATTCATTTCTTTAATAATTCTGTCACCATATTTTTGGAGTTCATTGTAATTGCTCTAAGACAACATATACATCTTAATTTATCAGAATCTACTTCAGATGTATATTAACTTAATTCCAGAGGGATATAAAAATGTTACTCTTTTATAGCTCTATTTTCTCTTTCCCTTTTAGTGCTATTATATTGGCATACATATTACATCCATATGTGTTAGAAATTCAACAAATTATAATTAACATTTTTTATAAAACCTGAGAGAAGGAAGAGAGCATAAATACATAAAATTTGTGTATTAACTTTCTAATTTACCATTTCTAGCTCTCTTCATTTGTTGTGCTCAATCTACCTTGTTTCATCTGCTTATTAAAATACAGCTTTGCTCCCATTACCCCCTTTGTGCTGTTATGGAAAATATATTACATCCCTATATGTTATAGGCCCAACAATACAATTATATATATATATATATTGTTTTATAAATGGCTTTTTAAATCAATTAAGAGAAGAAAAATGTGCTTTTACACTATTTTATAATTACATAATTGCCTTAATAATGTTTTTTTCCTTTGTGTGAATTCAAATTATCATCTGGTGCTTACTTTCTTTCAGCCTGAGAAAACTTTCTTTAGTATTTCTTGTAAAGTGGCTATGCTAGCAACGAAATTCTCTCATTTCCTATTTATCTGGGAATATTGTCTTTTCATCTACATTTTTGAAAGATCATCTTGCTGGATGTAAGTTTCTTGGGTTTAGTTTTTTCCTTTGAGCACTTTGACTATGTTGTCCTACTGTTTCTGGCCTCCATTGTTTCTGATGAACTGTTAATCCTACTGGAGTTCCCTCGTATGTGATGAGTCATTTTTCTCTCAGTTCTTTCAAGATTTTCTTATTGTCTTTCAGCATTTTTACTATGATGTGTCTGGGTGTAGATATCTTTGCATTTATCCTATTTGTAGTTCACCGAGTTTTTGGACATATAAATTAATGGTTTTCACCAAATTTTGGCAATTTTTTGCCACTATCTTTTTTTTTTATTTGCCCCAGGGGTACAGGTCTGTGAATCATCAGGCTTACATCTTTCACAGCATTCACCAAAGCACAAACCCTTCCCAGTGTCCATAACCCATCCACTCTATCCCTACCATCCCACCCCCCAGTAACCCCCAGTTTGTTTTGTGAGAGTAGGAGTCTCTTATAGTTTGTCTCCTTCCCCATCCCATCTTGTTTCATTATTCTTCCCTCCCTACCCCCCACAACCTCCCACCAAGTTCCTCATATCAGAGAGATCATATGATAATTGTCTTTCTCTGATTGACTTATTTCGCTCAGCATAATACCCTCTAGTTCGATCCACGTCGTTGCAAATGGCAAGCTGCCACTATCTTTTTAAATAGTTTTCTGCTTTTTCCTCTTCTCTCCTTCTACTACCCTTATTATGGACATGTTGGTGCACTTAAGCTACCCTAAATTTTTTTTTCTCTTCTTCAGAATGCATAGCTCCTATCAGCCTACCTTCAAGTTTGCTGATTCTGTTTCTACTGGTTCAGACTGACTGTTGTGTCCCTCTAGTAAATTTTTCTTTTCACTTACTGTACTTGGTTCTTCTTTTCCCTTGACCCCATTCACTCATTTCACCCAATTTCCACTCTCTGCCTGTGGGAACCACTAGTCTGTTCTCTGTATTTATGTACTCATTTTTGTTGTTCTTTGGTCTTTTTTAGATTCCACATATAAGTGATATCATATGGTATTTGTCTTTGTCCTATTTCACTTAGCATAATGCTCTCAAGTTAGTTTTATAGTACAACTTGTACATGTTGCAAATGGCAAGGTTTCCTTTTTTTTGATGGGTGAATGTGTGTGTGTGTGTGTGTGTGTGTGTGTGTGTGTGTGTGTGTGTGTGTGTAAGTCAATTATATTTTCTTTACTCATTCATCTACTGATGGACACTTAGGTTGTTTCCATACCTTGGTTATTGTAAATAATGTTGCAGTGAACATGGGGGTGACATTTATCTTTTTTGAGTTAATTTTTTATTTCTTTGCGTAGACACCCAGAAGTAAAATTGCTGGATCATACGGTAGTTCTATTTTTAATTTTTGAGGAAACTCCATACTGTTTTTCAAAGCTATACCAATTTACATTCCTACCATCAGTGCACAAAGGTTTCCTTATCTCTATCCTTGCCAACACTTGTTATTTCTTGTCTTTTTAGTGCTAGCCATTCTAACAAGTGTCAGATGATATCTTGATATCTCATTGTGGTTTTGATTTGCATTTTTCTGATGATTAGTGATGCTGAGTACCTTTTCATGTACCTGTAGGCTATCTGCATGTCTTTTTTTGGGGGAAAAAAAAAGTCTGTTCAGATCCTCTGCTCATTTTTTAAATGGAATTTTCTTTTCTTTTCTTGCTGTTGAGTTGCATAAGTTCTTTATATATTTTGGATATTAACCCTTTATCAGAAAAAATGATTTTTAAATATTTTCTCTCATTTCATGGATTGCCTTTTCATTTTGTTTATGCTTTCCTTTGGTCTGCAGAAGCTTTTTAGTTTGATACCGTCCTACTTACTTTTGCTTTTGTTGCCTTTGGTTTTGGTGTCAAATCCAAAAAATTATTGCCAACACCCAGTCAAGAAATGTACTGCCTACATTTTCTTCTAGTATTTTTATCTTTATGTATCTTATGTTCCAATCTTTAATTCATTTTGAGTTAATTCTTGTGTATGATGTAAGATGGTTCTGTTTGCTTCTTTTTCTAACTTCAGTCTCTTTGTTGATATTCTCTATTTCATGAGATATTATCATCATAGTTTCCCTTCTTTAAGCATGGTGTCTTTGGGCTCTTTAAAAATTTTTCATGGCTGCTATGAGGTTAAATCCAACATCTGGGCCCTCTTAGAGGCAATTTCTGTTGCTTTGTTTTTCCTATGAATGGGTCACACTTTCCCGTTTTATTGCATGTCTTATATTTTGTTGATAACTAGACATTTTAGGTAACATAGTACAGTAATTCTGGATATTGAATACTGATGCCCCCCCACCCCCGCTTCTTTTTTGTTTGCTTGTTTAATGACTGGGCTAGACTATTTTTGTGAAGTTTATTTCCCTTACATTGTGAAGACTTTGATGTTGCTTATCAGAGGGTATAACCTTCAGTGTGCAGACAATCACCCTGGGATGGTGTAGTTTTAAAGGGGTCTCTTTGTCTCTTTCCCTGGTCTCTCTGTTGATATCAAATCCAGCTATCAGATATCACAGTAATAGCCAGTGAATGCTTTACTGTTTTTGACAATGCCCTAGGATATATATTACTCAATATTCTAATCCAATTTAGACAGAGGCCATATTTGAAACCAGTCTTTGAGGTTTATTCAAATCCCAGGAGGGGAATTAGTTATCTCTTCTTTGTTTTCATGGTTGAGCAGCTCACCTGTGGTCTAGCTGGTTGGTCTTAATAAAGAGGTGCTACCAGCCTCTTATTTGATTTCCACCAAATACTTCATTCGTTTTGAGGCATTCTTAGCCTTGAACTTCCCCAAATTGTGTTTCAATAAAGCTAGTTCCTTTGAGGAGAGCTTCAGAGTTCCCTGTCTTATAGACTGCCTCTTTCTCTGGGCAAAACTTCTGAGCCTCTAATCTTTGGGCAAGTGTGGTAACTTTTGGCCTTCCCAGGTTTACTTTCCTGGCATGAAACATTTATCCTATGAGCAAGCCGAGTGAGAGTAGTCAGGGACTCAGCATTTTGGCTTGCTATGGTTGGGGTAGAGATTTTGTCCTATGAGTGGGGCATTGGCAGGGAAGGAGAGCCTTTGACCTTTTGGCCACACTCACCAGGAATTTGTCCTTTTCAACTTGGAGTTGGAGGGGATGAGAAATGTTGGGAACCTGAAAGCACGAGAGGTACAAAGCAAATTGTGGCTCACTGTCGAAGAGTCACTTTTTGCCAAGTGTCAGATTTTTTTGAATAAATGTTTCTTTTCTATATCCTCTTAGGACAATTTCCAGAGGTTTTAAGTAATTATTTTGTTAAAAAAGTAGTTTTCACCAGTTTTACTTTTTCTCTGGAGACTGTGCCCATGATGCTCCTCAGGATGCCATTTGGAAGTCTATTCTGTACCTGGTATTTTGAAAGTAAATACATTTCTTAATTGTTTCCTTTTAATATATAGAAACATAATTGACTTTGTATACTGTGTATTCTTCAATGTTGCTAAATTCACATACTGTTTTTATAGCTTTTTGTAGATTCCTTTGTGTTTCCTCAATACATTATAATATCATTGGCCAATAAAATTAAATATTTTCTTTCTAAACCTTAAGCATATTATTTTCTATCTTGCTTTTGCCCTTACTAGGTCATCAAAGACAATGTTGAACAAAGGAGATGAGAGTGGACATCATTACCTTTTTACCAATTTTAGTGGAAAAACATCCAATATTCCACAATTAAGCATGATGTTATTTGTAGGTTTTTCATTGATGAGTTTTATTCATTTGAGGAAATAGTCTATTTCACCTCATTTTCTGGTTATTATTCTAAAGAAGTGTCAACTGATGACAAATTTTTTTGCATGTATTGAGATGATCATATAATTTTCTCCTTTATTATGTTCATTAAACTTCTATTCCTGGGATAAATCTACCTTGGCAATGGCATTTTATTTTTTTTACATATGTTTCTCTTCCATTTGCTAATATTTTATTTATAATTTTTGCATCTATGTTCATTAGTGAGACTGGCCTATACTTTTCCTTAAGTTTGTCAAGCTTTAGTTTTTAATATTGTGCTGGCTTCAGATAAGCAGTTTGGAAGATTTCCTTTTTTTTTTCTTTTTTCTATTCCCTGAAGTTGTTTGCATAAGATTAGTGTTATTTCCTCCCTAAATGTTTGATAGAATTAATCAGTGAAGTTATTTGAAGACTGCAGTTTTCTTTGTTGTGGGTAATTTTTTTTTAAAAGATTTTATTTATTTGAGAGAGAGACAGAGAGAAGGCAGAGAGAGAAGCAGGCTCCCTGTTGAGCAGGGAGCTCCTCTGGGGGCTGGATCCCAGGACACTGGGATCAAGACCTGAGCCAAAGGCAGACACTTAATGAGTGAGCTACACAGGCAACTGTGGGTATTTAATTTTGAATACAAATTTTTTTAAAAGATAGGAGGCTATTTATATTTTCCAGTGTGTTTGGTGTCAGTTTTTATAATTTTTTCTTTTATGAAATCTCTTAATTTCATCTATTCTGTCAATTTATAGGCATATAGTTGTTCATAGTCTTTATTATTTTTATTATCTATAAAAATCCATAGTAATGCTCTCTTTTTCTCTTATATTGGTTATTTACTTTTTCCTTCTTGATCAGTCTTACTAGGGTTTTACAATATTAGTAATTTTTTTGAAGAATTATCTTGTGGTTTTGTTGATCTACTCTATTTGCCCTCTATTTCATTAAATTCTCTTTATCCCCTTCCTTCTGTTTACTTTGTTTTACACTGTTCTTTTGTAGTGTCTCAACAAAGTTTAGATTATTGATTTGACATAATTTCTTTTCTAATATGAGCACTTATGTTCCAAATTTTCCCTTAAATACTATTTAAGCAACGTCTCACAAATTTTGGTATTTTGTGTTTATGCTTTCAGTTCAAAAATATTTAAAAACTAGGGCTCCAATTACTTGGTGGGGAGTCTGCTTCTCCCTCTCCCCTGCTCATGCTCTCTATTTCTCTCTCGCTCACTCTCTCAAATAAATGAAATCTTAAAAGAAAATCTTTAAAATTTCCCTGTGATTTGTTTTTTAAGCCATAAGATTCCTAGTTTCCAAATATCTGGGGATTTTAAGACATATTTCTGTTAACAATTTCTAACTTAATTTTTTTATGACCAGAGACCATATTCCACTTGATTTCTGTCCTTTAGAATCCATTATACATGTGAACATTCCATGTCTACCTTAAAAAATGCATATTTCCCTTTGTATGGTGTAGGCATCTATTGACTTCAGTTAGGTCAACTTGGTGAAGAGAGTTGCTTTAGAGTTTTATACACAACAATTTGTCTATTTGTTCAATCAGTTACTGAGGAGAAATGATGAATTTCCAGTTATGATTGTAGGTTTGTCTATTTCTTTCCTTCATTTCCTTTTTTTGCTTTCTATATTTTGAATATCTCTTTTAAGGTCTTACCTTTATAAGATTTTTATACCTTTCTGATAAAGTGATTCTTTTATAATTTAGAACTGCCTCTCCATCTCCTTGTCTTGAAATCTACTTTATCTTATAGTCACATCAGCCTTCTCGAGGTTAGTATTTTGATAAAATTATTTTTCCCTTCTTTTACTTTCAATCTGTTTGTATGTTTTTATAATTAAAGTGCAGCTCTTATAAACAACATATAGTTGGGTGTTCTTTTTTTTTTTTTCATCTTATCTCACAATTTCTTCCCTTTTGGGGGAGGTTTGCTCCATTTCCTTTTAACATAATATAATCGTTGATATAGTTAGGTTTACAGCCATCATTTTTTATTTTTCAGTTTGCCCTTCTGTTCTTTTTTCCCCACTATTTCTCTTTTCTGTCCTTTGAGAAAATCAAATATTTTTTAGTATTCTATTTTATCTTCTCTTTGGCTACTTAACTAGACCTCTGTTATAGTTTATTTTTTTTTTTTTAGTGGTTCTTCTAGGGATTATAATATGCACCTAATTCTCACAATCTACTTTTAATTATTTTTTTAAGATTTTTTTTTATTTTTATTTGACGGAGAAAGAGAGAGAGAGAGAGAGATCACAAGTAGGCAGAGAGGCAGGCAGAGAGAGAGAGGAGGAAGCAGGCTCCCTGCTGAGCAAGGAGCCCGATGCAGGCCTCTATCCCAGGACCCTGAGATCATGACCTAAGCCGAAGGCAGAGGCTTTAACCCACTGAGCCACCCAGGCGCCCTACTTTTAATTATTTTTGCACCATTTATCTTATGATGAAAGAAACTTACAACACTATAACATTATGTCTTTCCTGTCCTTTGTTACTGTTGTCATATATTTTTCTTTTACATGTTATAACCCCCATTGTACAGTTAGTTTTTAATTTAAAAATTAAATGAACTCAGGGATTTTAAGAAAAGGCAAGATCATCTTTTATATTTACTTACACATTTATCCTTTCCAATGCTTTTCATTCTTACTATATATCTAAATGTCCATCTGGTATTATTTCCTTCAGCTTAAAAACCTCCTTTACTAGATCTTGTACAGGTCTGCCAATGACAAATTTACTTACCTTTATTTTTTTAACTTTTTAAAAAGATTTATTTGACAGAGACTCAGCAAGAGAGGAAACACAAGCAGGGGGAGTGGGAGAGGGACAAGTAGGCTTCCCACTGAGGAGGAAACCCAATGTGGGGCTTCATCCCAGGGCCCTGGGTTCATGACCTGAGCTGAAGGCAGACATTTAGTGCCTGAGCCACCCAGGTGTCCCTATTTACCTTTATTTTAAAATATTTTTGCTGAATGTAGAATTCTGGCTTTTCCTATTCTTTGCAGTTCATCCATCTATAGAAGGCCCATTTTTTTCTGCAACTGTGCCCAGCCACTTGTCCCAGGTATGGAAGCAGCTACAGCTTTCTGTTATCTATGAGTGGTTCTTTTCACTCTGGATTTCACTCAATCAAGGCTCCTTTGAATCTACCACTTTTTAATATATCCATAGAAAAGTATGCTTTTAATTTTATCATTATATTTATTACAGGGTTTTATTATTGTTGTCATCATTGTTGTTTCCATGGGACTGAAATTTCATGTCTTTCAACATCCTATCTGGAAGTGGGAAACCCCTCCCTCACTTTTATTTTATTTCTTGGAAATACTGTGAAAACTGGATTGAAGACATGGAAGACCAAAAGAAGTAAAACTAGTGAAATTGATTAATCCATTCCTGAACTAGTAGGTATCCAATGAAGTCCTCAGAGTACATGCCAAATGTACTTTCCCCAAGATTTTAGTGAGATTTCCCAAAGATAAGGTAGAGAAAGTTATGTCTGATATATAAATAGAGTAAAGCAAATTGACTAAACTTGGAAGATTTGTACAGTGATTCATTAGAAAATATATAATAAATCCTGGTTGAGAACAGATACCAAAATTTTTGGTAAATCACTGAATATCAGAAGACAAAACCCTTTTGGTTATAGTGAATTATGTCAACTTTTATTTAAAATTTCTAAGAGTACACAGTTGACCCTTGTGTGACAAGGGTTTAAACTGTATGGGTCCACTTTCACATGAATTTTTTTCAGTTAATACCATATAATACTATAAATGTATTTTCTTTTCCTCATTTGCTTAATAACATTTTCTTTAGTAGACTTTATTGTAAGAATACAGCATATAATGCATATAACATGCAAAATATGGTTGGAAAGGCTTTTGGTCAATAGTAGGCTATTAGTAGTTAGTTTCTGGGGAGTCAAAAATTAAACACAGATTTTTGACTGCACAGGCACCAACTTCTAACTTCACACTGTTTTAAGAGTCAACTGTATACCTATAATGTATCTTAGTGTATAATATAATTGAGACAGTATTTGAAGGAGCAACTTGTGAATGTTAAATAAAATATCAGTATTTTTTAGGAGACTAATACCCAGTACACAAGTGTCTCCATACATATAACTAGTGTATACTTTGGGGGATTTTCATAAGACAATTGTGATTTACCATCTAAACGCTCTGGTCTGGATATTTTCCAATATGATTGACAAATTGGTGAGATAATTTTTTGTTGTGGAATAGCATACTATAGGATGTTTACTGGCATTCTACTTAATAGATGCCAGTAGAGTACCCCTCCCCAAATTGTGAAGGTTATAAATATCTCCAGACATTGACAAATTTCCTGTCAGGGACAAAATCATTCCTGGTTGAGAACCACTGCTGTTAAATTATATTAGCTTGTTTTACTTGTTTGACTCACACTAAGGTTACTAACTAAACTCCAGAAAACGCACACACATTACTAAGTAATATTTCCCCTTTTTTTCTTTGTTCATTTTGTTTAAAAGATGAAACCTTATATTTTATCTACTACAGTTCAATGTAGTTGCTTTCTAGCACATAGTTTTGAGGTAAAAAATTTTATGCTGTAAAACATTTCAAAAAGAAAGGAAACTTACTAAAATGTAGATCTGGAAACCAGAGATATAAGAGCCACTTGTTTAACCAATCATACATTTTTCAATTTGTCCCCCTCATTCTATAGCTCTCTCCTTTTCTTTTATGTACTTATTACAATAAAGAAGGCCTCCTATTAACCAATCTTTGTACATATGTTCTGATTCCCATCCCCTATCACTTTCTTTAGGATTTTCTTCCTTGGGTATCCTTTCTCTCCCTTATCATCAATCTCTTTTTCTCTATGTATCATTCCATATTCACCTTAACTTTAAAATATGCTCTTCATCTAAAATGAAAGCACAAAAAGTTCCTCCTCTTAACCCTTTATTCCAGTCCAGGTACTGACCTATTTTTCTGCATTCCTTCATAAGACATCTTGAAAAAGTTATTTATTTGTTCTGTTTCCTCACTTGCCATTCTTCTTTCTAATATAATTTTTGGTTTCTATCCTAATACTTTTCCCTAACTACTTTTTAAAGCATCACAGACTAAGACCCACTAGCCATTTTTTTTAAAGCATATCCTATTTTTCCTATCTGCAGCATTTTACATGGCTAACCATTTCCGAAACACTCCCCTTTATTTTGGCTTCTACAAATCTCCCCATTTTTTTCTCTTCTCTCTGGCAAGCCCTCTGTGCCGGCTGCTTTTCTTCCTTTGAAATTTAAATGTTGAAATTCCTGATGTCTCTATCCATAATTCTCCTCTTCCCTCCCTCTGTTCCTCTTCTCTCCCCTACCTAGGTAATTTCATTTATTCCCATATCATTAGACACTATCTGTATGCTGAAGACTCAAAGTACAGCACCGATATTCAGATTTGTTTACTTGTCCACTTGACATCTTCACTTGGATAAATGACATACCATAATTTAATATATCTAAAACTGAAGGTTTTTTTTCTTATTACCACGCTCAACCCTAATCCTAGCTTCATCTTTTTATCATGACACAATCAATGTCAATCAGTTCAAGCCCAGATCTCAGAAGAATCCTTGATTCCACTCTCTGATCTCCCACATTGAATTATAATTAGTAGTTCTGTAAGTACTAATGATTCTTGGACCTACGTTTCCTCTACAATAACATTGCTAAAACTGTTGTTAAAGCCACTTTCTTTTCTTGCCTGGAGTATAACACTGGCCTCCTAACTGATATGCTAACTTTATTTTTCTTTTTTCTTTTGGGCCCAAAATATTTTCTTCATGCAACAATGTGGATGATATTTTTAAGACGTAAAACATATCATTTCCCTGCTTGAAATAAAATGGAATTTCTTATAATTGACTCAGAAACATGTATAATTATGTCCCTGCTCATATAGTCATCAAAATCTTAACTCCTTTTCCTTCTCAATAGTTTTCTAATACACTCCTAGACTCTTTGGGCTTCTATTTCTAGAAGGTAGGTCCTTTACCATCTTAGAATCTTCTTATAGGCTGTTCACTGCCTGGAATATACTGCTCCCTGCTGATTATGTGGCTAATTCTTTTTTGAAAAAAAGCTTTATTGAGATTCAATTTATATATTTATAAAGTATATGATTTAATAAAGTTTGACATATATATATATACACCTGTGGAACCATCTCCACGATCAAGATAATAAATATATCCCTCATGCTCAAGAGTTTGTGTCTTTTTGTAACCTTCCTTCTAGCTCTTCCCGTAAATGTCCCTTTCCATCCTCAGGCAACCACTGATCTGCTTTCTGTCACTATACATTAGTTTTTATTTCCTAGAATTTTATATTAATGGAATCATACAATATGCACCCCTTTTTTTGCCTGTTTTCTTTTACTCAGTGTAATTATTTTGAGATTCATCCATGGTGCAATACTTCTCAATGGTGCACTCATAGGGGAAAAAAAAGAAGGAGGCATACCATAAGAGACTATTAAAGAACAAAGTAAGGGTTGTTGGAGGGGACATGGAGGTGGGTGATGGGGTAACTGGGTGATGGGCATTAAGAAGGGCACTTGTGATGAGCACTGGGTGTTATGTAAGTGATGATCTCTAAATTCTACTCCTGAAACTAATATTGCACTATATGCTAACTAAAATTTAAATAAAAACTTGAAATATTTTAAGAAAGAAAAAATAGTGTATTCCTTTTTATTGCTTAGTAAATAGCTGAATGGATATAAAAATTTGTTTATCTACTTACCTAATGTGGAGATTGTAGTTATTTTTGACTACTGCAAATGTTTCAGTGTTTGGTTGTTATGAATGTCTTTGTATTGATACAAGCTTTCCTGGGGCAAATAACTAAGTATAAAATGATGGCCTCATATAAGTGTATGTTTAAATCTTTAAGAACCTGTCAACTGGGCGCCTGGGTGGCTCAGTGGGTTAAAGCCGCTGCCTTCGGCTCAGATCATGATCCCAGGGTCCCGGGATCGAGGCCCACATCGGGCTCTCTGCTTAGTGGGGAGCCTGCTTCCTCCTCTCTGCTCTCTCTGCCTGCCTCTCTGCCTACTTGTAATCTCTCTCTCTGTGTCAAATGAATAAATAAAATCTTTAAAAAAAAAAAAAAAAAAAAAGAACCTGTCAACTAAGGGAGAGTTCTGTTTCTTCCATATTCTTGCCAATACTTGGTATGATCAATCTTCTTAAATTTTAGGCACTCTAATGAAGTATAATGATATCTCATTGTAGTTTTAATTTGATTTTCCTAATGATGAATGTTGAGTATCTTTTCATTTTCATATGCTTATTTTTTATTCTTTACTTCTTGAATTTGTTGATTGAATTATAACAAAGGACCATCATCACATTTCCTGAATATTCCCTGTAAAATAATCTTTGATATTTAGCTAGATTTGATTTTCTAAATGTTTCCCTTTGTTTTTCAAGTTTTTATTTAAATTCTAGTTACTTAACATACAGTATATTAGTTTCAGGCATAGAATTTAGTGATTCATCGCTTATATACAACATCAGTGTTCATCACAAGTGTCCTCCTTTAACCCACACATTTAACCTATCCTCCCTCCCAACCTCCCCCTCCAATAACTCTCAGTTTGTTCTCTATAGTTAAGAGTCTGTTTTATGGTTTGCCTCTCTCTCTCTTTTTTTAATCCCTTATGTTCATCGGTTTTGTTTCTTAAATTCCACATATGAGTGAAATCATATGGCATTTGTTTTTCCCTCACCTATTTCCCCGTTAGCATAATACACTCTAGCTCCATCCACATCATTGTAAATGCAAGATTTCATTCTTTTTAATGGCTGAGTAATATTCCATTGTATATATATACCACATCTTCTTTATCTATTCATCAGTTGATGGACATTTTTCCATAATTTGGCTCTTGTTGATGCTATAAACATCAGGGTGCATGTATCCCTTTAAATCAGTATTTTTGTATCCTTTGGGAAAATCCCTAGTAATGTAATTGCTGGATCATAGGGTAGTTCTATTTTTATAAAATTTATTATTTAAACATATTCTAAGATGTACCATCAAGTCATTAATCAGTCCCTTATCAAAATATATGATATTGATTGTCAAGAGAAAACTTAAAAGAAATTTAATTTCAAATCTCATGGCTTGTCTAAAGTCTTAGGGAGCTCACTGGTGGAGACATAGAGGACCTTTTAACGGTCTTCTAAGGACTTGATTTTACTTCTGTCCTAATACTTGAGATCCTTGTTTGGAAGAAATTATGATTTGTTTTGCAGAATCCCAGTAAACCCAGTATCTACAGAAGCTATTTCTGCTCTCACTTGTCAAATCTGAAAAATCCTCTCACTATTCATATGAGCAAAAAGAACCAGCTCTATCCTAACCATCATTTAAATACTGAGCACATATTTGTGCCAGGTTCAGAGGGTGTAAAGAATTTGAGATTTCCTCTTCAGGTTCTTGCCATGCATTTGGAAAGGTAGAACATATACATAAAAATAAGTAAACATACAAATGAATTTATGCTAAGTACCAACTGGTTCACATATTTTCACATACAAGCTTATACACTATAGGCATTTAAATAAGGCAACTGGCACAATAGGGCTCTAATGGCAGCAGGAAATGTTTACAATAGGAAGTAAAATTTGAGCAGGGCATTTCCAGAAAGGGGATGATACGAATAAATTATAAGAGTAGCAAGATGTATATACGTGGCTTAAGGGGAGTGGTTTTAGAGAAGAGTAGTAGAAAATTCATTTGAAAATGTAGATAGGAATTATATTTTAGAGTACCCTGAATGTTTAAAATGTTTGTTTTTTTAAATCTGAAGGCCATATAAGATTATTGAAGGGTTAGACGTAAGTGAGCATGTCTCAGAACTTCTTTAACCTTTAAATCATGGTTGATACCTTAGAATTCTGATTAAGAGCCTGCTCCTGCTTCTTATCCTCAGTATAAAATTTCTCCTCTTACTATAAAAGCATTATATGTTTATTATAGAAATATCAGAAAATACTTAAAAGAATTTTGTAAAATCCTCAATCTCATGTTTGGAAACTTTTTCTATTTGTATAGATGGATACTCTCCCTCCCTCCCTCTCTTTCTCTCTCTTTCTCTCTCCCTCTTTCTCTCTCTCTCTCTCTCTCTCTCTCTCTCACACACACACACACACACACACACAATGTTGGGGCATTCAAACTTGAGAAGGCTAAACTGGGATTCAGAAGCTTGAGTATGTGTGTTAAACCACCTAGAGACTCAGTACAGGAAAAGTTTTGAAAGAATAGAATTAGGGTAGAAGTCAGCTAATTTTTTTATGTAAAGAGCAACATAGTAAGTATTTTGAGTATCATGAGCCATTGTGATTTCTATTCAACTCTGGCATTGTAGTGTAAATGCAGCCATAGGCAGTATGTAAAAGATGAGTGTGGCTGTGCTCCAATAAAGTTTTATTTATGGAAACTGAAATTTCATATAATTTTCAGGTGTCAAGAAATATCATAATGTCTAACAGGTTTCTGTTTTAGAAGAAGCAGAAGTCAAAATAGATATCAGTATTCTATCACACGTCACCAGGAGCAGAGACAGTTAAAAGCATCCAAAAAGGGGATGTTCTGCTAGAGGAGAAAATTAGAGGATACTGATGATGAGAAATAAGGCACCCTATGGGCATTCCCAGAAAAATTTTAAGGATTTCACAGGGATTGAGTATCTTTAGCAACAGGAAGGTCATGTTTTAGGTTATTGTAAGTGATGTGATCCCATTAGTCATCTACATACTGGTGAGGTGAAGTCTGAAGAAATTCAAGATAAAAAACATTATGTGTGTGTGTGTATACATATATATATTTATATTTATATAAATATGAAGCCATCATATATATTATTAAGCAATCTGCTCTTTTAAAACAACATTGATCAGTATATTGTAAATGTCTTTTCATCGATGAATGTTCACCCCTAATATCGCTAGTATCATCTGCACCTGCAATTATACCTCCATTCTCCATTCTTTCTGCACTAGTTTATAGAATTGCTTACTCCACCATCTCCAAATTTGGATTTCTTACCATGATAAATGTTAATACTATTGACATTTTAGTTTGTGACTTTATTTCACCAACCTCATGGTGTTTGGTACCTAAAGTGACTATAGAAATATGTGTTTGTGTATTCTATTTTAATAAAAACCATCAAAATTCCAAATTTTCTTAGCTAACTCTAAGAAATCTAATTACACAGAAAAAGAAAATATTGTGGTCCTATTAGAATACTTTTATAAAATGGCCAAAGGCACAAGGTTTCCAAAACAAGAAAGCAATCAATTGTTATTGATATCGGAATGTCAGGTTTACTCTTTATAAGGACACCATGGGTCTTCCTCCACAAAACAAAAGACAGGGACTCTTGAACTAAGAGAATGTGGTCTGCATGGTTTGAAATAAAGACTGGAGTAATGGGTGTGAATAAATGGGTATATGACATTAGCTACTTGAAGTATTTACATACTTATTAAAATTATCAAGTTGCACTTCCATAACAAAGCAAAAATTTGCATGCATGCTGAATGTGTTTTTAAAAACACATTACTAAGCACAGATGTATGGGTTTAACCAGGCATTAAGACTTAAAAAAGCTATTTGCCTAACCTTTATAGAACTTACTCTGATAGGAAGTACGGATCCGTTTCGTTAAATCAGGATAAAGGTTAGACAGGCCACGCATGCAAAAGTTGTCTTTGGAACATGCCAGAACATCAGCATCAGCAGCAGGCAGAGGAAAGAGAGAAAAATAGTCTAAAGTGAAAGGAAGTGATATCATACCAGAATCTAGAACAGCCAAGTTGAGGAAATTGCAGCAAGTTTAGGTAATCAAATCAGAAAAGAGATATTAAAAAAATAAATCAGTTAGAAAGAGGTGATAGATGAATGATGGGAGTGTTGTAGTAATTTTATTTAACCAAATATCCTATAAGAATAGATGTCATATTTCTCACATGCATTTTATGTAGTAAATTTACTTCACTTGTAAATAATATGTTACTTCATGAAAATCAAAATGGTTGTCGGTATTTTATTTTTATAACATAAAGTGAGTACTCATTGTAGTGATTTTATACACGAAATATGAACAGTTTATGATTTTATCAGTTTTTCCTGATTTTAAAGTCCATCAAAATTCTAAGCTTTAATCATAATTGAGTTTCAATAAGTTCAAATTAAGTAACAGTTTTATTATGCTTGCCACAATATACACCTTGTCATCCCATTGTGTATATCCAGTAAGGAACTTAGATGCTGTCATAGGATCCACAGTTTTTCTAATTCAGTTTGTGCTTTCAACATGCAAATGTTGCCTCCTATCCCCTAATATCTTCCTATCCTAGAGTCCATAAACTTTCAAAAATCAATGTTCTCTTTCCCAATCACGAGGGAAGCTTATGGTATGTACATGGACAATTTCTCTTATTCTGCCTTCTTTTCAAAAGCCAGAAATGGTAGAGGCAGAACCTACAGAATTTGAAATTTCTAGCATTCCTAAAATATTGCTAAAAGCTGAGATTCCTAACAAAAAACAAAGAGACTCCAATTTCTGAAGGACAAATTTTGTGCTCCTGAAAAGGGTCTAATTTAGCAATGTGGAAAGGGTTGAGGTTTATTTTTAAAAAATTAACAAAAAGGGAGAATTTCAGTATGTCAAGTTAATTTTTCATTAGTCAAAAAAGGAAACTTCTTTTATTATAACATTCAGATGTTAAGTTTGGCACGTTTGCTATTTAGAAAATAATACCTACTATCACGTTATCTTTCTAGTTTAAAACATTCTTTACATGAGTATATTTAATAAAGGTTTTAATAATCAACTGATTTTTTAAAAATCAACTGATTAAAAAAACTCTAATAGAACTAAACACATAATACTATAGATGTATTTCCATCTGCAAATCTTTGGGCTCAACTAATTTTTTATCAACTATAGTACGTCAGTGAATAGAAATATACAAAATTTTGTCTGTTTACAAAGCCAACTATTTGGATAAATATTGAGATTTCGGTAAACTTTGGATAATTTGGCATATCAAAATTTGGCACTATACAGAAATTATTTCTGCTTGTATCAATTAACCTTATGTTTTTCTTTTATAGTTAAACAAATTTATTGGTTGTGCCAAGCAAACTTATTTTTCATAACATTTTAAAATGTTAATTAATAATGTTTACTGCATTTGTGAAAATACCTCCAAGAAAATCACCATCCTACAAGGAAAGGTGACAGCTGGAACATGGAGTTTAAAAAATTAAATAGTGAAATACTTAAAATTACACTTTTAAAGAGTCCAGCTATATTAGAAGAAAATTATCCTGTTAAATACAACCATTGCAAACAAATTTTTCAACTATAGAACCTGATTTTCAGAACATTTTAATATTTAATAGCTTCTTATTTTCTGTTATTTCTTAGGAATTTGACCAAAGAAACTTAATATGCTTCCTAACTTTAACAGCAATTTGAAGTTTAAACACTTCCTTTACCCTTTCAAAGATTCTCACTACATTTCTGCCCAATTTTATTTACATATTATAAATTGTGTTGACTTTATATTGCCATGCATTTGAACAATATCATAGAAAAAAAGATTAAAGGTAAGAAAACAGATGAACTAATCAGGTTCAGAACCATTTTGTTTTATCTCCTACCTGCAATGAACTGCTTGTTTTTTCGAGGAGACCGTGGTTGACGTTGGTATAGGTCACTTGATCTATATAGGTCAATGGTCCCCATGCTTAAAAGTACTGTCTTCTGTATAAAATCCACCACAGCCAACCCATTGCAGTTCCCAAATGCAACTCTGAGAGAAAAGAAATATGCAACTAGAATGTATCACAGCAATCATTATTATTTTAATCTTTGAATAAAAATAAGATAACTAGAGAGTAATGCCTTAGGGTTGGGGAGGCTAGATCATGATTGGTATAATGTCAGGAAGGATATCATGCCTTTACATAGGATAGGTTAATCTTGTATAGTAGCCATGACCACTGCAGTCATATTTTATCATCAATTTTATTGGTAAGTAGTAGATTTCCCTATCTTCTCTTAAACTTGGCCTTATTGTTTTTATAGTAGAATCATATAAAATCTTTTTGCTATGCAATAGGGAAATACATCAAGAAATGGCACACTTTAATAGCTATAGATGGTTAGGTTTGTAATTAGGTGCCTTTTTAAAATAAAATTAGAATTGTTAAGCTCCAAATTATGTCTCTTCTTTTTTTTTTTTTTTTAAAGATTTTATTTATTTATTTCACAGAGGGAGAGAGATCACAAGGAGGCAGAGAGGCAGGCAGAGAGAGAGAGGGGTAAGCAGGCTCCCCACTGAGCAGGGAGCCCGATGCGGGCCTCGATCCCAGGACCCTGAGATCATGACCTGAGCCGAAAGCAGAGGCTTTAACCCACTGAGCCACCCAGGCGCCCAAATTATGTCTCTTCTTAAACAGAAAGTATGTATTTAACACAAAATTTTACATAAAATTAACTTTTTGTATCTAAGGTTTTGACACCACAGTAGATATAAACAGAATTTTCATTCAAAAAATTTAAAATTTTCTTACTCTCTTGTTCTTTATTTGTCCTACTTATTAAAAGACAAACACCATTTGATTAATTTCTCCCAAGAAATTAAAACAGCTGTACTAAGTAGGGATTTTGAAGATTTGTTTATTTGAGACTAAGAGAACACAAGCGGGAGGGGCAGAGGGGAAGGAAGAGAGATCCTAAGAAGACTCCACGCTTGGTGCAGAGCCAGATGTGGGGCTTGATCTTACAACCTTGAGGTCATGACCTGAACTGAAACCAAGACTTTGTCACTTAACCAATTGTGCCACCCAGGTGTCCCTAAGCAGGCACGCATGTTGGTCAGCCTAACAATTAGGCTTACACAAACTCTTTTCTTATGTTTTCATGTTTACAACTTGCCTTCTAACTGAACAATTGTACATGTGTGCTTTTTGCTCCCTAAACTAAGCATTAGTTGCATGACTGTTTTGCCCATTTTATGTAAGTTCCATGTTGTTTTGTTACTTAGATTGAATCTGATTAACAAATCATCAGTTTACTCTCAGTCTAGTTCTTTCTACTCCCTCCAGCACACAGCCTTCCTTACAAGTAAAAAACAAAAAAGTTCTACCATACTAGATGTTTTGCTATTTCACATAGAGTTCTACATTTTCAATAAAACAGACTTTGGAAACTAAAAAAAATATTGTTATAAAAGTCAGCAGATTCTATCTCCATCATCTATAGGTGACCTTGGAAAAAAATTAACAAACTTTGCCAGGCCTTAGTTTCTTTACTTTATAACGAGAATTATAATATTAGATTTATGTACTTCTCCTGGCTTTTATGAACACCAAATCAAAAATTTATTAAAGTCCTTTGAAAATTTCCATACAAAAGTAGAATTGATCTAATATTATAAATAAATGTAATATTATGCATATTACACATCATAGCAAGTTGATCTCTCTAAACTTGTACAGTTATGATAGAATTCTCAAATGCAATACTGACAAGAAACAAAAATAGGAAGAATGTATTACATCAACCAAAATGACTATTTCTATCTTTAATTAAAAATATGAATACTAGAGGGGTGCCTGGGTGGCTCAGTCAGTTGGGCCTCTGCCTTGGGCTCAGATCATGGTCCCAGGGTCCTGGGATCAAGCTCCATGAGTTAGGTTGCCTGCTCAGCGGGGAGCCTGCCTCTCCCTCTGCCCACCCCAGCTCGTGCTCTCTCTATCTCAATCTCTCTCTCAAATAAATAAAATCTTTAAAATAAATAAAAAATGAACACTAGAAAGTTATACCTTAGGGTTGGGGAGGTAAAGCAATGGTTGTTAAATGGCCAGTAAGAATAGAGATTTAATTCCCTAACTTAAATAGAAAACTGGACAAAACTATATTACACAAGAGTTTTCACATATTGGCCAAGAGGCAACACAGGATCAGGGAAGGATAACTTTCAACATTAGGTATGCTTTTTGTTTTGTTTGATTTGTTTTTGCAGTTTTATTGATATATATTTCATATACCATAAAAATTTACTGAGTTAAAGTGTACAGCTCTGAAGTTTTTAATATATTTATTCTTATTGTTTTAATATATTTAGAATTGTGCAATCATCACCACACTTTAGAACATTTCAATATGGGCATCTAGGTATTTTAATTTAGACTAATTGTCCTAACTTAGTGAATGGAGAGATTTCGCAGGCTAGAGCACAGGAAACTGAAAGATCAGTGGTCATGCTGAATTGAGGAAAAAGAGATCAGAGTCTGATGCTGTGAAAGTAGCCAGAATTTAAAATACTAGAGAAAGGAGAGCTGCACAGAGAGAGTATACCAGAGATTTATAGAATGGTTCTCTCAAGCATCCATGTGAAGAAACTACCCCAAGCTCAGGAAAAAATCACCAAAGAGATAAAGCTGAACAATTCCCAAAGCTCACACAAGGCTGAAAATATTTCATGTTAATACCAGCCAAACTGCTGAGATCTTCTAATACACACATACACACACACAAAAACAGATATAAGTAGTATGTATCACTTTAGTAGTGGGGACAAATTAGCCATAAACTAAAGGCTCTTCTGAATCCCACACTAAAAAAGCTTAGAGACATGATTCTAAATAACATAATTTCCTTCCAGAAAAACCCCCAACACTATTTAAAAGAATCAACAAAATGCCACCATAATGTAAAATTCACAATGTCCACTATATAACAAGTAGCAGGCATATAAAGAATTAGGAAAACATGACTGATAACCAGAGGAAAAAAAATAAATCAACAGAAACATACCTAGAAATGAAACATATGATAAAAGTAGCAAACAAGGTATTAAAAATGCTTAATAAATAGGGACACCTGGATTGCTCAGTCAGTTAAGCATCTGCCTTTGGTAGGTCATGACTTTAGGATCCTGGGATTTAGCCCCATGTTGGGCTCCCTGCTCAGTGGGGAGTCTGCTTCTCCCCCTCCCTCTGCTTCTCCCTTCCCTGTTTGTTTTCTCTCTCTCTCTCAAATAAATAAATAAAATCTTAAAATATATATATATATACACATATATGGATATATATGTATATATATGTGTGTGTATATATATATATATTATATACATATATTGCAGATATTTGAGAAGGTGGAGGAAAACCTACTCTAGAGCTATAGGAATAAGACAGACTGGAATTGAAATAAAGATAAAAAACAAATTTTAATGAAAGAGAAGAGTGGCCATAAACACACATGAATGGTCAACTGATATTTGACAAAAGTACTATGACAATTCAGAAGAAAGATACTCTTTTCAAAAAACAATGTGAAACAAATAGATATCCATAAGCAAAAAAACTAAGCCCTAAAATTTTACCTTCCATGGTACACAAAAAATCAAGTTGATTTCTTAAAAAAAATAAGCAGAAGAGGGAGTTGGTTGGTTAAATGTGCAGCTCTTGGTTTCAGCTCAGGTCATGAGCTCATGGTCCTAAAATGGAGTCCCAAGTCAGGTTCCAGGCTCAGCCCGGGCTCTGCTGGATATTCTCTCCCTTCCCCTCTGTCCTTCTCTGCACACACACCCCCACCCCCCTACTCACACCCATGCTCTCTGTCTCTAAAATAAAATACAATAAAATAAAAGCTTTTAAAAAAAATAGGCAAAAGATTTGAACAGACACTTCTCCAGACACGATGTATGAATGTGAAATAAACACTTGAAAGATAACAAACATCATTAGTCACCAGGAATATTTATTTATTTATTTATTTATTTATTTATTTATTTTTAAAGATTTTATTTATTTATTTGACAGAGAGAGAGAGATTACAAGTAGGCAGAGAGGCAGGCAGAGAGACAGGGAGAGGAGGAAGCAGGCTCCCTGCTGAGCAGAGAGCCTGATGCGGGCCTCGATCCCAGGACTCTGAGATCATGACCTGAGCCAAAAGCAGAGGCTTTAACCCACTGAGCCACCCAGGCGCCCCATCACCAGGAATATTTAAATTAAAACCACCGATCCCACTAAAGTAGATAAAAATTTAAAAGGTTGACAAGTATGTGGAAAAATGAAACCCTAACACATTGCTGGTGGAAATGTAAAATAATATAACCTCTTTAAAAAGTAGGTTGTCTTAAAAATATATAGTTAAATCTTCAACAACATGGGGTTAAATGTACCTACCCCATACAGTCAAAATCCATGTATAATTTTTGATTCTCCCAAAACTTAACTACTAAAAGTCTGTTGACTGGAAGCCTTACTGGTAACATAAACAGCCAATGAGCACACATATTATATATGTATTATGTACTATATTTTTAAAGTAAGTTAGAAAAAATGTTAAAATTGCAAGGAAAAAATTAAAAAGAAATCATAAGGAAGGGAACATATATTTAAGTACTGTATAGAAAAAAATCCATGTTTAAGCAGACCCATGCCGTTCAAACCTGTTAGTCAAGGGTCAACTGAACTCACCATATGACCCAGTAATTCTATTCTTGTTATTTACCCAAGAAAATGTAAACAAATGTTATACATAGACTTGTACCTGAACGTTAATAGCAAAATCATTCATAAAGCCCAAAGCTTGAAACTAAAATTTCCATCAAACAGTGAATGTATAAACACATTTTTGTATATATGCATAATGGATAATGCAGCAGTAGAAAGGAACAAGCCACAGATAAACACATGATATGGATGAATCACAAGAGCAGTGTGCTAAGTGAATGAAAAGAAACACATGATGTATGATTCTGTTCATATAAAATTGTGGTAAAGGCAGTCAACTTGAGAGGCTGGAAGCGCTGAAAGTTGAAATCAACGGGGCAGGAAGGAACCTTTGCAGGTGATTGATAATTTTTATATCATTAGTTTTTTAGTGATTACATGATTTGCATTTGTCTTTTATGGTTATCAAAGCTCATATTTCATACTCAAAATTGGTAAATTTTATTTTATACGCATCATACATCAGTAAAGGATTTGTAACATTAATAAGTAGTTAAATTGCCATCAAAAAGACAGTCTGAGAGAATAAACTAGAGTTATAGACTCTGGCCCCTAAAATGTTCTGGAGAGAAAGAGATGATAGAGAAAAGATTTTAAAAAATTGGATATTTTGGGTAAACTTCCTGAAAGATAAAATGATTTCACTGAGGGGGGAAAAAAAGTGAGTTTTTTTTTTCTTCCAATAACTTGTTGGTACGGAAATTCAAAAGAAAATACTAACCAAGAAGATATTTTCAAGATTTGGAATTTATAATAAAAATAATTTTTATTAATCTTGTCTTTGTTTCTTTAATTATTCAACATCTATCTTAAGGTCTACTTTATATTAAAATTATTAAAATTAGATCTAAATTATATAAGAGTTGATAAACTTTTCTATCTTATAAGTACAAAATATATTTGTATATAGAAATTAATAAAAGCTCAGAAAGTCTCAAATTCATATGGGCATCCTGTTCTATTTGGCATTTATGAACAATGTTAATGTATAAACACTTACATAAGTATAAAATAAGTGAAAAATAAGTGAAAATAAGTGAAAATGTTTAAAAAATACATTTCTATTTCAAATCTTTGAATATGTTGATGCTTTAAGAAATTGCTCTTCTTTCTAAAAGCAGCAACACAGAAAAATAGGTTTAAATATGAGTTTGACATCTCCAAAGACAAAGGAAACAAAAGTGAAAATGACCTTTTGGGACTTCCTCAAGATAAAAAGCTTCTGCACAGCAAAAGAAACAATCAACAAAACAAAGAGGCAACCCACAGAATGGGAGAAGATATTTGCAAATGACACTACAAACAAAGGGCTGATATCCAAGATCTATAAAGAACTTCTCAAGTTCAACACCCAAAAAACAGATAATCATGTCAAAAAGTGGGCAGAAGACATGAAAGACACTTTTCCAAGACACAAATGGCCAACAGTCACATGAAAAAATGTTCATCATCACTAGTCATCAGGGAAACTCAAATCAAAACCACATTGAGATACCACCTTGGACCAGTTAGAATGGCCAAAATCAACAGGACAGGAAAAAACAAGTGTTGGAGAGGATGTGGAGAAAGGGGAACCCTCTTACACTGTTGGTGGGAATGCAAGTTGGTGCAGCCACTTTGGAAAACAGTGTGGAGATTCCTCAAAAAATTAAAAATAGAGCTACCTATGACCCTGCAATTGCACTACTGGGTATTTACCCCAAAGATACAGAGGTAGTGAAAAGAAGGGCCATATGTACCCCAATGTTCATAGCAGCAATGTCCACAATTGCCAAACTGTGGAAAGAGCAGAGATGTCCTTCAACAGGTGAATGGATAAAGAAGATGTGGTCCATATATACAATGGAACATTACGCAGCAATCAGAAAGGATGAATACGCAACTTTTGTATCAACATGAATGGGTCTGGAGGAGATTATGCTGAGTGAAATAAGTCAAGCAAAGAAAGTCAATTATCATATGGTTCCACTTATTTGTGGAATATAAGGAATAAAATGGAAGACTTTAGGAGAAGGAAAGGAAAAGTGAATTGGGGTAAATCGGAGGGGGAGACAAACCCTGAGAGACTGTGGACTCTGAGAAACAAACTGAGGGTTATGGAGGGAAGAGTGGAGAGGGGATGGGTGAGACTGGTGGTGGGTATAAAGGAGGGCATGTATTGCATGGAGCACTGGGTGTGGTGCATAAGCAATGAAACTTGGATCCCTGAAAAAGTAAAAAAAAATAAAAATAATCAAGTAAATATGAGTTTGTTCAATCGCTTTGGGAAAAAAGCAAAAATTTGCTTTTAAATACCTTGAAAGTTTTGTTACTGGTATATACTTAGGAAAACTCATGTAACGTTTATAATCAATATACTTTGGAAAATTACTGGTTAATAATTCTGTCTTAAAAATAATTATGTTTTCTCCCTGATATACCACCATGTAAGAATAACATTAAAAATATCTGTTTAAATTTTAAAAGTTTTAATTTTCATCTAAAGTATAACTTAATTACACTTAAATAGAGTTAAAAGTTCAGTTCCTAGTTGTACTGGCTTCATTTTAGGTGCTCACTGTGGTTAGCAGTAATATATTGGACTGCTCCGATTATAAAACAATTCTATCACTGCAGAAAGACCTATTGGACAGTATTGTTGTAGGTTATGTATGTTTTAGGTTTATTTTCTTATAAGAAGCCAAATTTAATTTCCTAAATTTCCCATATCAATTTTCTTGTTCAAAAAAATTAACATTATTTTAATATTAAATAATTCTATTTAAACAATTACATTATTATAGATAATACCTGAATAAAATAGACTATTTTTTAATTGTAGTTGACTTACAATGTTATATTTGTTTCAAGTATAAAACATAGTAATTTAACAATTCTATATGTCATACAACCCACACCGCAATAAGTGTAGTTACCGTCTATCAAAATACAAAGTCGTTATGCTGTACTTTTCCTCCCTGTGATTTATTTATTTTACAGCTGGAAGTTGTACCCACTAATCCCCTTCACCTATTTTGCTCCACCTATCGACATCCTCCCCTCTGGCAACTACCAGTTTTTTTCTGTGTATTTATGTCTGTTTCTGTTTTTTTTGTGTGTGTGTTCGTTTGTTTTGTCTTGTAGATTCTACATATAGGTGAAATCAAATGGTGTTTGTCTCTCTCAAACATTATATGCAGCATGATACTCTCTAGGTTCATCCACACTGTCCCCAATAGCATAGATATTTACCCCTTGTTGGATTGATCTCTTTAAAATTATGTAATGCCTTTCTTTGTCTTTTATTACACTCTTTGTTTTAAAGTTCATTTCTTTTTTTTATTTTCTTTTTTGGTTTTGATAATTCTTTTTTTTTTTAATTTGCCCCAGGGATACAGGTCTGTGAATCATCAGGCTTACACTTTTCACAGCACTCACCATAGCACAAACCCTCCCCAATGTTCATAACCTAGCCACCCTATCCTTGCCCTCTCACCCCCCAGTAACTCTCAGTTTGTTTCATGAGATTAGGAGTCTCTTATGGCTTGTAAAGTTCATTTCTGATATAAATATTGTGACACCAGCATTTTTTGTTCCATTTTACTTCAGTTTGTGTCCTTCGCCTTCAGCCTATGTGTGTTTTTAGATCTGAAGTGAGTCTTTTATAGGCAGTGTATAGATGGATTTTGTTTTTATATCCATCCATTCAATCACCCTATGTTTTTGAATTGAAGCATTTAGTCAATTTACATTTAAGGTAATTATTGATAGGTATGTACTTACTGCCATTTTGTTAATTGTTTTTGTATTTCATCTTTATCCCTTCTTATTGTCTTTTCCTGTAAATGATGACCTTATTATGTTTGGATTACTCTATTTTTTTGTGTTTCTGTTGTAGGTTTTTGCTTTGTGGTGACCATGCCGTTTGTATTTAACATCCCAAGTAAGTAGCAGTTGCTATTAAATTGCTGATTTATGTTTGCACTCCACCTCTGCACATTTTAAGTATGTCATATTTTGTATTTTCTTATTTTGTGTATCCCTTAACTAATTATTACAGATAAATTGGTTTTACTACTTTGTCTTTTAACCTTTATGCTAGCTTCATAAGTAGTTGATCTACTACCCTTACTGTATATTTACATTTACCTGTGAGGCTTTTTCTTTCATATTTTTTTACTTCTAGTTACGGCCTTTCCTTAAAGAAGTCCTTTTAACGTTTCTTGTATGGCCAGGCCAGTGGTGATGAACTGTTTTAATTTTTGTCTGGGAAACTTTTTGTTTCTCCTTCAACCGTGAATGAAAATTGCTGGATAGAGTATTCTTGGTTGTATGTATTTTTCCTTTCCACTCATTGAATATGTCATGCCACTATCTTCTGGCCTGCAAGGTTTCTGCTACAATATCACCTCATAACCTTATGGGGGGGTTCCTTTGTACATAACTAGTTGCTTTTCTCTTGCTGCTTTTGAACACTACAGCAAAAACTAATGATGTACTATATGCTGGCTAATTGAACACTAAAAAAAAAAAAAAGCTCCATAGGAAGTTGTTACCAATTGGTGCAGTTGGCCTTGGAATAAAACTATTTTCTACCCTGCCTAAGATAATGTTAATAAATTTACCTAATTAGCTGTGCCTAACAAAACAAAACAAAACAAAACAACCTCTTTTTATCTTTAATTTCGACATTTTTATTATTATGTGTCTTAGCGTAGACCTCTTTGTGTTCTTTTTGTTTGGGGTTCTCTGTGATATTTAGACCTGAATATCTGTTTCCTTCCTCAGGTTAGGGAAATTTTCAGCTATTCCTTCAATTAAAATTTCTGCCCCTTTCTCTCATTCTTCTATAGCCCTTATAATATGAATGTTAGTACCCTTGAAATCACAGAGGTCCCTTAAACTATTCTCAATTTAAATTTCTTTTTTCTTTTTGATGTTCAGCTTGGGTGATTTTCAGTACCCTGTTGTCTAGATCACTAATTTGTACTTCTGCATCATCTTATCTGCTATTGATTCCCCTGAGTGTATTTTTCATTTCAGTTATTATATTCTTCAATTCTGATTGCTCTTTTAAAAATATTTTCTATCTTTCTGTTGAAGTCCTCATTGTGTTCATCTATTCTTTCCTCAAGTTTGGTTAGCATCTTTATGACCATAATTTTGAACTTTTTATTAGGTAGATTCCTTATCTTAGTTTCATTTAGTTCTTTCTCTGAGGTTTGTCTGTTCTTTCATTTGGAACATATTCCTCTCTCTCCTCATTCTGCTTGACTTTGTGCGTTTGTTTCTACATATTAGGTAAATCAGCTATATCTCCCAGTTTTGAAGGAATAGGCTTAGATAGATTTCGTTTGTAGCCCAGAAGTACAATCCCACCTGTTCACCAGGACCAGGTGCTCCAGGTTGTCCCCTATGTGGGTTCTATATTTCACTCTTTTGTGGCTGGGCTGCAGCTGCTACAGGTGTACTGGTATGTGGGCTGACCCTTGGCACACCTGGCTGAGAGGCCGGCTACAGCTTCTGTGAGTTTGTTGTTGGGGGAAGGGAGGGAGGTAGGTGGCACTAGCCTTCCTTATGGTGGGCTGCAAGTCCTGGCCATGACTGTTGCAGATTCCCTGGTGGATGGGCCCATAGGAGAACACTAGGTGGGATGAGTAATGTTAACAAGGTAGATGAAGAGTATCAGAAATGGTGTCTGCTGGTACCAGGCTAGCTAGGTAGAGGAATACAAAAAAGTGCATCTATTCCCGAAGAAAGTTGCTACAGATACTGTCCCTCCAGCACACATCCTAAAATTAGTCAATAAATCTCCTTCAAGTAGGACCCAGGTTCCTTTTAAACTGCTGCCTTTCTGTTGGGTTTTGGTGAAAATAAGCATAGGCTCTTTATGAGCAGAGTCTCATTTTCCTATACCCCCATGGCTCTCCCAGAGTTAAACCCTGCTAATTTTCAAAGCTAGATGTTATGCGTGCACATCTTCTCAGTGCAGATCCTCAGGGCAGAGGTGCCTAATGTGGTGGCTTAACCCCTACATTCTCAGTGAGTAATCCTGCCTTCATAATATCTTTGCCACTTGTAGGTTGCCATACTGGGGATATAGGTCCTGACTAGTCTTCATCTCTTCCCCTCTTTCCTGTCTCCATGGGGCTTTTCCTTTTTATCCTCAATTATGTAAGAATTATTCTTCTAGTCTTCCAGTCATTCTCAAACAGTGTTGTCCTATATGTAGTCATAATTTTAGTGTGTCCATGGAGAACTTAAACACAGAATCTTTCTATTTGCCATCTTGATTTTCTCCTCATCTATAAATTCTTTTTGTATTTGTTAGATAAAATCACTCTATTATCAATTTACTTTGTATTCAATAAATGATGTTTAATAATTATGTCTTCAAGTTATTATTTTATGTGTGGTGATGAAGCACTATCTTTCTAGCCTGGGATAGTAGTCTGTTTTATGTTTTTCTACATCCTAGATAAGATCCCATTAATTAAAAACTCCTCAATTATTTTATTTGGATGTCATGTGTTTCCTTTTCTGAGCCTAAAAGTTACATTTCATTTTATTTTTATTTTTTAAGTAAGCTCTATGCTTAACGTGGAGCTTGACGTCACAAACCTGAGATCAAGAATCACATGCTCTACACCAAGTCAGCCAGGCGCCCCTAAAAGTTACATCTTATATGTGTTAATACATTTAATCCTCTCAACATTTTATCTCATTTTACTGATATGGAAGTTGAGCACAGAAACTTTATTTATTTATTTTTAAAAATTTTTTTTAAAGATTTTTATTTATTTATTTGACAGAGAGAGATCACAAGTAGGCTGAGAGGCAGGCAGAGAAAGAGGAGGCAGGTTCCCTGCTGAGCATGGAGACTGATGCGGGCCTTGATCCCAGGACCCTGAGATCATGACCCTAGCTGAAGGCAGAGGCTTAAACCCACTGAGCCACCCAGGCACCCCCTTTTTTCATGTTTTAACGAGCATATATTTGCTCTATAACTTTCCTATTTTCACAAAAATATGTCAAAGGCATATTTCCTTGTCTGTGTTCTCTATTGCATTGTATTCTAAGGTACAGAAGTAACATGTTTTTTAAAAGAGCATATTCCTATTTATTGAGGTTTATATAGATTCTAAATGTTTTGTTATGTGTAATATAGAACATCCTTCTACAAACTATGCATAAGTTAGAGTCTTTAGAAATTGTAAAAATTGCACTAAGATTAGAATTTTAGGGTCAAAAGATATACTTAGTTTTATTTTAAAAGATAAAATGTATAAAAAAGAATCCATTTCCTCATATTGTTAACAGAAAAATATTAACAATCTTTAAAAATTCTCTCATATAATGGATAAAAATTGCTATTGTCTCAATTTTTTTATTTGTTACTAGTAAAGTTATAAATGCTTTCTTTCATATTTATTGGCCATTTGTATTTCTTCTCTGAATTGCCTGTAGAGTTTGCTTATTTTTTTCTTACCAATTTGTAGGGATTTAAAAAATGTACTCTGGATGTTCATAGCATATTACAGATAAACAATATTGCATAGTATAAATAATATCTTGTACCTTGATTTTTTAACTTTATTAGATATTTTGGTAATTATTCTATGTAAATTCATAGGATGTGAGTTTTTAAAAATAACTCCATAATATTTATGTATAATCTGATTTATTTACCTAGAATTTTGTTAATGGACAATAGGTTGCTTCCAGTTTTTTATTATTAACAATATAACAATGAATATTCTTTATAAGTTACTTGCACTAAAATATGGAGTATGCTTATGAGATAAATTTCTAGAAATAAAATTACTCGATTTGCAAAAATCTTATATTACTTTTTTATTCAAGTGAAACATTCATAAATAAAAGTGTACATAATTGTACACTTCAATGAATTATCATAAAGTGAACAATCCCACATAATCACCACTATGTCAAGAAACAGTATGTTACAAACAGCTGCCTCATGCTTCTGCCAATTATTTCTACTCTTTCCTCTTCCCAAATCTGACTTTCTATAACAGTTTTCCTTGTTTATGATAGACATTTGGCTTTTTTCATATATATTGTTACATGTGAATGTAGTTTTTCACTTTAATTGCTGTAGAATTCAAATGGATATGTTACAATTTATTGAATCTACTCTGATGGACATATTTTATTATAGTTTGGGGCTTTTGTAAGTATAATATTGCCATTGCAAATAATGCTACTGTCTTTTGAAACACATGTGCTTGCCTTTCATTGGATATATACCCAGAAATGAAACTTTTGGGTTGCAGGATATGCCAACATATTGTATGCTAAAATGGAGTAAATAATGCTAACAATTTTATAAAGGAGATTTGACAGTTTATCCTCTTAACAGCAATGTATGAGAGTTCCTACTACCCGTTGTCTTTGCAAACTCTACCAACACTACTAATGGGGTTGTGTACCTTCTCATATATATATGAAAATATATTTGTCATTTATACATCTTTCTTTGTGACATACTCAAATTTCTTCTGCATTTTTCTATTATTTGCGTTTTCCTTATTGATGATTCATGAGACTCTTTTTACACTCTGCATATGAATGAGTCCACTGTCAGATACAATTAATCCAAATATCTCTTCTTTGTCCTGCCATTTCACTCTCTTAACGATCCCCTTTTTTCCAAGACGTTCTTAATGTTTTTCTTTATGGTTAATACTTTTGAGTATTATTGAAGAAATATTTTCTTAACAAAAGAATAATGAAGATATTCCCATGTAATACCTCCTAGAATCTTTGTGTATAGTAGGAAAGAAGAATCAAATTTCAGTTTTTATATATAATTTTTCAATTGACTTTGTAGTATTTATTGGGGGAAAACCTGTCATTTCCTCTATTGCTCTGTAGAACCAATTTGGCTATAAATGCCTGGATCTCTTTCCATACTCTTTCTTCTGTGCATTCATCTTTTTGTCTAGCTCTCCTGTGCCAATAAAAACACTGTCATAACTAATCTATCTTTATTTAATAAGTCTTGTTTTCCAATACAGCAAGTCTTCCCATTCTGTTTTTCTTTAATACTATCTTAGCTAACTGTGGTCCTTTGCATTTCTCTGTAAATTTTAGAACCAGTTTTAAACTTCCAGGGAAAACAACCTGCTAAAGTTTATATTGGCATTGTGGTAAATCTATAGTTCATTTTGTGAAAACCTGAAATCTTTGTGCTAATACTGAATTTTATATTCCATTATTTAGGTTCTTTAATTTCTTTTAAGTTTTGTAGTTCTCTGTGTAGAGGTGTTGATCGTCATTTATTAGGTATAGTCTTAGATTTTTTATTATTTTTATTTTATTACAAATGGAATCTTTATACAATTTTAGTTCCTATTTTTTTCAGTATATGGAAATGTAATTTATTTTTACTTTGACTTCATACCCAGCAATCTTGTTAAAATCTATTGGTAATTCTAATAATTTTTCTGTAAAGTATTTAAATGATGTACCTACACAATCATTTCTTTCCATTTCCTTTTTTCTAATCTACATAACTTTGACTTATTCTCCTTTCTGTATTGCTCTGGCTAAGACTTACATTACAATGTGAATAGAGGTGGTGACAACAGTCATCCTTGTCCTGCTTTTATCTCAGAGGTAAGCCTTTCAACATTTTACTGTGAATATGAATGATATTTGTTGCGATGTATCAGATTAATGAAATTTCCTTCTTGTTTTAGTTAATTTTTCTTTTTTAAATCATGAATAGATGATAAATTTTACCAAATGTTTTGGCTTTTGCATTTCATGCCTTATTTATATGGTTTTTCTATTTTATCCTTTAACATGATGAATTGCATCAATTCATTTCAAATGTTAAAAAGCCTTGCATTCCTGGCATAAACCAAATATGATTATAATATGTAACTATTTTATTACTAGATTTATTTATATTTTGGCTGGGACCTTTACATCTATATTCATGTTGCACTTTTAGTAATGGTCTTTTCAAATTTTGGTATCAGATTATGCTGACTCATAAAGGGATGAATATGCCATTTTCTTTCTCAATTCTCAGCAAGTTTTTGGGCAACATTGGTATTACTTATTTCTTAAAATTTTGCTGAGATTTATGTAAGTAGCCACTTAAGCTGGAGTTTTTTGGCAGTCCAAACTCTCTATGAAAAAGGTGTCCAAGCTGTCTTTCTCATACTAGAGTAGGTTCTTCAGAGGCTCTATAGTGACTGTGACCCCCACAGTTATTTTACGTGGAAAATATGCTGACTTATTCTAAACAACCTGCAGCTTCTGAACTGCTGATACACTTTCCTAGCTTCTTAATTTTGTCATTCGTTGCCTTTACAGGTTAATCTTTTGAGTGCAGAACCCTGGAAATAGCTTGAGGTCAGTCATTGGCCATAACTACTTGGGACTATATTCTTGCAAACATATATTCTTGCCATATCAAATAATGGGATTATTGACTGTCCCACACTTCCATCCTCGCATCCATTCATTAAAGGGCTGGTTCTGTCAGTTTTCCTACCAAACAAGTTTTCAATCAAGAACAAGTGCCCCTTACATATATTCACCATTAGACTTAGTTTAGGGGAAGACTGGGAAGTATAGAAGTAGAGCCACATATATTTTTAAAAATGTATTATTTGATAAAGTATGATTCCAAATCTTGAGGGAAAAGGTGAAGTATTCAGGAAGTGGTATGGGCTATAACTCTTAATCATCTGGAAAGAAAGTTTAATCCCTATTTCATACCTTATATGTAAATAAATGCTAGATAGAAGAAACATTGAAATATTTAAAAAATATATATACTAAAGGAGAATATAATAAGTGAGGAAAGCTTTTCTAAGTATGACAAAAAATCCAGAGCCATAAAAAATAGAATTACTTTAAAAAATTTTTAAACTTCTACATGGAAAAAACCATCCTAAACAACCTCATAAACAAAAGCAGAGAAAATACTGGCAAGTTACATCACATAGAAAACTAACTTTCTTACTTTGTAAATAGTTTTCACAAATCTATAAGAAAAATATTAACAACTCTGTAGAAAAATGGACAAAGAATATAAACAGAATTGTCATAGGAAAATATGTTCAATTTCACTTAAGATATGAGAAAAGTCTACTTATATACTTCTTAAAATGACAGGACTAAAAGTTTGGTTATATACCATTGTTAAAAAGGTAATGAAAGATCAGGCATTCTTAAAACACCACTGGTGGGCATACAATTTGGCACAACTTCTATAGAGGTCTACAATCTAGAAATAAGGATTAATTACAATTAAGTTAGCTTTTAAAGGGAATACAACCCAACTTTCAAAGAATGTCTGATTGGATTATGTTGTTCTAAGCTTTCTATTTCCTCTTAGTTTAGCCTGTTAGAGGAAATGTGAATACTTTTCAGAAGATGATAACATCACTTTGAACCTGAAATTATCTTTATAATATTTATTTATTTATACATATATTAATAAATATGTATTATATAAATTCATATAATGTTCCATAAAAAAATAGAAATAAAACCAGAAAGCAAATCTAGGATACATGAAGATAATATGTTCAAAACCCAAGACAAATAATATATGAACTAGATACCACATAGAGAGTTATCAAACACATATGTAAAGGAACCAGATTCAACATGTTCAGGAAAATGAAGGACAAGAGTGATTAACTAGGAAGATAACAAGCTTTAAAAAGAACCAAATGAAAGGCATCAAACTGAAAAATAACTGAAACTGAACTCCATGGATAGATCTACCATAAGATCAGAAACAGTTGAAGAGAGAATTAGTGAACTCTAAAAGACAAGCCAGAAGAAAGTATCCAAGCTGAAACACAAGGAGGAAAAGGACATTAATATTCTTCTTATACCATTTTCAATCAAGTAAAAATCTAGGTAAGGGCTTCTTCCCATATTTAGGACTTAGGTATTTTAAAAGAAACATCTAAGTATATCAAATATATTAAACAATACAAATTAGAATGTTTAATTACTTACATTCCATATGCTGAGCTTACAGCAAGACTAGTAATCTGTTGGGGAGGCTCACCATCCACCCACACCAACTGAATAACAAGCTCTGCTTGATACCCTGGAGGCATCCGCACTGGTCGTGTCTTAACACTAAAAAAAGAGAAAAAGTAGTTCTATAACATACAGTTTAAATAATTATGCTCATGCTTATATTCAGAATTTACATAGAATCTTCCTACAGAAATATACAATGCCAGGCATTGAGGGCAGTACATAGGTGGACAGTGTCTTCTAGCTTTTTAAAAATACTTAAGGTTGCTTAGTTTTTTCTTTAGGTTTTCAATCAGTCAAGTCCACAACTTCAAATGGCCTTCATCACTTTTTTTTTTTATTTTTGAGGATAATGTTTTAAATTATTTTTATTTATTTTCTTATATAATATTTGTTACATATATGTAAGTTATAATGCATGACAATAAAAAGAATGACCATTAATCTACCACCAAACTTAAGAGCTCAGCATGCTCAAGCAGGGGTGCCTTGGTGGCTCAGTCAGCTAAGCGTCCAATTCTTAATTTCAGCTCAGGTCATGATCTCAGGGTCATGGGGTTGAGCCCCACATCAGATTCCATGCTCAATAGGGAGTCTGCTTGAGATTTTTCTCTCTCTGCCCCTCCCTCCTGCCCATTCTTTCTCTAAAATAAATAAATCTTTAAAAAAAAAAGATTTAAAAAAAAGAGTTCAATGTCTCTAAAATCTGAATTCCTACTCATCCCTCTAAGTTTGATTGACCCGCAGCCTTATCTATTCCAGTTAATAACAACTTATATCTTTCCAGTTGTTCAATTAAAAAAAAAACCTTAAAATCATTCTACTCTCCTTCTCTTATATCTTATATCCACTCAATCATCAAATGCTGTTTGTGCCACCTTCAAGATATATTCAGAATCTGAGCACCTTTTTAAAATTAATATATTTAAATTTCATTTAATTAACATAGACAGTATTATTAGTTCAGAGAAAGAATTTAGTGATTCATCACTTGCATACAATACCCAGTATTCATTAATTCAAGTGCACTCCTTAATGCCGATCATCCAGTTACCCCATCCCCCCACTTCCTCTCCAGCAACCTTCAGTTTGTTTCCTATAGTTAAGAATACCTTATGGTTTGCCTCCCTCTCTGTTTTCATCTTATTTTATTTTTCCTTCCCTTCCCCTATGTTCATCTATTTTATATTTTAAATTCTACACGAGTGAAATCATATGGTATTTGTCTTTCTTGGACTTATTTTGCTTAGCATAATACCCTCTAATTCCATTCTTTTTGTTGTAAATGGCAAGATATCATTCTTTTTGACTAATACTTCATTGTGTACACACACACACACCACACCCTTATCTGGTCATCAGTTGACGGATATATGGGCTCTTTCCACATTTAAATCTTAATTTCAGATAAACAATAAATAGGTTTTTTTTTTTCGTTTTCTTTTTTTACTGTAGGTGTGTCCTATGTAGTATCTAGGATATACCGATACTAAAAAATATTTACTGTTTATCTAAAATTCAAATTTAAATGGGTATCCTGTATTTTTTTTTTTTTTTTTTTTTTTTAAATTTTTTTTTTNGAGAGCGATCAGATCACAAGTAGGCAGAGAGGCAGGCAGAGAGATAGGAGGAAGCAGGCTCCCCACTGAGCAGGGAGCCCGATGCGGGCCTCGATCCCAGGACCCTGAGATCATGACCTGAGCCGAAGGCAGAGGCTTTAACCCACTGAGCCACCCAGGCGCCCGGTATCCTGTATTTTTGCTGAAATCTGTCAGCCTTTAACATCATCTCTAGTTGAATCCAACAGCCTCTTTACTGGTCTCCTGGCCTTTGTCCTTCCCTTCCATCTCAAAATCCATTTTCAACAAAGTCACCAAAGTGATCAATTTAAAAGTTAAGTCTGATCATGTCTCCTTTGTATTCGAAACACTACAATGAGCCCCCATTTAATTGGGAATAAAAGCCAAGGCCCTTACAATGGCCTATATTGGCTATTACTCATCTGACTTCATCTCCTACTGCCCTCCTCATTATACTCCCCACCTTGCTCCTATCGTCCTATGTACACCTACATCCTTATATGTGAGGCATTTTATTTTTTTTAATTTAATTTTTTAAAACAAATTAATTAGCATATAGTATATTTAGTTTCAGAGGTAGAGTTCAGTGATTCATCAGTTGTAAATAACACTCAGTGCTCATGACATCATGTGTGCTCCTAAAGTCCCACTACCCAATTACCCCATCCCTCCACCTCCCTCCCCACCAGCAACCCTCAGTTTGTTTCCTATGGTTTGTATCTTATGGTTTGTCTCCCTCTCTGATTTTGCCTTATTTTGCTTTTCTTCCCTTCCTCTATGCTCTTCTGTTTTGTTTCTTAAATTCTACATATGAGTGAAATCATATAATTGTCTTTCATTGATTTCACTTAGCATAAGACCCTCTTGTTCCATCCACGTTGTTGGCAAATGGCAAGATTTCACTTTTTGATGGCTGAATAATATTCCATTGTGTGTGTGTATGTGTGTATATACACACATACATACATACCACATCTTCTTTATCCATTCATCTGTCGATGGATAACTGGGCTCTTTCTATAGTTTGGCAATTGTGGACAGTGCTGCTATAAACATTGGGGTGTAAGTGCCCCTTGGATCACTACATTTGTATCCTTGGGATAAATCCCTAGCAGTGCAATTGCTGGGTCATAGTGTAGCTCTATTTTCAACTTTCTGAGGAACCTCCATAGTGTGGTTGCATCAGGTTGCATTCCCACCAACAGTGAAGGTGGGTTCCCCTTTCTCTGCATCCTTGCCAAATTTTTTGTTTCCTGACTTAATTTTAGCCATTCTGACTGGTGTGAGGTGGTATCTCATTGTATTTTTGATTTGTATTTCCCTGATGCTGAGTGATCTGGAGCATTTTTTCATGTGTCTGCTGGACTTTTGTATATCTTCTTTGGGGAAATGTCTGTTCATGTCTCTACCTATTTCTTGATTATTTGTTCTTCAGGTGTTGATCTTGATAAGTTCTTTTTTTAAATATTTTATTTATTTACGTGACAGAGAGAAACACAACGAGAAAGCAGAAGCAGGGGTAGTGGGAGAGGGAGAAGCAGGCTTCCCGCTGAACAGGGAGTCTGATGTGGGGCTGGATCCCAGGACCCTGGGATCATGGCCTGAGCTGAAGGCAGACGCTTAACAACTGAGCCACCCAGGCGGTCCTTGATAAGTTCTTTATAGATTTTGGGTACTAACTCTTTATCTGATAAAACATTTGCAAATATCTTCTCCCATTCTGTTGGCTGTCTTTTGGTTTTGCCAACTGTTTCCTTTGCTGTGCAAAAGCTTTTTATCTTGATGAAGTCCCAATAGTTCATTTTTACCTTGGTTTCCCTTGCCTTTGGAGACGCGTTTACCAAGAAATTGCTGTGGTTTAAGTCAAAGAAGTTGCTGCCTGCGTTCTCCTCTAGGATTTTGATGGATTCCTGTCTCACATTTAGGTCTTTCATCCATTTTAAGTCTATTTTTGTGAATGGTGTAAGTGAATGGTCCAGTTTCATTCTTCTGCATGTGGCTGTCCAATTTTCCCAAAACAATTTGTTGAGACTTTTTTCCACTGGATATTCTTTACAACTTTGTCAAAGATTAGTTGACCATCAAGTTGAGGGTCCATTTCTGGGCTCCCTATTCTGTTCCATTGATCTATGTATCTGTTTTTGTGCCAGTGCCATACTGTCTTGATGATTAAAGCTTTGTAATAGAGCTTGAAGTCTGGAATTGTTATGCTACCAGCTTTGGTTTTCCTTTTCAACAATCCTTTGTTTATTTGGGGTCTTTTCTAGTTTCATACAAGTTTTAGGTTTAGTTGTTCCAGCTCTGTGAAAAATGTTAATAGTATTTTGAAAGGGATTACACTGAATATAGATTGCTCTGGGAAGCATAGACATTTTAACAATATTTGTTCTTCCAGTCCATGAGCATGGAACGTTAACATGTGAGACACTTTAAAGCATTTGCTCTAGCTGTTCCTTCTGCCTGGAATGCTCTTCTACCAGATACATTTCAGCTAACTCCTTCATCTGCATTTTGTTTAAATCTCACCTTCTTCATAGCATTAGTTAAAAAGAAGAAAGAAATATTCTTTTTGCAATGTCCTAACAATCATGAGAGAAATCCTTTTTTTCTAACATGGTATTCTTGTACAAGAGTAGATAGTCAGTGTGGTTTTCTTTTTGATTCCAAGAAAACTGAAGAAATCCCCTAAACATACTTTTTCAGTTAGGAAATACCAAGCAAGTGGCCAAGTTTCTGCCCTGCTATACATGTTCCCATTCTATTAAAGCCATGTTTTTAGGATACTTTTGGGAAGAAAGTCCATGAATTTGTAATGGACAATATTGTGCTGTCCTCATGGATATTCAAAGAAAGACCCCTGTACCTCTTGGTAGGGTGTAGGCCAATTGACAACAACTTAATAAAAGAGAAGAATAATTTTATTTGGCACAGTTTCAATATGTAAAATTATTTCAAAATTTGGTAGCAACTCTTACTTGAGGCATGGGATACTGTCCTTTGTTCCTCCTTCACTAGCCACAGTGTTAGTGCTGCCGGAAAGACTCCTTGAAGAAGGAAGCTGGGATGAGAGATCTGGAAACGGAGGACTTGCTTCTGGTTCTGGGGTAATAATATCTTCAATATCATACTGAAGTCGTACCTCTAATGACTTAAAAAAAATCAAGTTTTAATTTCATCTAAGTCATAATAATAAGTAATCACATTAAAGTTTCTGATAACTTTTTGGTAATTATTACTTTTTCATATTAATAAATTCAGTTTTAATTTATAGTAAAGTTGAAATATCCCAAATTGATTTAAATAGTGAAATACATGGACCATTCACTGACATTCACAAAAAAATGTAAATTATTTCTTAATTCTTTGGATTTATAAGAAAAATACCTACTAGTTGAGATAAAGTTTTTATATACTAAATACTCCTTTAAAGGTATAAATTACAACTCCATATGTAATGAAATGAGAAATTGGTCATGGTTATTCCAGTGAAAGAAAATAAACTAGATATGTTTACGCACACATACATAACACACAAATTGTTATTTGTACAAAGATATTAAAAAAAATTATATTTTGACTTTGAATTTAGTAAATGGTTTCCAAAATAAATTCTAATTTTTGTCTCATTAGCTAAGCTCAATTTCACTAGCTTGGTTGGAATTGCTTAATTGAAAAACATACAGTAAAATGTATTGAAATGAAAAGATGATCCAAACCCTTTTTTTAATCTAAAAATGTTTACAAACTAAGTACTTGATGACTGCATTCAATGCTTTAATTAAAATCGATTTTATAACACACATTTGCTTTACAATGTAAAAATCAGCATTTTAAAAAATTCAATTAATTAACACAGTATATTATTAGTTTCAGAGGTAGAATTCAGTGATTCATCAGTCTTATATAACACCCAGAGTTCATTACATCACATCTTAATGTCCATCCCCTATTTTCCCCATCCTCCCACCCCCTTCTCCTCCTTGAGCAACCCTGTTTGTTTCCTAGTTAAGAGTCTCTTATGGTTTGTTTCATCTTGTTTTATTTTTTCCCTCCCTTCTCCTATACTCCTCTGTTTTGTTTCTTATATCTCACATATAAGCGAAATCATATGATTAAAAAAAATCAGCATTTTTGAGGCTGAAAACAAATGCCATTATGGGGTGGTAATACAGTAATATCAAAATGACTGTCATAATTATCTTAAAAACTAAAAAAAATCTTTAGTGACAGTAATAATTGCCAGTTATTGAGTGCTAACTATACCTAAACACTATGTTAATGATTTTATAGAATCCTCATAAGAACCTATGAAATTGGAATTATTTATAATTTATTATTACTTTCTGTTTTTTCATTTTATTTATACAGAAAATTGTATGAGTGTATGAAACTTGGTCTTACCCAGACTCTACTACTGACTCCTGGAATCTTGTGACTTGCTCAGAGTCATGTAGCTATTCACTGGCAAAGCCAGAATTAATAGAGACTCATCTGACTCCAAAGGCTGGGCGGGATTTTAATTCATATACTTTAATAGGGCAGTACTTAAATTTACTGTTGAGGTAAAAACAGTTATAGGCAGGCCTGTAGTAGATAATCTTTATTTTCTGATAAAATGGTAAAATGGACTCAGTAGGGAAGACAAATTACCTATAGATGCCTTAATTTAGATTTAATTTATCCTATGAGAGTATAAATGAATAAATTACTCGATTAGTTTAAAATTTAGATAGAGTAGCCCATAATTATTTCCATCTTATAAAAATGTTGCTATCTAAAATAATTATTAAAAATAATCTTATTGTAGTTGAGAAATGATCACTTATGGCAATTGACAAGACAAAAAATTTAATAAATATACACAACAAAGCCTTCATTAGACATTTATACATAAAACAATAGATGACTGTATAAATTATATATAGACATAATCCATTCTATTTAATAGTAGAAAATTTTGTTGGAGAAATGTTTTTTTCAATTTAAATCAAAATATTTTAAAATATGTTATACTAGGTAACAAGAATAATTAAAAATCCTAAGAATTAGATTAATGGCCAAATACAGTAGTCTTGAAGGCTTAAGACGATACAAAACACTAGACAAAATCTATGATAAGTTTTTTCTTTTAGTAACTCTAGCTATAAACATTAAATTTTAAATAACTTACCACTATTTCTGTTGTTATTTCATGTCTGCTGAATTTATAAATTATGACATATGCAGAGACTCCTGATACACAGAATACTCTGCTTTCCGGACACCAGTAAATCATCTGGATGGCATATGGATCTTCCTCAACAATTTCACATGTTGGTTTTCCTTCTCCTACCTTCTGTTTTTCAAACACTTTTGATGTTTTTAGCTTGTACAGCATCTGCAGAGTTACTATAAAATATTGAAGCATAGTTATCTTCTAATTTGAACTTAATTCTTAGATATTATTGAAGCTTTTTCAATATATTTGTTAAAGCACTAAAAATCCAAGTAGACAAAATTAATTACATTTTAATTAGTAAGCATTCAATGTCATGCACTCTTATCATTACAATTTAGCTGGATGGAGATTCTAGAGAAAAATAAACATTTATTGCACATATACTATATACCAAAGAATTTGTAAGTTCTTTGTATGCATTGCCTCATGTGATCCTCAGCAAAGTCCCCTGAAGTGAGTATTTTTATCCTCATTTATTGATAAATACACTGAGGCTCAGAAAGTTTATAATGGAAATACTGAACTTAATTCCACAGTTTCCCCCTTTGATTGCTACATGAGAGATTGAAGTTATTCTTAGTGAGTTTACCCTTCTCAACAAATTTCTAGACAATTCTTAAGATGAGAAACATTTGTAATTTACTACCTAGTAATATTAAGAGTCTAATAATCTAATTATTTTAGAAAGAATCTTTTCTGAGTGGCTCTATATTAGAAAAGGATAAGTTATAATTTTTAAAGCTCTGTGGTGGTGAATTGTCTTCAGGAATATTGATTTGGGGGGATATTTTTTCCATTGTAGACCCTGATGACAACTGTCCTATAAAAAAGTCCTGATTCTACAAAAGATCCTTAAGAAAATGTCTAAAAATCTAGGAATTGCTGTCAAAAATGTGGAATCTGAAGCTAATCATGAGAAAAATCAGTCAAACCCAAACTGAAGGTTCTTACAAAAATAACTGGCCCAAGTCCTCAAAAATATTAACTTCATGAAATAAAGACTCATAAACAATCCCAAATTGAGGAAAACTCAAAAGATGATAAATGCAATAAATAATCCTCAATTTTCTTTTATTATAAGAGATATTATTGGGACAATTGGTGAAAACTGAGTAAGACCTGGAGGTTAGATAATAGTATTGCATCAATATTAATCTCCTGATTTTGACAACTATAACTTGACTATGAAAAAGAATGTCTTGTTTGTAGGAAATATACAGTGAAGTATTTTAGGGCCATGTAGTGTAAGAAGAGCATCACTTCGACTCACAAATGGTTACAAAAACTATACATATATGTGAGCATATGGAGAAGAGGGACAGGGAGGAAGGTGGAAGAACAAAGGTAGTATACACTAACATTTGGGGAACCTGACTAAAAGCTATAGAACACTTCATGGTTTTTTTTTTGCAATTATTTTCTAAGTCTAAAATTATTTCAAACTGAAACATTTTGAAAATGGTTAAGGCATTAATTATACTGGGCACTGCCTTCTAGGTCAGATTGGGTATCACTTCCATGATTATTTTATGTGACAATAACAATGGTAAAATGATATTGCAGACATAATTAAGGCTCGTAATTAGTTGACTTTGAGTTAATCAACAGAGGTTATCCTTAATTAGGCTGACATAATCATAATTAAAAGAGGGACTGGTGCTCTCCCTGAGGTTAGAGTGGCACTCCCTTGACAGGCTTGAAGAAATAAGTTGCCATGAGCTAAAAAGCTACAAGAAAATGAATTCTGCCAGCTACCTGAAATTGAATGAGGACACTCAATCTCAGATGAAACTGCAGCCCTAGCCAACACCTTTACTGCAATCTCAGGAAACCCTAAGCACAGAACCCAGCTAAACTGTACCCAGTTTACTGACACACAGAAACTGTGAGATAATATACAAGTACTGTTTTTTTTTTCTTAAGACTTTATTTATTTGACAGAGATAGACACAGTGAGAGAGGGAACACAAGCATGGGGAGTGAGAGAGGGAGAAGCAGGCTTCCCACCAAGCAGAGAGCCCAATGCTAGGCTTGATCCCAGGACCCTGGGATCATGACCTGAGCTGAAGGCAGATGCTTAACGACTGAACTACCCAGGTGCCCCATAAGTACTGTTTTAAGCTGCTCAATTTATTACTCAGCAAAGAAAATAAATACACATAATAACAAACTCAGTTATTAAAATTTAGTATAACCTTACATCTGTACTGGACAGTATTCCTCAAAATTGGCAGACTAAGTGATTTTTTTCTTCAATGACATCCACTAAATTGGAAATGCATCCTTATAACTGATTATAATAAAAATATTAAACATGCTGTAAACCTTTGCAATACATGTTCTGAATGTGATAAAATATTTTAAAATTCTTAAAATATTATGCAGGCTTAAGGGTGCCATATACTCTAATTATTAGGATGTTAAGTGTCTTCTCACATTTTAGAAGCTAAAGAGTGACTTTGAGGTATTGGGAAAGGAATAATGTCGCTATAAAATTGTGTTCTTGGAACAAAGCCAGATTTACATGAAAAATTTCATCCAAAGAAAATCTTTTGTCCTTTGGAATTTCTCCCTGAGTCATTGCTCTCTATTGTGTAAGTTCAAAAAGGTGCCTCAGAATTCATGGTTTTACATATTTTAATCATTTTCTTTTGCTGATGGTTTGCTCCACTGCTGAGTCTAGCTGGCAGGCCAAGAGTATCACCAAAATTCAACCTTCTTCCCTTTGCTTTTGTGTTTATCAAGGTCTTCCTCAGAAGCTGTTTACCTCTGTAACTCCAACTATTACTTTTATGCCGATTCTATATTACTGTCCATTCTTGACTGTTTTTACTACCAGCTAGATACTTGGATTTCATGGTGTAATTACAAAATTCAAACCTCCAGCACTCTCTTGTATTCCTCATTTCCAAAAGAGTTACCTCTATCTTGTTGGTTACTCATTCTCAGAAACTGAGTCATTGCTCACTTATTCTTCTCCTCCTATTCCTGACTACTAAAATCTTAACTATCTTCCAATGCTCACATTAAACACTACCCCATCAAAATACCCTTTCCGGATATACCTGGTTCAAACAAATCTCAAATTTCTGGTAACAGAATTTAAGTTGTATTACATTTAGATTTCTTATCATACTGTTTGCCTTCTATTCATATATGTGCATTTCTTTATCTGATTTAGTAAATATAAGTTTTATGAAGGGTATATATGGATATAATCAAGTCTGAAATATCTTTGCATGCCCTTCAACACTGAGAAGACTGCCTTATTCTTTAAAGTATATAATTTTCAAACATCTTAAAAGACACTTTACATTTATCAAATCATTTCTTTTGATTCACACAAGGCTTGGTAGAAAAGTGGACTAGCGAGAGAAAAGAACTTCTCCAGGACAAGAGCTGGAGGTAAAGAAAATTCCTTTAACAGAGTTAATCTGACAAAGTTTGGTACTTTTTTCAACATACCTTCCCTTTTGTAAATATAATGGGTTACTCATAGTGAATACAGTCCAGTTTATACTACAATGGAAAAGCATAGTAGAGATAGTACTGTAAACTGATCTAACATAAGAAATGGGTTTTTTTAACATAGCCATATATGCATGCTAAAAATGTATCTGAAATATTGATTGTCCAAACTAAAAAGTGGTGAATAGCTCTGAGTAAATTTTAACCAAGTGTTTTCTGTTATAGAACAAGAGACTTTGGGCGCCTGGGTGGCTCAGTAGGTTAAAGCCTTTGCTTTTGGCTCAGGTCATGATCTCAGCTCCTGGGATCGAGGCCCGCATCAGGCTCTCTGCTCAGCAGGGAGCCTGCTTCCTCCTCTCCCTGTCTCTCTGCCTGCCTCTCTGCCTAGTAACTTGTAATCTCTCTCTCTGTGTCAAATAAATAAATAAAATCTTTAAAAAAAAAAACAAGAGACTTAAAACTTACTTGCAGAAGCATCCCAAAATTTTATTGATCCATCTGCATGACTAGATAAAGAAATATATTACCATTAATTACAGTAAATTTAAAAAATCATAATCATTCTAAATGTATAAAAGCTTGAGTTACTGCTAAAATTTGATTCAAAACCCCATTCTAGTGAGAACTAATATACGGTAAATCATTTCCAAGCTCATAGCCATGGTTTAATTTTTAAATAATGCACTAAAATTTAGATTTAAAAAAGAATAATAGATTTTACTATAAGAAGATTTAATGTATATAGAACAATGAAACCTGGCTTGAATGAGCAATATATTTTTACATAAAATTGTTTACTCTCAATTAAAAACATGACACAATTTTGATTATATTAAAATAATTTTGAAGCAGATATCACAGAAATTAAAGTTAAGCTTCAAAATATAAAAAGTAAATCCTTAAACCTATATAGAGTTGTATCATTATTTGGTAATCACATAATGGCAATTTTATAATAACTCATCTAGAAATAAAAAGGATAGAATGATTCCAACATTTTATGAGGTCAGCTTTATCCTGACACCAAAACCAAAAAAGAAAATTATAAAACCTTATTTCACAAGCACAGGTATAAAAATTGTCAAAAAAAATATTAGCACATCAAATAAAAAACAAAGAAAGGATAGTACATCATGACTAATTTGCAGTTCATTCTAGGAATGCGAGAATAGTTAAACAGTAAAAAAAAAAATCAGTCACATTGTTATTCATCATACTGACACATTAAAGAAAAAAAATATGATCATCTCAGTAAAAACAAAAAAGCATTTGTTTCTCCCTTTTGGCTATTGTCAATAATGCTTTGAACATTTATGTACAAGTTTTGTATGTACCTAAAAGTGGAAATGTTTGGTTATATGATAGTTGTTTAGCTTTTTGAGAAACTGCCAAATTATTTTCTGTATCAGCTGCACCATTTTACATTCCCATGAGCAATGCATGTAGTTCTAATTAATCTATGTCCTTGTCAACACTTGTTATTTTCCTCTTTAAAAAAATTTAGCCATTCTAGTGGGTATGGAGTAGTACACATAATTGTGGCTTTGATTTTTATTTTCTCAGTGACTAATAATGTTAAGCATATTTTCATGTGATTGTTACCCATTTTGTAGGCTTTTTTGAAAAAGTCTACACAAGTCTTTTGCTCACTTAAAAAAGTGTTTGTCTTTTTATTGTTGAGCTCTAAGAATTATTTATATATTCTGAATATTAAACTCTATCAGATATGATTTCAAAATTTTCCCCAACTCAGAGTTGTTTTTTCACCTGATGATGAAGACCATTTTATCTACTTTTTTCTTTTGTTATTTATGCTTTTGGTGTAATATTTAAGAAACCTTTGCCAAAATCAAGGCCATGAAAGATACCCCTTTGTTTTCTCTTTGAATTATGTAGCTTTAGCTGTTAATTCAAGTCTTTCATCATACTTCAGTTAATTTTTGTATATGGTATAAGGTAGGAGTCTAACTTTGTTTCAAGATTTTACTTAAATTCTAGTTAGTTAACATAGAGTATAATATTAGTTTCAGAAGTAGATTTTAGTGATTCATCACCTATATATAAAATCCAGTACCCTCCTTAATATCTATCACCATCAAGGCCACCCTGCCCCCACTTTCACTCCACAACTCTGTTTGTTCTCTATAGTTAAAAGTCTCTCTTATGGCTTGCCTCCCTCCCATTTTTCCCCCTTCCCCTATGTTCATCTATTTTGTTTCTTAAATTCCACATATGAGTGAAATCATATGGTATTTGTCTTTTTTCTGATTTCTATCACCTAGCATAATACACTCTTGCTCCATCAACATCGATGCAAATGGCAACATTTCATTCTTTTTTTATGGCTGAGTAATATTCCTGTGTGTGAGTGTGTGTACACACACATACATACCACATCTTCTTTATTCATTCATCAGTCAATGGACATTTGGGCTCTTTCCATAATTTGGCTATTGTTGATAATGCTGGTATAAATATCGGGGTGCATGTATCCCTATGAATCAGTATTTTTGTATCCTTTGGGTAAATAGTGCAATTGCTGGGTCCTAGGATAGTTCTATTTTTAACTTTTTGAGGACGTTCCATACTGGTTTCCACAATGGGTATACCAGTTTTCATTCCCAACAACAGTGTAAGAGCAATCCCCTATTGCTGCATCCTCACCAACATCTGATGTTTCCTGTGTTAATTTTAGCTATCTGAAAGTTGTGAGGTAGTACCTCATTGTGGTTTTGCTTTATATTTCCTTGATGAGGAGTGGTGTTGAGCATCTTTTCATGTGTCTATTAGCCATCTGGATGTTGTCTTTGGAAAAATGTCTGTTCATGTTTTCTGTCCATTTCTTAACTGGATCATTTGGTTTCTTGGGGGTGTTGAGTGTGGTAAGTTCTTTACAGATTTTGGCTTTATTCTTTTGTATGTGGATATCCAGTTCTCCTATCAACATTTTTTGATGAGATTATCCTTTCTCCCCTTAAATGGCCTTGGCACTCTTATAAAAAAAATTCAGACATAGATTTATGATTTTATTTCTGGAGTTTCAATTCTATTTCATTAAATTATATCTCTATCTTATGACATTACCACAGTCTTGATCACTGTAGCTGTGGAGGAAATTTTACAATTGGGAAGTGAGAGTCCTTCAGCTTTGTTCTTTTTCAAGCTTATTTTGACTATTTAGGGTCACTTGAAATTTCATCAATTTTAGGATAACCCTTTTCATTTCTGCAAAAAGGCCACTGGTGTTTTGATAAGGATTGTAGTGAATCTCTACCTCACTTCGTATGTTGCCAAATGTGTTCCTCTCTCTTTTTTGGAAATGTTCGAGAACATTTGGTGTTAGCTCCTTAAGTGACTGGTAAAATTTCTCATAAAGCTATCTGATCCTGGCCTTTTCTTCGATGGGAGGTTTTGATTACTGATTGAATCTCTTATAAAGTTATTCAGATTATTTCTTTTTGAGTCAGTTTTGGTAGTTTGTTTCTCAGAATTTATCCATTTCTTCTAGGTTATTTACTTTGTTAAGATATGATTGTTCATAATATTCTTTTATAACCCTTTTTTACTTAAGTTGATAGTATCATACTCACTTTTAATCCTGATCTTAATAATTTGAGTGTTATTTTTTTCTGAGTCACTATAAGTACTCAGTCAATTTTGTCCATATTTTCAAAGAGCCAAATTTTGGTTTTGTTGAGTTCCTTTATTGCCTTTCTGACCTGTTTTATCTGTGCTTGAATTTTTGTTATTCCTTATATCTGCTAGCTTTAGGTTCTCCCCCCCACCCCCCAGTTCTTTCAATATAAAGATAGGTCATTGACTTGAGAACTTTTTCTTTCCTTTAATGTAGGCAGTATAGCTGTAAATTTCCCTCTGGGTAATGGTTTTGCTACATGTCACTACTTTTTATTTTTATTCATCTCAAAGTGTTTTCCAATTTCCCTTGAGATTTCTACTTTGGAATATTGTTTAAGAGCATGTTACTTAATCTCCACATATTTGTGATTTTTCCCATTTTCTTTCAGTTATTACCTATAAGTTTCATTATATTTTGGTTGGATAAGAAACTGTATCGTTTCAGTCTTCCTACATTTATTGAGACTTCTTTTGTGGCCTAACAACTGCTCTGTCCTGGAGAATGTTACATGTACCTTTAATTATGTGTGTTCTGTGTTTCTGTTATTGTTGGTCGAGTGCTCTATAGAATGTTAATTTATGATGCTGTTCAAGTCCTGTTTTCTTAGTGATATTCTATCTAGTTTTTTCATCAATTACTGAAACTATTATTGTAAAACTATTTCCTACTTTAATTCTGTCCATTTTTGTTTCATATATCTTGGAGTTCTGTTATTATATGTATATGTTTATAATATACCCATATAATATGTATTTGATCCTCTTATCAATATATAATCTCTTTGTTTCTTGTAACAATTTTAGACTTAAAATCTATTTCATCTAAAATTAGTATATCTACAAAAAATACAGGAATAAAAAAATTAAATTAGTAAAGCCACTCTCTGCCTTTCTTTAATTTACTGTTTGCATGGAACATCTTTTTTCCATCTTTTCATTTTCAACAGTTGATGGGTTATTTTTGTCTTTGTAATTAAAGTGTGTCTCCTGTAGAAAGCATACAGTTAGATCATGTATTTTTACCCATTCTGCCAATCTCTGCCTTATAATTGGAGAGTGTAATTCATTTAATTTAATGAAAGTATTGAAAAGGAAGGACTTCTGCCATCTTGCTATATATTTTCTATATAATATATCTTTTTTGTTGTTTGGTGCCTCTAAGACTGCCTTCTTTCATGCTTAATTGATGGAAAAAAGTACCATTTTGCTTCCTTTCTTGTTTCTTATTTAATTTTCTGTATATATTTTAGCTGTTTCTTTAGTGGTTACCATGGGCATTAAAATTAGCCTCTTAAATTTATAACAATCTAGTTTGAATTAATAGTAACTAGCTTCAATACCAAAACTCTATTATTGTTCTATGTTAGATATAGGTCTTGCTATATAACCCAACTATGTTGTTATTGTCACAACTTCTTTATGTGTTTTCCCCATTTCCACCATGGATTTATAATTATGCTTTTATGTGTTTAGAAAAAAGAGTTAAAAACAAAAATAAAATAATATTGGCTTTTATATTTACCTATGTACTTACCTTTACTGGTTGATTTTATCTTCTCATATGGCTTTAAGTTACTATCTAATGTGTTTTCATTTCAGCCTGAAGAACTCCCATTAATATTTCTCATAAGGCAGATCTACTAGAAATAATTTCCTCAGCTTTGGTTTATCTGAGTATGTTTTAACTTCTCCTTCAGTTTTGAAAAACAGTTTTGGTGGATATAAAATTGTTGGTTAAAAGTTTTTTTCTTTCAGAACTTTAAATACATCGTGCTACCATCTCTGTCTTCATGGTTTCTAATAAGAAATTAGCTTAATCTTATTGAGGATCCCTTGCACTTGACAAATTGTCTCTGTCTCACTGCTTGCAACATCCCTTCTTTGGACCTGCTCAGTCTTTGTCTTTCAACAATTTGATCATAATGCTTCAGTGTGGGTCTCTTTGAGTTGATCCTACTCATATTTTACTGAATTTTTAGAGATATATGTTAATTTTTCATTAAATTGGGGAATTTTACAGTCATTATTTCTTCATTCTTTATGTTCTTTACCTCCTCTCTTTCTGAGACATCCATTATGTGTATTTTGTTAAGGTTAATGATGTCCTACAACTCTCTTAGATACTGTTAATATTTTTCATTCTATTTTTCTTTTTGATCTGCAGATGGAATAATTTCCATTGACCTATCTTCAAATTCACTTATTCTTTTTTCTGGCTGCTCAAATCTGAGGCTGAATCTCTCTTATGAGTTTTTCATTTCTGTTATTGTACTTTTCAGCACCAGAATTTCTATTTCCTTCCTTCCTTCCTTCCTTCCTTCCTTCCTTCCTTCCTTCCTTCCTTCCTTCTTTCCTCCCTCCCTCCCTCCCTCCCTCCATCACTCCCTCCCTTCCTTTCTTATTATTTTCTGTCTTTATTAACACTCTCTTTGGTGAGACTTAATTCTTCTGGTTACCTTCAATTTTTATTCATGGTTTCTTTTAACTCTTTAAGCATATTTACGACAGTTGACTTAAAGGCTCTGCAAGTAAAATGTCTTGGCTTCCCCAGGGAAATTCTCAACTACATTCTTTTTTCCTCTCTGAATGGGCGATGATTTCTTTTTTCTTTATAGGCCTTGTATTTTATTATTGATAACTGGACTTTTGAGTACATGTAAGGAAACTGAAAATTAGGTTCTCCCCCTTCCCAAGTTCTTCTGCTGATGCTTATTTTAAGTTTGTTGTTGTTGTTGTTGTTATAATGATCTTGATTTTTTAAATTTTTTTTCAGTGATCCAAGATTCATTGTTTATGCACCACACCCAGTGCTCCATGCAATCAATACATGCCCTCCTTAATAACCACTACCAGGCTCACCCATCTCCCCTGCCTCTCCCCTCTATAACCCACAGTTTGTTTCTCAAAGTCCACAGTCTCTCATGGTTCATCTCCCCCTCTGATTTACCCCAATTCACTTTTCCTTTCCTTCTCCTAGATTTCTCCACTTTTTTCCTTATGTTCCACAAGTAAGTAAAACCATATGGTAATTGCTTTCTCTACTTGACTTATTTTACTCAGCATAATCTCCTCCAGACCCATCCATGTTGATACAAAAGTTGGGTATTCATACTTTCTGGTGGCTGAGTAATATTCCATTGTATATATGGACCAAATCTTCTTTATCCATTCATCTGTTGAAGGATATCTTGGCTCTTTCCACAGTTTGGCGATTATGGACATTGCTGCTATGAACATTGGGGTACATATGGCCCTTCTTTTTGCTACTTCTGTATCTTTGGGATAAATACCCAGTAGTGCAATTGCAGGGTCAGAGGGTAGCTTTATTTTAATTTTTTGAGGAACCTCCACACTGTTTTCCAAAGTGGCTGCACCAACTTGCATTCCCACCAACAGTGTAAGAGGGTTCCCCTTTCTCCACATCCTCTCCAACACTTGTTGTTTCCTGTCCTGTTGATTTTGGCCATTCTAACTGGTGCAAGGTGGTATCTCAATGTGGTTTTGATTTGACTTTCCCTGATGGCTAGTGATGATGAACATTTTTTCATGTGACTGTTGGCCATTTGTATGTCTTCTTTGGAAAAGTGTCTTTTCATGTTTTCTGCCCACTTTTTGACATGATTATCTGTTTTTTGGGTGTTGAACTTGAGAAGTTCTTTATAGATCTTGGATATCAGCCTTTTGTCTGTAGTGTCATTTGCAAATATCTTCCCCCTTTCTGTGGGTTGCCTCTTTGTTTTGTTGACTGTTTCCTTTGCTGTGCAGAAAATTTTTATCTTGATGAAGTCCCAAAAGTTCATTTTCGCTTTTATTTCCTTTACTTTTGGAGATGTCTTGAAAGAAGTTGCTGTGGCCAATCTCAAAGAGGTTACTGCCTATGTTCTCCTCTAGGATTTGGATAGATTCCTGCTTCATGTTGAGGTCTTTCATCCATTTCGAGTTTATCTTTGTGTATGGTGTGAGAGAATGGTCAGGTTTCATTCTTCTATACATAGCTGTCCAATTTTCCCAGCACAATTTATTGAAGAGATTGTCTTTTTTCCACTGGATATTTTTTCCTGCTTTGTTGAAGATTATTTGACCATAGAGTTGAGGGTCCATATCTGGACTCTCCACTCTGTTCCACTGATCTATGTGTCTGTTTTTGTGCCAGTACCATGCTCTCTTGGTGATCACAGCTTTGTAGTAAAGCTTGAAATCAGGCAACATGATGCCCCCAGCTTTATTTTTCTTTTTCAACATTTCCTTAGCAATTTAGAGTCTTTTCTGGTTCCATAGAAATTTTAGGGTTGCTTTTTCCAGCACTTTGAAAAATGTTGGTGGAATTTTGATCAGGATAGCATTGAAAGTATAGATTGCTCTGGGCAGTATAGATATTTTAACAGTGTTTATTCTTTCGATCCATTATTGTAAGTTTTTGTTGTTTAGAAAAGTCACTATGTAAACAACTTTTTAAAAGATTGTATTCTTCATTGTGTGTGGCCTTTGAAATCTCTGCTCCATTAGCTTACTGGTCAGCTAGTCGTTTGACAGCAATTTCCTTAAATGACTATAGCCAAACAACAGCAACAATAACAATAGCAACAATAACAAACCATCTCCCTGTCTTAGCAAGCTGATTCTGTGTTAGGAAACTGCTGCAATGCAAGCCAGGTTATTTCCAACTCTGCATTAGCCTTCACTTGCTATTTGCATGGTGTCTAAAGTTCATCTAGAGGGGAAATCTTTGAATCTTCTCAGGTATTTTCTTAGCATGTGTAGGCCAGCTGTAGGCAGCATGTGGATATCTAGATTTTGCAGTATAAGTGGGAGCTTTACAAAGCGTTTTTTTCCCTCATGTATTTTGTTATACAGCCTATTCTTTCCAAGAGTACAAACTATTTTTTGCCCCTGTTCTTATCCCCTGCCCCAGGTGAGCTGCAACGTGTACATCTGCCTTTAATTACTCAGACATAAGCCTGGAAGCCACTTTAGCCCTGGGAAAGCTCTGAGGCAGTGAAAACAAAGGTAAGCCCTTGAGCTAATCCTTCAGGGAGGCACCAAACAGGTAAAAACAAAGGGCAAGTACAACTACAATACTTTGAGAATAAGGTCTGTATTTATTACTCTTTCTGGCACCAGAAACTATGTAAGAGGAAAGCAGGCTATCTTCATGGTCACCACTGAGGTGGGGAGTGGTAGACTATAAATGGGTAAGGTAAAATACCATATGCTCTTTTGCGAAAATTCAGCAGCTTTAAAAAAAAAAAAGAAATATAGTTGACATTTAACATTATATTAGTTTCAGGTATACCACATAATTAGGTATTTGTACATTTTGTAAAATTATCACCAGAAGTCCAGTTAATATCCATCACCATACATGTTATGAATATTTTTTTCTTGTGGTGAGAACTTTGAAGATCTACTCTTTTAACAAATTCCAAATATACAACACAGTATTATAAATTATAGTAATCATGCTATACATTATTACTTCCCCATGACTTATTTATTTTATAGCAACTTCTTTTTTCATTAAGCATTCTCCTGGTTGTTATAAATTTTCTGTTAGAGTTCTGAAAAAAAATTATTCTGTTTTTGCCAGCTTAATAATCATTTAGTGGAGAAACCAGTCCTACTCTGACATTTTCAGTAATGTAACTTCCTGATATTTTGAAGTAATCTTTCTTAACTATAACACACCTATAGGACGAATAATGAAATTACACCACAATGAAGTATCAAAAAGAATATATCTGTATAATCACTCAGATTAAAAAGTAGAACATCAGCCAAAACACTTTCATTCTCTTTTCCAATCACTATTCCTGTATCTTCCCCAATAGTAGCCACTATTGTCTTTTAACACTCTATATCAGTTTTACTAGTTTTTGATACCTCTATTTTGGAGCACTTACATACTTTCTTAGATATATATCTGGGAGTAGAATTAGTGGTTCAAAGAGTTAGTAGATACTGCCAAAGAATTTTTCAAAGAGGCTAACTATTCCACAAAAGAGTTCTAATATTCCATGACATCAGAAAAAGGTATGCAAAGTCTTTTAAAATTTTTATCCATTCTGATGGGTATGTGCCATGTTATTTCATTGTGGTTTGAATTTACATTACTCTGATGAATGATGAACACCTTTTCACATGCTTAAGACTATTTGGTTACTTCTTTTGTTAGGTCTCTTTGTTAATTTTTTTTTCTATTGACGGTCTATTTTTCATATATTTGTTATAATTATTTATATACCTGATATAAGCACTTCACTGTTTACATCTGATATAAAAATATTTTCCCAGGGACTTGTATTTTCAGTGTCTTAATGGTGTCTTTTGAGGAAGAGAAGTTCTTAATTTTAAATGTAATCTGATTCATAATTTTTTTTCCCTTCTGGTTAGTGCCAATTATATTTTCTTTTTTTAAAAAAAAGATTTATTTATTTGACACAGAGAGAGAGATCACAAGTAGGCGGAGAGGCACGCAGAGAGAGGAGGAAGCAGGCTCCCTGCTGAGCAGAGAACCCGATGCGGGCCTCCATCTCAGGACCCTGAGATCATGACCTGAGCTGAAGGCAGAGGCTTTAACCCACTGAGCCACCCAGGCGCCTGCCAATTATATTTTCTTTATGAAATCTTCACAAACATCAAGAAAATATCCTCCTCTATTATCCTCCTAAAGCTTTATTGTTTTCTTGTAGTATTTATTTTTTGCTTTTGTTATAATTTTACTGATTTCTTAAAATTAACCTATTATTTCCATGAAAGCAATTGGATATGTGGTGGGCCAAGACCCTTTATCAATCATTGTAGCATTTAAATCTATCATTTACCGGAAATAAACTTTTAGTATGATGTGTGGTAAAAATAGATTCCATATGAATATCCAATTAACCAGAATAATTTATTTAAAAAATTCTTTCCTCACTGCTTTGGAGAGTCGTGTTCATAAAGAATCAGTTCTCTCTATACATGACAGACGTTTCTGGACTCTCTTAATCAGTTTGCCTGGCAGTCTTTATTTCTGCCATCAACACACAATCTTAGTCATTATAGTTTTACACTAACTCTGAATGTCTAGTAATTTAATTTTTTTTTAGTTTTTAAATTCCTATTAGCTAACAGTGTTATATAAATTTCAGGTGTATAATAGAGTAATTCAACACTTCCATACATCTCCAGGTGCTAATCACAAGTGCACTTCTTAATCTCCATCACCTATTTAAACCATCCACCCACCACACCTCCCTTCTGGTTACCATCAGTTTGTTCTCTATAGTTAAGAGACTATTTCTCTATTTTTTAAAAAATATTTTATTTGTTTATTTGACACAGAGAGCGAGGGAGAGTGAGAAAGAGAGTACGAGAGGGGGGAGGGTGAGAGGGAGAAGCAGACTCCCTGCTGAGGGGGAGCCTGATGCAGTGCTTGATCCTGGGACTGTGGGATCATGACCTGAGCTGAAGGCAGACACTTAACCAACTGAGCCACCCAGGTTCCCCAAAAAGTCTACTTCTTAGTTTGACCCTCTCTCTTTTTTCCCTTTGCTTGTTTTGTTTCTATTGCACATATAAGTGAAGTCATATGGTATTTGCCTTTCTCTGACTGACTTATTTCACTTAGTGTAATACTTTGTAGCTCCACCTATGTCATTGCATATGGTAAGATTTCATTCTTTTTTTATCGCTGAGGAACATTCCATTGTATATAGATATACACCACATGTTCCTTATACATTCTTCAGTTGATGAACACTTGGGCTATTTCCACCATTTAGCTCTTACAGATAATAAACCTCAATTAATTGCTGATATAAACTTCAATTAATTCACTCTGGATTAATATTTTCTGTTTGGATAAATACCTCGATCTGTAATTACTACATTGTGAGGTAGTTCTATTTTTAACTTTTTGAGAAACCTCCATATTGTTTTTCACAGTGGCTGTATAAGTTTGCATTCCTATCAACAGTGCAACAGGGTTCCTCCTTCTCCACATCCTCACCAAGACCCATTGTTTCTTGTGTGGTTGATTTTAGCCATTCTGACAGGTGTGAGGTGACGTCTCATTATAATTTTGATTTGCATTTCCCTGATGAGTGATGGTGAGCATATTTTCATATGTCTGTCGGCCATCTGTATGTCTTCTTTGGAAAAATGACTATTCATGTGTCCTGTCCATTTTTTAATTGGATTATTCATTTCTTGGGTGTTGAGTTGTATAAGTTCTTTAAATATTTTGGATACTAGCCCTTTATCAGATACATCATTTGCAAACATCTTCTATTCCATAAGTGTCTTTTTAGTTTTGTTGATTGTTTCCTTCACTGTGCACAAGTTTTTATTTTGATATTGTCCCAGTAGTTTATATTTGCTTTTGTTTCCCTTATCTTAGAAATATCTAGAAAGAAGTTGCTATGGTCAATGTCAAAGAACTTATTACTTGTGTTCTCTTCTAGGATTTTTATGATTTTGGGGTCTCACATTTATGTCTTTAATCCATTTTGAATGTGTTTTTGTGAATGGTATAAGAAAGTTGTCCAGTTTCATTCTTTTCCATGTAGCTGTCCGGTTTTCCCAATGCCATTTGTTGTTACTGTCTTTTTCCCCATTTTATATTCTTTCATCCTTTTTCAAAGATTACTTGACCCTATAATTGTGGGTTTATTTATGGATTTTCTATTCTGTTCATAAATTGAAGTCTGGAAATGCGATGCCTCCACGTTTGTTTTTCATTCTCAGGGTTGTTTTGGCTATTTGGGGTCTTTTATGGTTCCATACATATTTTAGGATTTTTTTTCTAGCTTTGTGAAAAATGCTGGTAGTATTTTGATAAAGATGATATTAAATGTGTAGATTTTTTTGGGTACTATAGATATTTGAAAAAACCTGTTCTTCCAATCCAGGAGCATGGAACATCTTTTCATTTGTGTAATCTTTGATCTCTTTTATCAGTATTTTATAGTTTTCAGAATACAGGTTTTTCACTACTTTGGTTAGGTTTATTCCTAGGTATTTTATTATTTTTGGTGCAATTGTAAATGGGATTGATGCCTTAATTTCTATTTCTGCTGCTTCACTATTGTTGTATAGAAACTCAATAGATCTCTCTACTTTGCGGGGCAACTGGGTGGCTTGGTCAGTTAAGTGTCTGCCTTCAGCTCAGGTCATGATCCCAGAGCCCTGGGATTGAGCCCTGCATTGGGCTCCCTGCTCAGCAGGAAGCCTGCTTCTCCCTCTCCCTCTGCCACTTCTCCTGCTTATACTCTCTCTCTGTCAAATAAATAAAATCTTTGAAAAAATGTTTTCTGTACCTTGATTTGTATCCTGGAACTTTACTGAATTTATGCATTGGTTGTAGCAGTTTTCTGGTGGAGTCTTTGGGTTTTCTAGGTATAGTATCATGTCATTTACAAATAGTAAAAATTTTACTTCCTCTTGCCAATTTGGATGCCTTTTATATCTTTTTCTTGTCTGATTGCTGTGGCTAGTACTTCTAATACTATGTTGAATAAAAGGGGTCAGAATAGACATCCTTGTCTTGTTCCTGATCTTAGGGAAAACACTTCCAGTTTTTGCTGAATGAGGATTATACTAGCTCTGGTTTTTCGTATATGGTCTTTATGATGTTGAGGTGCGTTCCTTTGTCCCTACTTTGTTGAGGGTTTTTATCATGAATGGATATTGTATTTTGTTAAACACTGTTTCTGCATCTATTGAAATGATCATGTGATTCTTATCCTTTCTTTTATTAATGTGATGTATCATGTTGATTGATTTGCAAATATTGAAACACTATTGTACCTCAGGAATAAATCCCACTTGATTGTGGTGAGCAATATTTTTTAATGTATTGTTGGATTCTGTTTGTCAGTATTTTGTTGAGGATTTCTGCATCTATCTATATCAAAGATATTGGCCTGTAGTTTGTTGTTGTTGTTTGTTGTTTTGTGGTATCTTTATCTGGTTTTGGAATGAGGATAATGCTGGCTTCAAAGAATGAATTTTGACGTTTTCTTTCCACTTCTATGTTTTGCAATAGTTTGAGAAGAATAGTTATTAACTCTTCTTTAACTGGAAGAAGTTTGATATGTTTGATGTTTGGTAAAATTCCCCTGTGTTTGGTAAGTTTGGTAAAATTCCCCTGTGAATCCATCTGGTCCTAGATGGTTTTTTGTTTGTTTGTTTTTTTTGGGTTTTTTTGGGGGGGGGGGGAGTTGATTACTGATTCAATTCCTTTACTGTTTATTCATCTGTTCCAATTTTCTATTTCTTCCTATTTCAGTTTTGGTAGTGTATATGTATCTAGGAATTTATCCATTTCTTTAGGTTATCTAATTTGTTGGCCTATAGTTTTTCACAATATTCTCTTATAATTGTATTTTTCTGGTACTGGTTTTTGTTTCTCCTCTCTTACATGCAATTTTATTTATTTGTGTCCTTTCTCTTTTTTAATGATTCTGGCTAGAGGTTTATCAATTTTATTAATTTTTTCAAACAACCAGCTCCTTATTTTATTGATCTATTTTATTATTTTTTAGTTTCTGTATCATTTATTTCTGTTCTGATCATTATTATTTCTTTCTTTCTGTCATCTTAGGTTTCATTTGTTCTAGCTCCTTTAGGTTCAAGGGTAAGTTGTTTACTTGGGATTTTTCTTGCCTCTTGAGGTAGGCCTGTATTGCTATAAACTTCTCTCCTACAACGACTTTTGCTTTACCCCAAAGTTTTGGACCACTGTGTTTTCATTTTCATTTGTTTCCATGTATTTTTTATTTCTTTGTTTATATTGTGGTTGATCCATTCACAGTTTAGTAGCATGTCATTTAATCTCCATGTATTTATGGTTGTTCCAGATTTTTTCCTGTGATGTCTTCTAGTTTCATAGAGTTGTGATCAGAAAAGGTGCATGGTATGAATTCAATCTTCTTGTATTTGTTGAGACCTGTTTTGTGGCTTAATATGTAATTTATTCTGGAGAATCTTCCATGTGTACTTGAAAAGAATGTGTATTCTGATGTTTTAGGAAGGAATGTTCTGAATATATCCATTAAGTCTATCTGGTACAGTGTGTCATTTAAAGTCATTGTTTCCTTATTGATTTTCTATTTGGATGACCTGTCCATTGACTTATGTGGGGTATTAAAATCTCCTATTATTGTATTATTATTGATTAGTTCTTTATGTTTGTTATAGTTTTATGTACTTAGGTACTCCCATGTTGGGTGCATAAATATTTACAACTGTTGTATCTTTTTGTTGGATTATCCCCTTCATTAATATGTAGTCTCCTTCCCTTTTTTGTCTCTTGTTACAGTCTGTTTTAAAGTTCAGTTTGTCTGATATATTGCTAGTCTGGGTTTCTTTTTGAAATCTATTTGTATGATAAATGTTTCTCCATCCTCCCACACTCAACCTGCAAGTGTCTTTAGGTCTAAAATGAGTCTCTGATAGGCAGTATATATATGGATCTTGTGTTTGTTTTTTTCTTTAATCCATTTTTACACCCTATGTCTTTTATTTGGAGTATTCAGTCCATTTATATCCAAAGTAACTATTGATAGATATGTATTTATTGCCATTTTATTACTTATTTTGTGATCATTTCTGGAGATTTTCTCTGATCCTTTTATTTCTATCTTTCATATTTTGCTGGTTTTCTGATATATTTGGATTTAATTCTCATTTTATTCTTTGCATGTTTAGTAGTCATTTTTGAAATATGGTTATAAGTAGGTTTGTATATAAACTCTTCTGCATATAGCAATCTATATTAAGATGATGGTCTTTTAAGTTTGAACCCATTCTTTTCTCCTTTCCCCTCCTCCCACATTTTAGGTATATGTTATTATATTTTGTATCCTTTTTTTTAAGTTCCTAGATGAATTTTTTTAATAAAAATATTCATTTTTACAGCTTTTGTGTTTCCTGCCTTTATACTGTTTTTGGTCTCTCCTTTTCACTCAGAGTCCCCTTTAGTATTTCTTGTGGGGCTGTTTTATTGGTCATGAACTCCCTTAGGTTTTGTTTGGGAAATTTTTTTTTATCTCTCCTTGTCTTCTGAATGATAGCTTTGCTGGATAGAATACTCTTTTTTTAAAAAGATTTTATTTATTTATTATTTATTTATTTATTTATTTATTTATTTATTTATTTATTTGAGAGGGGGTTGGGGCACCAGAGAGAGAGGGACAAGCAGACCCCATGCTGAGTGTGGAGCCCAATGAAGTGCTTGATCTCATGACCCTGATTATAACCTGAGCCAAAATCAAGAGGCAGATGCTCAACAGACTGAGCCACTGAGGCAACCTGGATAGAGTATTCTTAGCTGCAGACTTTTCCCATTCAGCACTTTGAATATATTATACCATTCTCTTCTGGCTTTTCAAGTTTCTGTTGCAAACTCTGCTCTTAGCCTTATGGGTTTTCCCTTATAAGTTAATAACTTCTTTTGTCTTTCAGCTTTTAAGATTTGTTCTTTATTACTATAATCTGCAATTTTAATTATGATTTGTCTTGGTGTGGACCTGCTTTTGTTGATTATGCTGGGAGTTCTCTGTGCCTCCTGGATCTAGATGTCTGTTCCTTACCCAGATTAGGGATGTTTTCAGCTATTATTTCTTCAAGTAAATTTTCTGCTTTCTTTTTTCTCTTTTCTTCTTCTGGCACTCCTGTAATACAACTGTTATTATATTTGAAGGAGTCACTGAGTTCCTTCACCTATCCTTATTTTGCATAATTCTTCTTTCTCTCTTTTGTTCAGCTTCATTGCTTTCCATAATTTCTCTTCTAGGTCACTATCTGCTTCCAGCCTGCTGTTCATTGCATCAAGGTTTCTAATCTTTTTTATTGCACTCTTCATTTCTGACTCTTTTTTAACTCTTTTATCTCTGTGGTAAAGGTCACACTGATGTCCTCCATTCTTTTCTCAAGCATAGTGAGTATCCTTATAAACATTGCTTTAAATTCTCCATCAGGCATGTTACTTATATTTGTTTCACTTAGATCTCTGGACATGGCCTTACCTTGTTCTTTCATTTGGGATACATTCCTCCATCTTCTCATTTTGTTGAAGTCTCTGCTTACCTCTGTTAGAAAAGCCAGTTCTGCTGCTCCTGAAAGTAATGGCTTTATGAAGAAGAGATTGTGTAATGCCCAGGGCCTAGTGCTTCAAGGAGTGCCTCCAGTGTGTGTTGTGTGCCCTCTGGTGTTGTATTCTGGCCGTTCTATCCTTCAGGCCAGTCATCTATAGAGGCCTTCCTTGCCTGTTGTGGGCAGTGCTTGGTCCCTTGTCTCAATGTGATGAGTTTTAACTAGGTTGGATTTGATCTGCTTGTGAAATGAGATCTCCACCTGTTTTAGGACTGAGGCCCTGCAAAACTCTCTGGTCAGGAGACAGGGTGTGGGCAAGGGTTTGTGCTGGTGTTCTGGGGGGAGAGGTCCACCGCACTAGATCTGAAGTAAGTATGACTGAGAAGTGCAGTTCCACTGACAAGCAAGTTGGGCAGCTAGTGTCTGTGCTGTGCTGCTTCCTGCAGGTGGCTCTGTGTTTATGTTGAGGGGTAGAGGAAGGAAATAGTGACCAGCCAGCTCCTTTGTTCCTAGAGAGGTGTCTACCTCTCAGGATCATGCTCTGAGAACAGCAAATAATCTCCCCACTGTGTGCCCCAGGTGACCTTCAGATTGTGGTTTCAATGCCATATGCCCCCAGGTCGTTTTCCTGTCTTCTCTTCAAGACCAGCGCAGTGCCCTCTGGGCTCTATCCCAGCCAAGCCACTGATTTTTAAAATTCCAGGCTTTAAGCCCTACTGGTTGTAAGAACTCATGAAATTCATTCAGCCCTCCTTGCTTTCTAAGCCAATGGCTATAGGGAGATGTTCTCTTTGTGCATTCCCCTGTGTGCTCCCCTCCCTCTCTTGCTCTTCCCTTTGACCATGACTCCCTTCCCTCCACTGCAGGCAGCACTGTTTCTCACAAAACCGTATCTTTGCACTTCTTCAATGTGGCCTCTTTTTTCACTTTAGTTGTGGTTTGTTCTGTCATCTTCAGGTCAGTTTCTGGGGTATTTAGGATGATTTGATAGTTATCTAGTTGTATTTGTTGGACAAGTCATAGCCTAGGGTACTCCTACTCTGGCATCTTCCTCAGTCTCTCTATTAAGTTAATTTCTCACTTTGTTCTTTTTGCCATGTTTGCAATTGCTCTTTATATTTCTATACAAATTTTATAATCAGCTTATTAATCTCTTTCAAAATAATTGCTGCTATTTTTTTATCAAGGTTATATTAAATCTTTAGATCGAATTGGGAAAAAATTGATATCCTTACAATATTGAGTATAATTAATGATGATATATCTCTCCATATATTAAAGTATTTTCCTACTTACATTTGTTTTACAATTTTAATTATAGATGTCTTACATATCTTTTATAGGATTACTTAAAGATTATGTGATTTTTGTATCTTATTTTAAATTGAGCAATTTTGTATTTTTTATTTTATAATTGTTGCTAGTATATAAAATACAGTTGAATTTTGCATATTGATGTTTCCAGTGACTTGCTACCCATTCAAATTAATTAAAAGTTTATTTGTACATTATTTTTCACTTTCCATATACATAATCATGTATACTTTGTATACTCTGAGTATTAAGTTTATATCTTCCTTTTCAATCTTTATATTTTTTATTTCCATTTTTTTGCCCTACTGAACTGGATAGGTCTACAAGTTTAATGTATATTAGGTGTGATGGGAGGCATTCTTGTCTTATTCTCAATACAGGAGGCAAAACTTTATAAACATTTCACCAATAAGTACAATGTTTGCTTCAGTTTTTTTAAAATAGAAATCCCTTTCAGACTATAGAATTTCCCCTATATTCCTAGCTTGCTAAGTGATTTTATCATTAATAGATGATGAATTTAATCATATTCTCATTTAATTCTATGATCATGAGATTTTTCCAATTGACTTAATGCAGTAAATTATATTGATAGGGTTTTTTTTCTTTTTTCTTTTCTCTCTCTCTCTCTCTCTCTCTCTCTCTCTCTCTCTCTTTTTTTTTTTGAAAGTTAAACGAAGATTGCATTCCTGGCCTGAAGTTGACTTGGTTCTGAGATATCACTCTTTTCATATATCACTAAATTTTATTGGCTAACATTTTATCTAGTAGTTTTACATCTACATTCATAAAAGAGATTGCCCCATAAATCTCCTTTCTTGTGATGTGCTTGCTGGGTTTTGGTATAAAAAATATACTGACCTCATAATATAAAATAATAAAATATTCCCTCTTTTAAAAAAATATTCCCTCTTTCTATCCTTTGAAAGGTTTTCTGAAAGATTTACTTATTTTTTATATTTTTAAGTAAGCTCTATGCCCAATGTGAGGCTTGAACTCATGACCCTGAGATCAAGAGTTGCATGCTCCACTGACTGAGCCAGCTTGGCTCTTGATAATATTCTTTTTTTAAATATTTAGGCAAATTCACAGTGAAGACATCGGGGCCCAAGGTTGTCTATGTGAAAGGTTTTTAATTTTAATTCAATGCTTTTAATAAATATATGAATATTCATATTTTCTGTTTCTTGTAGAGCCAGATATGTTGTCATATTTTTTATAATATCTCTTACATTTTACTACTATAGAGTTGATCATAACTATCCTATTATCTTTTAATTCATGGTAAACAGTAGTGAATCCTCTTTTTTTCATTCTGATGTTCTTCTATTTCTCCTGACAATCTTACAAAATTTCATCAGCTTATTTCTATAAACAAACTAGTTTTGATATTTGCTATTACACATTTCTATTTCATTAATTTTTTCCCTTAACATTATTATTTTCTTTTTTATTTGGGGGAGGATAATTTTGATATTTTTAACCCAAGGGTAACTAGATCATTGAATTTTAACCCAAGGGTAACTAGATCATTGAATTTTAGTCTTTCTTTTTATTAACATACAGTTATGGGTATAAGTTTACCTCTAAACATAAATTTAGATACATCCATAAATAATGACATATTGTATTTTCACTGTCTTCCTGTTTGAGATATTTTTAAAAAATTCTATTGTGATTTCTTCATTAACAACTAAGTTGGAGGTAAATTGCTTGATTTTGAAAGATTACTTCTTTTATGTATTTTTGTTATTGATTTCTAGTATAATTCCCCTGTGGTCAGAGAACAGTCTATATAGTAATTATAATTTCCTTTTTTACATTTATTGGCACTTGAATTATGGCCCTACATATGATCAATTTTGGTCTCTATCCCATGTGCATTTGATAAAAAATGTATATTCTTGAGTTGTAGAGTATAAATGTTCTAAATATATCCATTAAGTTAGATTTATTAATTCTGTTCAAAACTTATGCATTCTCTTATGACTTTTATCACCTGCAGAGAGAGGTCTGTAATAATTTTTTTTATTTATTGCAAAATTATCTATCCTTTCTATCAGTTTTTGCTTGAGGCTCTGAATTCAAAATCCTGGTGGATTCATCCTTTTATTTTGAAATAGTACCTTTCTACTTTGGTAATACTTCTTGCTTTAAAGTAAAATGTGGTAGGCAGAATTCTAAAATGTTCTCCAGGATTCCTGTCTCCCAGGATAATCCTGTATCATCCCTGGGATTGTGACTGTAATAGAGAATATATTACTCCTGTGAGTAGACTTTAAGAAGGGAGACTATCTGAATGAACTTGACCTGATCACATGATCCCTATAAATATAGGTATAGAGGTCAAAGATAAAAATAATTCTGAGATTTGAACATAAGAAGTACTAGATGTGTTGTCACTGCCTTGAAAATGGGAAAGCCACATGACAAGGAATGCATGCAGTCTCTGGGAGCTAAGATGGCCACCACTGATGACCAGCAAGTAAATGGGGATGTTAATGCTTCAACAACAAGGAACTAATTTCTTTCAACAAAAATAATGCATTTGGAAGCAAATTTGTATTTCCTCAGAGCCTCTAATGACAACTCAATCTGGCTGACCTCTTGATTTCATTTTAGAGAGAGAGAAAAAACGCGTATGCAGTGCACAAGTAGGGCAGGCAGAGTGGGGGAGAAAATCTTAACCAGGATGCTCAAGCTCACGACCCTGATATCCTGATCTGAGTGGAAATCTAGAGTCAGCCTCTTAACTGACTGAGCCACCCAGACACCCCATCAACAAAAAGAATACATTTGGAAGCAAATCCACTTTCCTTTCGAGTCTCCAGGAAAAACTCAGCTTGGCTGACCTCTGATTTCAGTCTCATGATACCTTGAGTAGAAATCCCAATCATGCAGTGCCAGATATCTGACCTATAGAACTCCGAGTTAATAAAAGGATGTTTCAGGCTAAGTTTGTGATCATTAGCTACACAGCAACGGAAAACTGATAGAAGTTATCTATACCAGCATTTTAAATTGTTTACATAGTATAATTTTTCATACATTTATTTTAACATTTTTGCTATGCATATATTTAATGTGTCCCTTGCAAGCAGCTTAGAATTTGGCTTTGTTTTTTACTGAAACTGACAACCTTTGCCTTATAATTGGAGAATCCAGTCAAATTACATTTAATGTAAATAATGATATGTATGGATTAAATCTACCAACCCCACAATTATTTTCTATTTGCCTAACCTACTGTGTCTTTATTCTCTTTCCTTTCTGTCCTTTTAAGGATTAATCACATTTAAAATTATTATTCTATTAGTTTTTGAGTATTATAGTATTATACTATTATTTTGGTGGTTACCACAAATATCACAAAATTGATCCTTAAATAGTGAGCCAAAATTAACCTGGTAAATTTATATCTTCCCATACAAAACAAAAATGTTAAATATTTTACTTCTATTTTCCTCTTACACATTTTGTGCTATTATGACATATTTTCATTCTATATTGCAATATCATTAAAATTATTAAGCATTTTGATACTTAGACCAACACATACTATTCTTTTAAAAAGTCAATATTTATTTCAATTTATTCCTTCAATTTTCCTATTCTTAATTTCTGTATTTTAAATTATCTACGATTGCTTTCCTTCTATCTAAAGCATTCCCTTTAGTTCTTTAATTAGTGTTCAGCTGGCAATCATGTAGTATTTGTTCTTTTGAGATTGGCTTATTTCACTGAGCATAATTTCCTTAAGGTTCATCCATATTGTAACATATGACAAGATTTTTCTTTTATTAAAGTCTGAATTGAATAATATTCTATTTTATATAATACTTTTTAAAAACCTATTTATCTTTCGATGGTCATTTATGTTGCTTCCCTCTCAATGCTAATGTGAATAAGGCTGCAATGAACATTTTCAATTCTTGTGAATATCTAGCTAGCAGTAGGACTGATTGCTGGGCCACAAGGTAATTCTACTTTTCATTACTGAGGATACACAATACTGTTTTTGATAAGATCTGTACCATTTTACATTCCAACCACCAGTGCACAAAGTTTCCAATTTCTCCTCATCTTTGTTAACACTTTCTATTTTCTGTTTTTGTTGTTATTTTATAGTGCCATCTTAACAGGTATAAAGTGATATTGTGGTTTTCATTTGCATTTCTCTAATGAGTAGTGATTTTGAACATCTTTTCATATGCTTGTTAAATTTGTATATCTTCTTTGGGGACATACCCATTTAAGTCTTTTGCCCATTTTAATTGTATTTTTTTCCTCTTAAGCTGTAGGAGTTCTTTATATTCTGAATATTAACCCCTTGTCAGATATATGCTTTGCAAATATCTTTTCCCATTCCATAGGCTGTCTTTCTCCTCTGTTGATTGTTTCCTTTGCTTCACAGAGGTTTTTTAGGTATATCATTTGTCTATTTTTGCTTTTGTTACCTGTGTTTTTGGTGTCACAACCAAGAAATAATTGCCAAATCCAATGTCATGAAAATTTCCCCTATGTTTTCTTTCAGGAGTTTCATAGTTTCATGTTTTACATTTAGGATTTTCCATTCTCAGTTGATTTTAGTATATGGTGTAAGGTAAATCCAGCTTCATTATTTTACATGTGCAAATCCTATTTTCCCAACATCATCTGTTGGAAACACTATCCTTTCCCCACTGTATGGCCTTGGTAACTTTATCGAAGATCTTGCCATATAGATGACAGTTTATTTATGAGTTTTCTATTCTGTTCCAGAGGTTTATATGTCTGTCTTTATGCCAATATAATTGTTTTGATAACTTTGTATTATGTTTTAATTATCATATACTGAAACCAGGAAGTGTGAAGACTCTAGCTTCGCTTGTCTTTCTCAGGATTGTTGTGGATATTTGTGGTCCTCTGAGATTCCAGGTTAATTTTAGGATTTTTTTTTTCTATTTCTGCAAAATACACCATGGGGATTTTGATAATGATTTAATCTGAATCTGTAAATCACTGTGGGTAGTATGATCATTAACAAGGCTTCAAGTCCATGAATATGTGGTATCTTTCCATTAATTTGTGACTCTAATTTCTTTCTTCAGTGTTCTGTGGTTTTCATTATTAAGAGTTCTGCTTACTTGGTTAGGTTAAATTCCTAGAATTTAAATTCCTTTTCATGCTGTTGTAAATGGGATTGTTTCTTAATTTCCTGTCATATTGTTCATTGTCGGTGTACAGAAATGCAACTGATTTTGTGTTTTGACTGTGTACTCTGCAAAATTTCTGGATTTTGGTATAAGTTTTAATAGTGTGTGTGTGTGTGTGTGTGTATTTATGAATTCCACATACGAGATCATGCCTTCTATAAATAGAGATAATTTTAATTTTTCTTTTCTTGGGTGCTCCTTATTTGCGTGTTCTTTATTTATTTTTCTTGTGTTTTTCTCTGGATAGATTTTCTAGTATTCTGTTGAATAGAAGTTGTCAGTGGGCCTTCTTCTTGTTTTGATCTTAAAGGGATGACTTTCAGAGTTTCCATCACTGAATATGATGTTAGCTATGTGCTTTTTTTAATATATGACCTTTACTATGGTGGGACAACTTCCTTTTATTACTAATTTCTTGAATGTTTTTATCATAAAGGGGTGTTGGATTTTGTCAAATACATTATATGCATTATCTGAAATGACTGTGTGCTTTTTGTCCTTCAATCTGTTAATGTGGTTTATCACAGTGATTGATTTTCATATGTTGAACTGTCCTTGCATTCTGAGGCTAAGTTCCACTTGTTCATGATGTATAATCCTTAAATGTGTAGTTGTACTAAATTTCCTAGTATTTTGTTGAAGATTTTTGCACTGATATTCCTTGGGGATATTGATCTGTAGTTTTCTTCTCTGGTAGTTTCTTTGATTTTCATATCAGAATAATGCTGATCTCATAAATGAGTTTGGAAATGTTCCCTCCTCTTCAATTTTTCCAAAGAGTTTGAGAAAGACTGGTATTAACTCTTCTTTAAATGTTAGGTAAAATTGTTTAGAGAAGACATCTAGTCCTAAACATTTCCTTGTTGTTGTTGTTTTAAATTATTACTTATTTAGTCTCCTTCCTAGTTATTGGCCTGTTCAGATCTTTTAATTTCTTCATGAGTCAATCTTCATAAGTTGTATGTTTATATAAATTTACCCATTTCATCTAGGTTATCCATTTTTTGGCATATAATTTTTCAGAGTAGTCTCTTAAGAACCTTTTAATTTTGGCAGCATCAATTACAATGTCTCATCTTTCATTTCTGTTATTTGTTGAGTCTTCTTTTTTATTAGTCTATCTACAAATTCATCAATTTAGTTGCTCTTTTAAAAAATGACTTAATTTTCAATATTTTTCTGTTTTACCATTCATGATTCAATTTTAATTCTGCTATAACCTTTATTATTTTCTTCTTTCTACCAATTTCGAGTTTGGTTTTTGTTGTTGTTGTTGTTGTTTTTAATTTTATTTTTATTCTTTGCCCAAGGGGTACAGGTCTGTGAATCATCAGGCTTACATCTTTCACAGCATTCACCAAAGCACAAACCCTCCCCAATGTCCATAACCCATCCACCCTATCCCTACCCTCCCACCCCCCAGTAACCCTCAGTTTGTTTTTTTCTTCTTTTCCTAATCTCTTGAGGTGTACAATTAGATTGCTGTTTTCAGATTTTTTTTTAACATCAACATTTTCTAGTACAAAGTTCTTAGATGTTTGCTTATAAACCTCCTAGTAGTGCTTTTGCTGAATCCCATGTTTTGGCATATTGTATTTTTATTTTCATGTCTCAAGATATTTTCAAATCTCCTTATGATTTCTTTGTTGATCTATTCATTGCTCAAGACAGTGTTGCTTAGTTTCCACATATTTGTGGATTTTCCAATCTTCCTTTTGCTATTGACTTCTAGTTTCATTTCATTGTGGTGGTAAAAGATAATGTTATAATTTCAACCTTAAATTTGTTAAAACTTATTTTGTGACCTAACATGTGATCTATATTGGAAAGTGTTTCATGTGTAATTGAGAATAATAATTGAGAATAATTGAGAATAATGGAACATTCTGTACATGTCTGCTAGGTCCAATTGGTCTATAGTGTTTGGGCCCTCTGTTTCCTTATTATTCTTCTGAGTGGGAGATCTATTAATTATTGAAAGTGAGGTGTTTGTTGCTGGCGGGAATGCAAGCTGGTATAGCCACTCTGAAAAACAGTATGAAGGTTCCTCAAGAAGTTAAAAATAGAGCTACCTTATGACCCAGCAAGTGCACTACTGGGTATTTACCCCAAAGATACAGTGTTAGTGAAAAGAAGGGGCATTTACACCCCAATGTTCATAGCAACATTGTCCACAATAGCCAAACTATGGAAAGAGCTATGATGCCCTTCAACAGATGAATGAATAAAGAAGTGGTTCATAAAAAGATGAATTTACACTGAATTTACATGAATCTACCATTTACATTGACATGGATGGAACTGGAAGGTATTATGCTAACTGAAATAAGTCAAGCAGAGAAAGACAATTATCATATGGCTTCACTCATATGTGGAATATAATGAATAGCAGAGAGGATCATAGTGGGAGGGAGGCAAAACTAAATGGGAAGAAATTGGAGAGGGAGACAAACCGTGAGACACTTGACTCTGAAACAAACTGAGGGTTGCGGAAAGGGAGGTAGGTGGGGAGATGGAGTAACTGGGTGATGGGCATTAAGGAGGGCACGTGATGTCATGAGCACTGGGTATTGTACACAGATGATGAATCATTGAATACCACATTGAAAACTGGAGATGTACTATAAATTGGCTAATTGAATTAAAAGTAGGGTGTTAGAATCTCCTATTTTTGTGTTATTCTTTCTCCCCTTAAATTTGTCAATATTTGCTTTATATATTTGGGTGCTCTGGTGCTAGGTACATATATATTTACAACTTTCATTTCTTTCTGGTGAATTGGTCATTTTATCATTATATAATGTACTTCTTTGTCTCATGATAATTTTTTATTAAAGTATTTTTTTCCTAATTAAGTATAGTCATTTCTGCTCTCTTTTGAATAGCATTTGCACAGAATATATTTGTCCATCCTTTTGCTTTAAGCCTATGTATGTCCTTATACCTGAAGTAAATTTCTGTAGACAGCATATAGCTGGCTCCTTTTTGTTTTTTAATACATACAACGACTTGATTTGGGAATTAATCCATTTACTTTTAGAGAAATCATTGACAAGGAAGGATTTACTATTGCCGTTTATTTTGTGCCACATTTTCTCTCTTCTTGCCTTCCTTTGTGTTTCATTGACTTTTTATAGTGACATGCTTTGATTCTGTTCTCATTTTCTTTTGTGCATATTCTATAGGAATTATCTTTGTGATTACCATGTGTATTATATAAGAGATTTTATAGTTATACCAATCTATTTTAAAGAGATACCAAGTTAACTTCATTTGCATTAAAAACTACTCCTTTACAACTCCCCTTTCATTTTATGTTACCAATGTCACAAATTACATATTTTTAAATTTTATAAATGTTAACATAGTTTTATGTAGTTTATCATTTTATGTTTTTTCATCATAAGTGTACTGTTTAATCCCCATATCACCCATCCCTCTGGTAATGATCATTGAATGTTCTCTGTAATTAAGAATCTGTTTCTTGGTTTGTCCCTCTCTTTTCTTTGCTAGTCTTTCTTTTTATTTCTTAAATTCTACCTATGAATGAATTCATATGGTATTTGCCTTCTCTGACTTATTTCACTGAGTATTATACTCTCTAACTCTATCCTAATGTTATTGCAAGTGGCAAGATTTCATTATCATTTATGGCTGAATAATATTCCCGTGTGTGTGTGTGTGTGTACACACACACACACACACACACAATAACTCTTCTCTATTTATCTATCAATGGACAAGTGAGCTACTTCCATAGTTTGGCTATTGTAAATAATGCTGCAGAAAACATAAGGATGCATGTATCCTTTCAATTCATGTTTTTGTTTTTGGGGGGTAAATACCCAGTAGTGCAATTACTGGATCATAGGGTGCTTCTATTTTTAATATTTTTGAGGAACCTCCATACTGTTTTCCAGAGTGGCTTCACCAGTTAACATTCCCACCGATAGTGCATGTGGGTTCCTTTTCCTCCACATCCTTGGCAACACTTTTTCTTTCTTGTGTTGTTCATTTTGGCCATTCTGACAGGTGTGAGATGATATCTCATTATAGTTTTGATTTGTATTTCTCTGATAATGAGAGATGTTTTCCATCTGTAGGTCTTCTTTGAAGAAATGTCTGTTATTTCTTCAACCCATTTTTTAATTGGATTCTTTTGGGGGTACTGAGTTGTATAATTTTGTTATATATATTAGATACTAACCCTTGTTCAAATATGTCACTTGCAAACGTCTTCTCCTATAAGTTCCCTTTTTTGTTTTATTGGTTGTTTCCTTCACTGTGCAGAAGCTTTTTATGTTGATATAATCCCAATAGTTTATTTTCGATTTTGTTTCCTTTGTTTCAGGAGACATGTCTAGAAAAATTTCCTATGGTTGATGTCAGATCACTGCTTGTGTTCTCTTCAAGGATTTTTATGGTTTCAGGTCTTACATGTAGGTACTTAATCTATTTTGAGTTTATTTTTGTGAATGGTGAAAAAAAGTGGTCCAGTTTCATTCTTTTCCATGTGGATGTCTAGTTTTCCCGATACCATTTGTTGAAGAGGCTTTTTCCCATTATATATTCATTCCTCCTTTGTTGAAGATTTGTTAACCAAATAATTGTGGGTTTATTCCTGGGCTTTTGTTGTTGTTGTTCTATTCCATTGATCTATGTGTCTATTTTTATGCCAGTACCATACTGTTTTGATTACTATCACTTTGTAATGTGACTTAAAATCTGGAATTGTGATACTTCCAGTTTTTCTTTTTCAAGATTGCTTTCGATATTCAAAGTCTTTTGTAGTTCCACACAAATTTTAGGATTGTTTGAACTAATTCTGTGAGAAATAATGTTGGTATTTTGATAGGGATTGAATTAAATATGTAAATTGCTTTGGGTAATATAGACGTTTTAACAATATTTGCTTTTCCAATCCATGAGCAGGGACTGTCCTTCCATTTCTTTGTGTCATCTTGACTTTTTTCATCAGTGTTTTAAATTTTTCAGAATATAGGTCTTTCACCTCTTTGGTTAAGTTTATTCCTGGATATTTTGTTGTTTTTGATGCAATTGTATATGGGATTGCTCTCTTAATTTCACTTTCTGCTGCTTCATCATTAGTGTACAGAAATGCAATAGATTTCTTTATGTTGATACTCTATCCTGTGACTTTACTGCATTCATTTATCAGTTCTAGTAGTTTTTGTGGAGTCTTTTGGGTTTTCTCTGTATAGTATCAAGGCATCTACTAATAGTGAGTTTTACTTCTTCCTTACCAATATGGATGCCTTTTATTTCTCGATGTTGTCTAATTTCTATGGCTAGGACTTCCAATACTATCTTGTGGTTAGAGTGGACATCCTTGTTTTGTTCCTGATCTTCAGGGAAAAGTTCTGGTTGAGTATGATGTCAGGAATGGGTTTTCCATATAAGGTCTTTATTAAGTTAGGTTTGTTCCCTCTGGACTTACTTTGTGGAGGCTTTTTATCATGAATGGATATTGTACTTTGTCTGCATCTATTGAAATGATATGGTTTTAATCCTTTCTCTTATCAATGTAGTTTTATATGGTTTTTTAAAAAATGCTTTATCTTCCAAATTCTAAACCTGAATTTAAAGTTATTTATATACTACCAGTATATAAAGTGGTATATATAAAGTATATAAAGTTATTGATATACTATCACTATGTATGCCATTATATACTGTGTTACATGATTTGGGTTTTGCCTATATATTATGCTTTATTTTGCTTTCTAGTGTTCATTCATTTTGACTTGAAGGACTTCCTTTAGCAGTTCTAGTAAGGCAGGCGTATTGATGAGAAATATTCTCAGCTTTTATCTTGGAAGGTCTTTATTTCTCCTTCATTTTTGAAGTAGTTTTCCAGATAAAGTATTCAAGGCTGGCTTTTTTTTTTTTTCTTCTTGCACTTTGAATATATCAACCCACTTCCTTCTATCCCCAAATGTTTCTACTGAGAAATCCACTGATAATCTTATGAGATTTTCCATATATGTGATAAGTAGCTTTTCTGTTACTGCTTTCAAGATGATTTCTTTGTGTTTGGCAATTTGATTATGATATATCTCAATATGGGCCTTTTTGGGTTCACCTTCATTGGAGTATTTGGAGGTTCTTGAATATATATATTCATTTACTTAGATTTGGGATGTTTTCAGCTCCATTTTCTCTCTCTTCTCCTTCTGGGACTTCCATAGTGCTTATATTGGTCTGCTTAATGGTATTCTATAAATCCTTTAGGCATTTTTTGTTCTTCCGACTTGATAATTTTCATATTACCTATCTTCAAGTTTGCTGATTCTTTCTACTGATTAAATCTTCTGTTGGATCCCTCCTTCTAATAAAATTTTTCAATTCAGTATTTTCCTCCAAAATATCTTTTTGGTTTTTTTTTTTTTTGTAGTTGCTCTTTATTGATATTCTCATTTCACTGACTCATCATTTTCCTGATTTTATTTAGTTGTCTGTGTACTCTTATAATGTATTGAGCTTCTTTAAGACACTTATTCTGAACTGTCAGGTAATTCACAGATATCCATTTCTTTAGGGTCAGTTTTTGGAGATGTTTTTTGTTCCTTGATTGGGCCATATTTCACTATTTTCTTTGTGTTTCTTGTTACACCTTGTTTTGAATTTAGCATTACAGCCACCTCTTACAAACTCGCTTTGTACAGGGGAAGACCTTCACCAATCGGTCCAGGTAGAAATTCTGGGGGCTTCTCAAACCTTTAATGAGGATGTGTCTTCTTTGGCCTTGTGTGTATAATTTCCTAGAGAGATTTGTAGTCCCTTGCTCCCTCTACTGCCGCCTGGCAGCACTACAAGTTTCTTGGTGCCTCAACAAACCACTGAACTCTTTTGTTCTCTGCCTGCTGGCATCCATGCTTCATCAATACTTTAGATTCTGTCTCACCTGAGTGAGTCTCTTGGGGGAATCCCCCTGAAAAGGAGGAACACTGAATGTGCATTCTGCTTCTCTATTTCTCTCATGAAAGAAGATGCAAGTTGGGCTTTCCACCTGAATATGAGCTGTGACAATTTGGGGGAGAAGATGACACAGTTGAAAAGAAATGAAATGGCTGTAGCTATTCTGGGCTTTCAGCTTGCCCGGGATACTATGATTTCCTAACTAATTCCTGGGGTTTTCATGAAGGTTTTTCAGAACATATCCTGTCGCTACCTATTCTGACATCTTGCTGATGTAACTTTTATGGAGTATTTTCTCATTGTTTTTCTCCTAATCTGACTATACTGTTCTATTTGAAGTAAGCATATTGAAATAGCTTATAGTTGGGTCATGTTTTTAATCCACTCTGTCAATTTGTGCATTTGTAGTGTATTTAGACCATTTATATTTAATGGAATCATTGGTGTGTTAGGGGTTCTTTTTTTCCCCCCACTCTTTTCCCCTGCATTTCTATGGGTTACTACAATTATTTAATACATCCACTTGATGTGTTAATGTTTTTTAGTGTATCTTTTAATATTTTTAATGGTTGCTTTAGGTATTACATTATATATTTATAACTTGTCACAGTCTTCTGGTGTCATCATACTACTATTTTGAGGTAAGTATAAAAACCTTGTTCCCTTTACCTCACTTTATCAACTCTCTCATTTGTAAGTGACTTAACAAAAATATCCTAGAGGAAATATTTAAGTATAGGATTCTGGATTGCCAGTTATTTTATTTCAGCACTTGAAACAGATCAGATTTTCTTCTGGTTTCCATGGCTTCTGATGATAAATCCACTGTTATCCAATTGGTTTGGCACTATCAGTAAGGCATCATTTGTCTCATTGTTTTCATGATTTTTTACTTGGTGTTCAGTGTTCAGAAGTTTGACTATGATGGGTCTTGTAGTTTACTTGTTCATTCACCTTCTGGAACCTATAGGATCTGTCTATTGGCAAATTTTGGAAGTTTTCAGCTATTATTCCTCATGTAATTTTTCAGCCTTGTTATCTTTCTTCTTTCGTTCCTCATTGGACTTGCAGTGACCCCAGAAGAGGTAAATATGTGGCTCCTCATTACTGCTGGGTGGTGGTTGGAATTATGGTTCCCACATGATATCCCCTAACACTACAGGTGATGGGTTTCATTACCATCCAGAAGGGTTAAAAGTTCCCTACTCAGTTTTTACTCAATGTCAGAAACTGATGCTCCCCACTTAGCCTCTGCTGGAGTAGGTTGTTGTAGGCCATAGATTTTTCTGTAGTGGTTAGAGAGATTTTCTAACAGTTTTCTGTTTTGATAGGTTCCCTTACCTCATCCTTTGGCTAGAGAGTGCTAGCTTTTGTTGGACTTTTTTATTGTTTTGTGTGTGCCCACTGGCAATTCCAAGTTGCCAGCTACATCAGCTCCAATTCTGGGATATATGAAACAAAATGAAAACCTAAGAAACTCACCATCATGTCATTTCTGGGGTATTGGGGGCCCTAGGCAGCTTCACCTCTCTCCATCTTTTCCAATCATCTTATGCTTGTTTAATATATAATACCCACGGCTTTGGGTAGCACTTAGTGGGAAAAATAGGAAAAAGTATATCTGTTCCATATCTTATAAGAAAGTGTAAAAACTCAATGAAAAAAGTGTAAAAACTTTTGTTGATGAATTGGTGAACACACACATCATATCCCACTTACCCAGTAATAATAATTTCTGGATATGTTTGTGTTCCAAGGTTCCAAGCTCCTCCACTGATTGGCCACTCCTAAATAGATTATTCAGGAAGAATTTGTGAGTTTTATTTTTTAAATTTAGATAACAAACTTTTTAAATGAAAACATTTTAAAATAACGCAAAAAATTCACTTAGAAATAGCTGTAAAGTATGCAGCTAGCTTTTAATTCTTTCATTGGACAAACAATTCTAAATGCATAATTCCATCTCTCTTAAAAATATAAATTTTAACAAATATTACTATTTATTTAAAAAGTATTTTAATCATACAAATACAGTGTTGCTACATTTGCCACATAGTCTGTGTACCACCAAACTATCATAATTCTGTTTAACACAGAATACTATGTAAATTGTGCTCCCTTGAGTTGTCCATTCCAACAGACTTGTGCAAACAGAAATCATAAAAAGGGAGTCTATTACTATTGTAAGTATTTGACTCCTTTAGTTAAATACAACAAAATGGAATTTAAAAAGTTATTTAACAAATGACTGTTAATTATGTCTTGTTAACAACTGATTAACAATTAACTGAAAAGAGCTGACTCTTGAATTTTGTGAAACAATCATCTAAAATAATTAAAAACATCTTATGATTCAAATGTATGCTAATATAAATATATACTTAGTATAGAAATATGTAAGATAGATAAGTGTATCTTGGTATATAAGTTATACTAAGTATATAGGAAATGTATACTCCTGTAGGCTTAAACTCGTGTGACATTTAGGAAATTTAAATTTCATAAGTTACGTCCTTTATAGACAACAGCTTGTGACCTCAAAAGAATTTAGTTCAAGTCTTCTTATATGGAAGGTCAGAAAAAAACAGGAAATAGTATGATTATATAATATGAATATAAAGAAAACTTATTTTTAATTGCTACTTTTACCTTATTACTGTATCCTTGTTTTTTATGCTTGACTCCTATAGAGTAGAGTACTAGAATCAGATCTGGTGGGCAATCAGCAAAGTATGCTGTGCATGTAACTGGTGATTCATGAATGTCCATAGGATACGGATTTTCAAAGATTGGAAAACTAACAGATGAAGGCAATATATTAGTGTTATTTTGCAAAGATAAAAAATGAAATCACTTTTATGGAACAAATCCTGAAATCTTCTAAATATACATTTCACTTAATTGCTTAAGTATCATATACATGAACAAGAATGCTCTTTTAAGATTACTTATCTGTAAAATGTAATATGAATACAGGTAGAATTTTACTTGAATAAATTCACTGTATTTTCTATAATTCCAAGTTTCCACAGTGACACCACTTTGCTAATATGGATAGAATGAATTATGTTAAACTGAAAGTTTACTTATTAGGCAATGTATTAATTAGGTGTTAATTAGGTACATGTGTTAATTAGGTGCATATAAATTAGGTACTTTACAGTTTCATGTAATTATATAACGTAAATATTAAAATATCTTAGTAATTTTGACATGTGTTTCTGGTTTTTTGCAGGAATAATTGAAAGATGAGTTTGCTGTGTGGGTGTGTGTATGATTATGTATGTTTAAGATCATTTCCAAAGTAAACTTAACTAGGGAACATAGAATACAGACTTATGGATAAAGTAAATTTCATGTTCTCAAGCCTACCATAATTATTAAAATGGGTATCAGTATAGAACCACATTAAGAATTCTTATAGCCATAATATACTGTGCACTTCTTACGTACCAGGTGTAACAGGCACTGTAGTAGAAGGCATTGAGTATTAGTCTATGGTGCATATGTTCTAGGCCTGTATGTTCATGTTACAAGGTCACAGGGGCTAGTAAAAATAATTTCCCCCCATATTATTATGAACTTAGTTAAAACCTTAGTCTAATCTCTGGAGAGCATGATGTGTGTTTGTATTGGCAAGGATTTTCTTCCCTCTGATCTGAAATGCTGCAGATTTCTATCCCAGATAATAATAGTGGTATGTGCAAAATCAGGTGGAAAGCAAGCTGTATTTAATAAGTGACATATCTGATAAAGGATAGTATCCAAAACATATAAAGAAATTATATGGCTCAACACCCCAAAAGTTGAATAATCCAATTAAAAAACGGGTTGAAGGGGTTCCTGGGTGGCTCAGTCATTAAGTGTTTGGCTTTGGCTCAGGTCATGATTCCAGGTTCCTGGGATCAAGCCCTGCATCTGGCTCCCTGCTCGGCAGGAAGCCTGCTTCTCCCTCTCCAACTCCCCCAGCTTGGGTTCCCTCCCTCGGTCAAATAAATAAAATCTTAAAAAAATGGCTGAAAACATGAATAGACATTTTTCCAAAGAATATATTCAGATGGCCAACAAGCACATGGAAAGCTGCTCAACATCGTTCATCATCAGGGAAATACAAATCAAAACTACAATGACCTATTACTTGTCAGAATGGCTAAAATAAATAACACAAGAAAAAACAGGTGTTGGTGAGGATGCAGAGAAAGGGAAATGAGCCTTTCACACTGTTGGTGGGAATGCAAACTGGTGTAGCCACCCTGGAAACAGTACAGAGATTCCTCAAAATGTTAAAAACAGAGTTATCCTATGATCCAGCAATGCACTGCTAGGTATTCAATCAAAGAATACAAAAATACTAATTTAAAGAGATACATGCACCCCAGTATTTATAGCACCATTATCTACAATAGCCCAACTAACTATGGAAGCAGCCTGTGTCCATCGACTGATGGACAAAGAACATATAATTTGTATACACAATGGAATATTAACCATAAAAATAATGAAATCTTGCCATTTGCAATGACATGGATGGAGCTACAGAATATAATGCTAAGAGAAATAGAGAAAGACAAATACTATGTGATTGCACTCATATGTAAGAATTTAAGAAATAGAACAAATGAGTATAAGTTAAAAAGAGAGGCAAACTAAGAGACTGTTTACTATAGAGAACAAACTGATGGTTACCAGAGTGGGGATGAGTAAGGGTATGAATTAAATAGATGACAGAGATAAAGGAGTACACTTGTGATGAGCACTGGGCATTGTATGGAAGTGCCAAACCACTATATTATATAAAACTAACTATATATATAAAACTAACATTATGCTGTATGTAAACTAAATGTAATTTAAATAAAAACTTAAAAGTATAAAGTACTACTTGGACCCACTAATAAATTAGATAGCATGTATGTTAAAATAGATGGATCAGAGGTTCTCTGTTTCAGAGTAGAAATCAAACATTTCTGAGATTGATGAATTAGAAGTAAAAAATCATTTTAATGACCACATCTCTAACTTGGGATTTGATAATATCAAGAGGTTACTATGATAGACTCCTGACAAGGTGAACAATATCATGAAAATGGGGAAAATTACTTTAGTATATTGGCAAAGAGTAAAGAAAAAGTTAAGTAAAAAATATCTAAAAATGTATTATTATAAGAATTTAGATATGGAGATGTAAGCAAAGATGCAAATCCAAGAAATCAAGAAGAGGAAAAATTTGTAACCCTTAATGTTTGTTTTTATATAAACAATGAAATGGAAAAAAGGAGAGAAGAGTTAAATTACTTTGAAAAGGAGTATAAAGCTGCAATGTAATAACATGAAACATGGTTAAAGGTAACTATTTGAAAGGAAAGAGAATATGTTAAATTTCTTAAAATAGACAATGAAAAGTAGCAAAATGTCATTTCACATGCTTATATAAACTAATAAAAACCATAAGAATAAATGTATATACTGAAAACATTGAATATTAAAGGTATAATGGGCCTTGAAAGATATTAGCCAGTTAGATAAGGTATAAGAAACGAAGAAATATGTAACAGAAAGAAGAGTACTACTGAGATCAGAACAGTACATTTTAATAAAACTAATATTAGAACTTGAAGAGACATATATTCATACATGTATATAAAATTGTTTAATGTTGATAAATAGAGTAGCCAGGCAGAATCAGTGAGTGATGATCTTATGGCCCTAATCCTATATCCCTTTCAAAATACAAAATATTATATGCTGCAAGGGAGCATAAAGAACTTTGGCTTTGACATTTTTTTGGTAAAGATTTATTTATTTATTTGAGACAGAGAGAGAATCTCCAATAGACTCCCCGCTAAGTGAGGATTCCAGTGCAGGTCTCAATTCCACAACCTTGAGATCATGACCTCAGTTGAAATCAAGAGTCAGACACTTAACCAACTGATGCACGCAGGTGCCCATCTCTGACATTTTTAAATGACATTGAAAGTAGAGCTCAGACTCTTAGTCATTCAACAAAAATTTACTGAGAACCTACTCTACGTGTAGACAAAGCTCCTCCTTCATGATACCTACAGTCTAGTACACAATCTTTAAAACAATTATAAACAAAACAAATGGAAAATTTTATCTAGGTCAGATCAATGAAGGGGAGGAGTAAGGGAAGTATGCAAGTCTGTAATAGGATATTTGACCAAATTATATAGGTAATGAAAAAATTTAATGAAGAAATGATATCTGAGTTGAGTTTCTTACAGATAAGATGTTAATAAGAAAAAAAGGGAAAATTAATACATGCAGAGGAGAGAGAATGTACAAAACTTCTGCACGTATAAGGACTAAGAGCAGATCAGTGGGTCTAGAGTATAGAATGAGGGAAAATCAGTCAGGAGGAAGATAGCAAGTAGAAGGATCCTGAGCTCACTTTGTCCCATGGATACATCAAGATAACAACTACATCTGTGCAACTAACTCTGAAAATGATCTAAAGACTGGCAGAACAGACTTTCCATAGTCAATGGTAGAGAAGAGGCCACACTGAAAAAAGTAAGAGGGGCAGAGATGTAGTTGGGAACCAAACACCTGATAAGACTAAACAAAAATGAGAGGGATACCAAGTCTGGAGAAGAAAGAAGATTAGACCCCACACCAGGCATCCCAGGCACTGGGGATCTGCACTGGGAATGGGGCTTAACTCCAAGAAAGCCAGAGGGAAATAGGAAACCGAGTCTCTGCCCTTAAAAGATCCAGCATAATAAAAAAAACCCCACTGAGACACAGCACAGAAGCAGTAGTTTGAAAATTTACTAATCTCAAAATGTGCAATGGAGGGACAGTGATCTTCAGGAGACTTCTCCAAGAACAAGTGTTATTGGGTACCATTTTTCCTCCCATCCCCCAGCCTAGATAGCTGGTCACGTGCAAGTCAGCCCTAACATTCTCCACCTATCTTGCTAGCACTGTGTTCCTTACTCTATCCAACCCACCTGCCTTTGCAGGCATCACTGCAAAGCAGCTCCTGCCCCTCTACATCCTGCAGTCATCCCTGGTAGGGACCAGTGGCACTCCAAAATGACTCCTGCCTTGGGGATAGGGGGAGATAACCCCACACAGCAGCATACCTACATTACAGCAACCGAGCCTTTTAGTGACTATGCAGAGACCCTGCTGGTCGGTGTACCCACATTTATTATAGAGATTGCAAATACCTAGTCTAGTTCTTGGCCCCACCCATCAACAAAAGCCTCTGTGGGCCAAACAAGGAGAAAGACCTGCCATGGGGTGTGCCTCTGCAGAGGTGAACTGTAGACAGTTAGGCTGACTGTTGACCCTACCCACTTACAAGACCACAGAGACCTTATGCCCCTCAACAGCACAGGACCAAACCCTGTTCAGTGCACCCAAAGCAGGCAAAGTGGATCACTGTTGCTGACTGGGCTGAGGACAGATACTGATCAGTCACAAACTAGGGTACACACAACCCTGGAGATTACCCCCCAGGAGAAGCTAGCTCTGGTGACTAGGGAAATTATCACTAAAAGACACCACAAGACCACCACAAGACCTCTTCTTCTTCTACATAAGGCCACTATTTTCAAGACCAGGTGATACAACTGACCTCCCTAATACAGTAAAACAAACATAGAGTTAGACAAATGAGACAGAAGGGATATGTCCCAAAATGAAAGAACAAAATCACAGGAAAAGATCTTAGCAAAGCTGAGACAAGCAGTATGCCTGATAAAAATGCAAAGTAATGGTTATAAAGATATTCATTGGATTTCAAAAAAAGTAGATGAATTCAGTGAGAACTTCAACAAAGAGAAAATATAAAACAGAACCAGGCAGAGATGGAAAATACAATAATTGAAATAAAACACTAGATGGAATAAACAGCAGATTCAGGTAAGCAGAAGACTGGATCAGTAATCTGGAAGACAGGATATTGGAAAGCAAGCAACCAACCAAGAATAATAAAATATGAGACTAGGTTAAAGGAACTCAGCAACATCATCAAGAGTGTTAACATTCACATTATAGGGATCCCAAAAGGAGAAGAGAGAGAAGGAGGCATAAAACTTATTTGAAGAAATAATAGCTGAAAGCTTCCCTAATCTAGGGAAGGAAACAGAGATCCAGATACAGGAATCACAAAGATTCCCTAACAAGATTAACCCAAGAAGGTCCACACCAAGACATATAATAATTAAAATGGCAAAAAGTAATGGAATTTTAAAAGCAACAAGAGAAAAAACAAAACAAAACAGTTACATAAAGGGAAATCCCATGAGGCTATCAGCTGATTTTTCAGCAGATACTTTGTAGGCCAGAAGCAAGTGGCATGATATAATCAATGTGCTGAAAAGAAAAAAGGTGTAACCAAGAATACTCTGTCCAGCAAAGTTACCATTAAGAATAGAAGGAGAAAAAAAATGTTTCCCAAACAAAAGTTAAAAGAGGTTGTCACCACTAAACCAGCCTTAAAATAAATGATAAAGGGAATTCTTGGAGTGGAAAGAAAAAGCCATAACTAGAAGAAAATTATGAAAGGAAGAAAGTTCATGGGTAGAAGCAAACATATAATGAAGGTAGATTAATCATTTAGCCAGTATGGCAGTTAAAATACAAAAACAGAAAATTATATCTGCAAAATCAATAAAAGGATACACAAAATAAAAATATGTAAATTATGACATCATATACATAAAACATGGAGAGAGATTAGAAATTTAATACTTTTAGAATGCATTCAATTTAAGCAAACATCAAGTTAATATAAACTGCCATACCCATAAGATGTTATATATGAACCTAATGGTAACCACAAATCAAAAACCTGCAGTGGATACACACAAAATAAATAGAAAGCAATCCAAGCATAACACTAAAGAAAGCTACCAAATCACAAGAGAAGAGAGCGAGAGAAGAAGAAAGGGACAGAGAAGAAATACAAAAACTAAGAAACAATTTAAAGGGGCTAAATGCTCCAATCAAAAGACTTACATGCCTAAATGGTTAAAAAACAAGGCCCATTTATATGCTGCTATAAAAGACTCACTTTGGACCTAAAAACACAGAGAGTGAAGGGCTGAAAAACCATAAACCATGCAAATGAAAGCAAAAACAAAACAAAATCAAACCTGGGATAGCAATACTTAGATAAAAAAGACTTTAAAACAAAGACTAATGAGAGACAAAGAGTCACTACATAATGGTAAAGGGAACATCCAAGAAGATGATATAACAATTTTAAATATCTATGTACCCAAATTGGAACACCCAAATACATAAAGCTCATATTAACAAACATAAAGAGAAAAAAAATTGACAGTCATACAATAATAGTAGGGGATTTTACCACCCCACTTATATCAATGGATAGATCAGACAGAAAATCTAAAGGAAATAGTGCCTTTGAATGACACGACAGACCAGATGTATACAGATACATACAGATCATTCCATCCAAAACCAGCAGAATACACATTCTTTTCAATTGCACATGGAACATTCTCCAAGATAGATAAGAACATTGAGAATATAGAAAAGATCGAGCATCTTTTCTTTTTTTTTTCCGAGCATCTTTTCTAATGATATGAAAATGAAAACTGCAAGAAAATCTGGAAAGAACAAACATATGGAGGCTAAACAACATGCTACTAACCCACCAATGGGTCAACCAAGAAATCAAAGAGGAAATAAAAAAATACATGGAGACAATTGAAAATAAAAACACAATAGTCCGAAATCTTTAGGACATGGGGCACCTGGGTGGCTCAGTTGGTTAAGTGTCTGCCTTCAGCTCAGGTCATGATCCCATTACCCCAGGGATCCAGCCCCATGTCAGGCTCCCTGCTCAGTGGGGAGTCTGCTTCTCCCTCTGCCACTCCCCCTACTTGTGCTCTCTCATATGCATGCTCTCTTTGTCAAATAAATAAATAAAATATTTTTTAAAAATATTTGGAACACAGCAAAAACAGTTGTAAGAGAGAAGTTTATAACGATACAGGCCTACCTCAAGAAATAAGAAAAACCTCAAACAACCTAACCTTACAATTAAAGGAGCCAGAAAATGAACAAACAAAGCTGAAAGTCAGTAGAAGAGGAAATAATAAAGATTAGAGAGAAATAAATAAAATAGAGACAAAAAATGCACACACAATAGAAAAGATCAATTAAACCAGGAGCTGGTTCTTTATTATTTTTTAAGATTTTATTTATTTATTTGACATACAGTGAGAGAGAGAGAGCACAAGCAGAGGGAGCAGCAGAGGAAAAGGAAGAAGCAGATTCCCTGCTGAGAAGGGAGCCTGTTTTGGGGCTCGACCCCAGGACTCTGGGATCATGACCTAAGCCAAAGGCAGGTGCTTAATCAACTGAGCCATCCAGGTACCTCAGAGTGGGTTCTTTAAAATGACTAAAAAAAACCTAATAATCTTGGGCGCCTGGGTGGCTCAGTGGGTTAAAGCTGCTGCCTTCGGCTCAGGTCATGATCCCAGGGTCCTGGGATCGAGGCCCACATCGGGCTCTCTGCTCAGCAGGGAGCCTGCTTCCTCCTCTCTCCTCTCTCTCTGCCTGCCTCTCTGCCGACTTGTAATCTCTCTCTCTCTGTCAAATGAATAAATAAAATATTTAAAAAAAAAAACAAACCTAATAATCTTATTTAGCCAGACTCATCAAGAAAAAAAGAGGGAGGATTCAAACAAAATCAGAAATGTGGAAAAAATAACAACTAACACCAAAGAAACACAAAAGATAATGAGAATATTATGAAAAATTATATGCCAACAAATTGGACAACCTAGAAAAAACTGGATAAATTTCTAGAACCATAATCCTCCACAACTGATTTAGGAAAATAGAAAATCTGAAAAGAACTGTTACTAGTAATGGAATTGATTCAGTAATCAAAACCGCCCAATAAACAAAACTCCACAGTAGACAGCTTCACAGCAAATTCTACTAAACATTTAAAGAAGAGTTAAACCTTTTCTTAAATGATTCTAAAAAATAGAAGAGGAATGAAACTTCCAAATTCATTCTATTAGGCCAGCATTACTGTGATACCAAAAGTAGACAAAGAATTACAAAAAAAAATTATGGGCCAATATCTCTGATGAACACAGATGCAAGAATCCTCAAACAAAATATTACCAAACTACATTTAACAATACATTAAAAGCATGACTCACCATGATCAACTGAAATTTATTCCAGGGATGCGAGGATGGTTGGTATTTGCAAATCAATTAATGAGATATATCACATTAATAAGAAAAAGGATAAAAATCATATGACTATCTCAACACATACACATACAGAAAAACATTTGACAAAATACAACATCCATTCCTCATAAAAACTCTCAACAAAGTGAGTTTAGAGGGAACATACCTCAACATAATAAAGATCATATATTAAAAAAAACCCCACAGCTAACATTATACTCAGTGGTGAAAACCTGAGAGCTTTTACTCTAAGATCAGGAAGAAGAAAAGGGTGTCCACTCTTGCCACTTTTATTCAACATAGTACTGGAAATCCTAGCTGCAGTATTCAAACAAGGAAAAGAAAATACATCCAAACTGGTAAGGGAGAAGTAAAACTGTCATTATTGGCAGATGCCATGAGACTATATACAGGAAAACCTAAAGATTCCATCAAAAAAATTACTAGAGTGGATAAATGAATTCAATAAATTTGTGGGATAAATAATAAAAAAATCTGTCTCATTTCTATACACTAATAATGAAGCAGAAAGAGAAATTTAAAAACAATAGCATTTACTTTTGCACCAAAAAGAGTAAAATACCTGGGAATAAACTGAATCAAGGTGGTGAAAGACTTGTCCTCTGAAAACTATAAAACATGATGAAAGAAAGATGACACAAACAAGTGGAAAGATATTCCATGATCACAGATTGAAAGAATATCACTAAAATGTCCATACTACCCAAAGAAATCTTCACTTTTAACTCAATCTCTATCAAAATACCAACAGCATTTTTCACAAAACCAAAAGAAGGAATCCTAAAATTTGTATGGAACCACAAAAGACCCCAAATAACCAAAGCAATCCTTTTTAAAAGAGTTATTTATTTATATTGGAGAGAGAGAGACTGGTAGGGAGGGGCAGAGGGAGAGAGAGAATCTCAAGTAGACTCCCTGCTGAGAATGGAGCCCCATGCGGGGCTCAGTCCTGCAAGCCTGAGATCACAACCTGAGCTGAAACCCAGGGTCGGATGCTTTACTGACTGTGCTACCCAGGTGCCCCCACCAAAGCAAACTTGAGAAAGAAGAACAAAGCAGGAGGTATCTCATCAATTCCAGATTTCAAGATGTGCTATAAAACTATAATAACCAAAACAACATAGTACTGGCAAAAACAAAACAAAAATCCAAAAAACCCAGACACATAACATAGTCCAACACAACAGAATAGAATGCCCAGAAATAAACCCATGCTTATGTGGTCAATTAATCTACAACAAAGGAGGCAAGAATATGCAATGGGGAAAAAACAGTCTTTTCAAATACGGTGTTATGAAAACTGGACAGCTACATGTAAAAGAGTTAAATTAGACCACTTTCTTTTGCCAGACACACAAATAAACTCAAAAGACCTAAATGCAAAACCTGGAACCATAAAACCTCTGGAAGAAAACATAGGCAGTAATTTCTTCGACATCTGCTGTAGAAACAGTTTTCTAGATATATCTCTTCCAGCAAGGGAAACAAAAGCAAAAATAAACTGTTGGGACTACAACAAAATAAAAAGATTTTATGACAATGAAGGAAACAATAACAAAATGAAAGGCAACTTACTGAATGGGAGAAGATATTTGCAAATGATATCTCTGATAAAAGATTAATATCCAAAATATTTAAATAACTTACACAAATTAACACCAAAGAACCCCACAAATAATCTGATTAAAATGGGCAGAGGACTTGAATAGACCTTTTTCCAAAGAAGACCTACATATAGCCAATAAACACATGATAAGATGCCCAACATCACAAATCATTAGGGAAATGCAAATCAAAACTACAATGAGATGTCACCTTACTCTTGTCAGAATACTAGAATAAAAAAGAAAAGAAATAAATGTTGTCAAGGATGTGGAGGAAAAGAGACCCTACTGCACTGTTGGTGGGAATGTAAATTGGTGTAACCATCATGGAAAACAGTATGGAGGTTATTCAAAGAATTAAAAATAGAAATACCATATGATCCAGTATTCCTACTAGGGTGTATTTACCCGAAGAAAACAAAAACATTAATTAAAAAAGATATGCACCCTATGTTTGTTGCAGCATTATTTCTACTAGCCAAGATATAAAAGCAACCTATATCTATCTATTTATCTATCAATCAACCAAATATTACTCAGCCATAAAAATTAATGATATTGCCATTTGTGACAACATGGATGGGACTGGAGGGTATTATCCTAAATGAAAGAAGTCAGACAGACAAAAATACCATATTATTTCACTTACATCTGAAATCTAACAAAAACAAGCAAGGAAACAAAAATACTAGACTCATAGAGAACAAGTTGGTGATCGCCAAAGGGGAAACAATGGGCTAGGGGGTGAAATAAAGGGGATTAAGAGCTACAAACTTACAGTTATGAAATATGTAGGTCACGAGATGAAAAGTACAGCATAGGGAACATAATGAATAATACTATAATAATATTGTAATGCAACAGATGGTGATTACACTTATTGTGGTGAGCACTGAGTAATGTATAGAACTGTTGAATCAATATGTTGTACATGTGAAACTAATATAACATTGTCTGTTAAATATACTTCAATTAAAAAAGGATAAAAGTGAGGGAAAATCAGTTTCATGCCTATCATCATTTACAATGAAAATGTGTAGAAAAAAGATAGTGTTCATTACTTTCATCTACTTTTACTGTCCGTGTAATGGAGTTGAGAGAGCCACTCTAACAGCAATATTTTATATTTGTTACCACTGCCTACAATATAACAAGAAAGAAAAGAAAGTGAAAGAAGACCTCCATCTTCTCTACCCTCCAGATCCTGCTCTTCTGCATTGTTGCAGCAGTAGTCCAATAATATTTTTATCATGTGCCATTTTTCTTTGATCAGTAGTCTAGCAGATGGCCATACAGTACACTGTACAAATTTTCACAACAATTATGTTTGCTTAGGCTAACAGCAGACACGTGATCCATTTTATGTGTCCTGAGTCTCCAAATGTATCTTTCCAACCATGAGGCGTTACCTTTAAAATGTGTTACAATTTTGTGTGTTTCTTAAACTCTCCTGGTTTAGTTTTCATTATTGAACCAATTACATTTCTACAACTCTAGCATAACAATATTATACATAAAGAATGTTCACCATCTAATATATACTGTCAGCTATCTATAACATCTTCCTATATTTTAATTGTAATGAATAGAGTATAAAAATAGTGTTAATCTGTAAATGAATAACTTACTTGCTTTGTGTCAGATCAACTACAATGAGATCTTTCTCCAGAAGTACTACAACAGCATAAGGTTCTTGAAATTCTACAAGTAAAAAATAAAAAGTGGAAGTTTTCATATTTCATATTTTATAAAATTACCAAACTTTCATTTCCATTATCTCCTTACAAATGTTATTTAAATGATTTCAGAAGACCAAAATATGAGCCAAAGTAAGAACTAACAAAGAGCACTTTAAAAAAATACTGTTCTGTTTCTCAAACTTAATGTTTAAGTTCACTTTAGGGAATATGAAAATGAAAAGTTGAATAGGCATAGATTCAAACATTTTTCAATAATCATAAGGTGGTAATAGTAGATTATTTGAAGAAAGTCTGCCATTTCTGTCTCACAAACATTTATCTTATTCTTCCATAACCTTACATTTTAGATCTGATTTCATGAGTACAAGAAGATGTTCTAAGGACACAGTAGTTCTGCCTTCCTGAGCTGTGATATATTTTCACCTTCCAATGAGAGCAACACTCCTTATACTAAAAAATTTAATTTTAATTCAATGTGATTTAACATGTACTTAAAGATATGTCCCTAAGAGTATATACCTCAAAAAGAAGGGAGTCTGAGGATAGTTTAGGATTTTCAAATTCTTAAACTTTAACTCCCCCTCTTCCTTCCAATATGTTCCAGCAACTATTCTCAGAACAAAGGATATATGGAGAATAAAATTGACAAGGTCCTTATTCTCATGGAGTTTACATTCTAGGCATGTACACAAACCATGAAGAAGTAAACAAATACAATATATTCAGAGAATAACGTGAACTATGAAAAGAAATATCAAAGGTAATGTTATAAGAAATGACTTGAGGTTGGTGGGAGAGCACTGATTTAGTTATTGTGGTCAGGGAAGACACTGCTTTCCATCTATAATAGGGACTAATAAAAGGAAAGGCACAGTTAAAGTATTCTCAATTTAAGGAAAAAGTATTTATAAAAACATCTTACATATATTTGATTCTCAGTAGCTAGAACAGGTATTACTATTATTTCATAGAGAAAACTGAAGTCCAAAGAGGTTATGAGATTGGCACAAATTTAAAAGCTAGTTAATTGAAAAAGTTGGAACTTTAACCCAGGCCTTCTGATTCTAAATTCTCATGTGTTTTCATTATTCCAGCAGTTTCTACCAGCTACTTTAGGAAGTATTTAATCCTAAACTCAACAATCACTTGGTAGGAATTTTATTCCTTAGGTGGGAAACTGGAAAAGATGGCCTTCACAGCCCTTCACAGGCCTTTATAGTCTTGAGAAGCTATAGAACCTATTCATATTTATAAGTCACATGCTACAAGGGGAAAACTAGAAACAGAAACCCCAAAACTGAGGAGTATACCCTTTTTTGGGTGCGTGTCTATGTGACAGTATGCAGATTTCAAACTGTTTGCCACTCAATCTGTTCTCAAACTGAGGCTTCCTCCACTTCTTCCTTATCTCTTAGAGCTGTTTTAAGTTTTCAACATTATTTCAGTACTTCTGAATTCAGGGTTTTTAAGGTTTGGGTTTTTTGTTTTGTTTGTTTTTGTTTGGTTGGTTTGTTTTTCAGTTGAAGGAACACTGGTGTTCCATACTATTACTTCTTTTTTTCTTTGTCTTCTCTCTAGGGCAATCATTGACTGGGAAGCAACTGCTACAAAAATACAATAGCTGAGACACTGGCATGAATGAGCAAAATTTATGATCATTTTAGGTAGTTATATATGTTTTATCACTTTAAGTAGGCACATCTGTTTTAGATTATTATTGTTTCTTTTCAAATAACTGGGAGCAAAAGTTTCACCTTTGTAGAAGTACTTGGTATACTGTAGTAATCTCTGAATAAAAAGATTTCCTTAGGAGTTAGTATTAGGTTCAATTTCATGTCTATTATTTATTAACAGTTTGATCTTAGGCAAATTCATTAACTTATTAGCTCAATTAAATTAATTCAATTTCTTTACCCATTGATTTGGCAAAATAATAACTACCTTAAACTATTATGAATATTAGATGTATATTAAGATGTTTAGTGCAAAGCCTGGCACATAGTACGTGCTCAGTAGATGCCAATAATATCACTTCCTTATTAGATTGGTCTATTTTTGAGCAGGCTCAGTCTTTTAACCTTAGCCCCCAACAGGTAAAAAGCTCTATCATAATTACTATTTCTCTGAAGAGAAATGCATTATTTATGACACTTGTAAAGGATCAGATAAAGTTAAATGTAAATGTGAAATTGACAAATTCTGAGTACAGTTACTTAGTTACTTTAGGCAATACCTCTTGAGATAAGAGGCATTTGTGTTCTTTGAAAAAGAAATTGAATTGTCAGATGTCACAAATGATTTATCAATATTAAAAATTTAATAAATTTATTTTGTGTAACATGTGCATAAGATTTTTCACTACATGGCTGTAAAGAAGAATGAAGTTCCATATTTGCTTATATGGAATCATACTCAAAATACACTGTTAAGTGAAAAAAAGTAAAATATGTAATAACACATGGAATATATTCTCATTTGTACAAAAAAGAGATAATGTATACATAGATAAGTACACATAGGCATATGCATAAACTTTTTGGGAGAATACATAAATGTAGAAATAGTTGCTTCTGGAAGGGCAGTGAGTAAGTTTTCATTATATACTAATGTGTATTGTAGGGTCTTTTCTGTAACTTTCATGTATTATTGTTTTAGCCAGAAAGAGTAAAATACATTTATATTTTACTGAGTAAAGTTAAAGTATTTCTCTTAGCTCCTGACAAATAAAAATTCTATCCTCATTATCACTACTCTGAAAAACAAAAACATATATGTGGCTTGGAAGTGATTAGACCTAGTTACAATATATTTATAATTTACTTAATATTATTAGAAATTATCCTAACATCTCTACTGTGCAGAAACTTATATACACGCACACACATAAAAATATGTGATTGCAGAGAGCAAACACTATCAATCTCTTATTGGCACATACATTTTTCTCTAAGCTCTTTCATAGGAGCTACTTTCCTAAATTCAGCTTTTGGTCTTCTTTTGTTCTTTGTTCCTTTATCACTTATTCTCATAGCTCCAAAGAACATCTATATTCTGATAATTCATAAATAAATATTAAGGACCTTTTCTTTCTCTTTTTCTGCTGTCTAAGCAACTCTACTGACAGGCTTATCTTTTTCTCTTTCCAAAAACTATTATTGCATATGAAACCACTATTCTTTATTTAAAATTTTAGTTATTCATTTGAGAGAGAGAGAGCAAGCAGGAGTGAGATGGAGTGGAAGGGCAGGGGCAGAGGGAGAGAGAAGCAGGCTCCCTGCTCAAAGCAGGCTCCTGCTGAGCAGGGAGCCCTACAGAAGACTCAATCCCAGGACTGCTGGATCATGATCTGAGACAAAGGCAGATTCTTAACTGAGCCACCCAGGCATCCCTGAAATCACTATTCTTAAAATATGTTCTCTTTGACTCATCTATCATGTCACTCTCTAAACCTAACTGGTAACCAAATTCAGTAGGTTTCCTCTTTCCATTACTACAGGCAGCCCTGTGTTTCAGATCTTGATCATTTTAATGAGCATTGTCACAAAAACCTCCCAGATGGAATCTGGAATTTAAGATTTCAGTGTCTGTTCAAACCCATAAACTCCTTTTTGACAAATTGCTTTCTTTCACCTTAATATTTTCTCAAAATTTTTCTATTTTCAATTACCTCTAAAAGGCTTTCATTTTTTTCTCTAAGTTGATCTTACTCTAGCAAACCTTACAAGTTCTAAAACCTTTACTCAATAAATATCCTTTTCAAGTGCCAAGTCATTCTTCATAGTCTATCTAAAGCCTACTTTTTTATAAAGATTTTATTTATTTATTTAACAGAGAGAGATTACAAGTAGGCAGAGAGGCAGGCAGAGAGAGGAGGAAGCAGGCTCCCCGCCAAGCAGGGAGCCTGATGCGGGCCTTGATCCCAAGACCCTGAGATCATGACCTGAGCCAAAGGCAGAGGCTTTAACCCACTGAGCCACCCAGGCGCCCTAAAGCCCATTTTTTTCCATGAAGCTTTGCAAGAATATTTCAGCTATTGACTATCTTGCTAGCCTATAAATTAGTACATTATTTAAACTCTGACCCATATAACTCAGCATTTCCATGTTATATTTTTTAAACTTAAGTCATAATTATCTCCCTCATCCAATTAGATTTTATGTCATTTGATATCAGAGGTCAGTTTCATACTTCATCTGTACTCTCAATAAGCCCTTGTAGTACTGAGGCCATAGAAGCATCCAATAAATATTTGTTGATTAATTAACAACACAGAAAGCTTGTCTGTCCCAGCAACTCTGGAAATAAATTGCCACATTGACTGTTATTTCATATCAATTAATCCTATCTTTAAATATGAAACTAAATAATTTAAAGCCAATTAATACAGTTGTAATAAAACAATTTATAGATCTTCATAGTTACAAAGTATGCTCACTTTGGCCTTCCAATAATCATGTGGGGTTAATATTATTATTCTTTCTAAAAATGATAAATCTAACTCATAAAAGCAAAATAACTTACCCAAGGTCACCTAGCTAGTGAATGAGAGAGTAAAATCATAAAACCAAATGCTATGCCTCCAAGGCTAGTGTTCTTTTATATATGTTCCCTCTTGAAATTGTAGTTTTAAATATATATGTATGTATATACATATACATACATATATATACATACACATACATGCTATGTTGTTTTAATCATAAACTCATATTTTATGTTTTACCCTTCTCAATTTTTAGATTTTATTACTAAAAGATTTCATTATTATTAGAGTTCATTATACAGTTTGCACGTAAGTTTAGTTTTTATGTCTACCAAAAGTCTTTATATTCAGGATGCATCTCTCCTCCTGTAAGCTCTTCTAATTATTCTCAAAATTGAAATAAATCACTAACCACACATCAGCAATCCTAGAGTAATCAGAGGTGCTGCAGTTGCATCTGAAGCAAAGCCAGATGTGAAACAGATGCACTACCACCAGAGTTATAGGTCACTGATATCAGGTAAGTGCTTTAACTTTGATTGGCGTTGGAATGGGATGGGTGGAGCTGGTCTAGGAGAGGCTATTAGGAGACCTCAGTTTCCCGAAGTGATTTCACCCTGGACCCCTATCGGACCCTCCCAGCTCAGCTTCCACCATCCTTATCAAAGTTTAAAGCACTTACCTGGTATAAGAACCTGAAACTCCAGCACTGCAGTACTACATCTGTCTTACTTCCAGTTTGTCAAGTAGGTACAGTTGCAGAACCTGCTTCAGCACCTGTAGCTCACAGTGTTGTACCACAGTGGATGTCAGCTGCCAAAACTAAAAATATTTATTTTTTTTTTTATTTATTTAATTTTATTAGGAACTTACTTCAGAAATGATTTTCCAATTAATAGTTTCATTTTTGTTACTTACCATTTGGATAGGGTGTTTCACATAAAGTAAGAAATTCAACAATAGGATGATCCATTTCAAGCACTGTAATTGCTTTTCCATGCATGATGGTTAAACTTGGTCTTCTGCAAGCTTTGTCATAGGACAATCCACCAGAAAATATTATGAATGGTTCACTGCATAGAAAAAAAAAGTTAATGAGAGTGGGAAGTCCTTTAAGATGATTCAATATCATAAGACTGAACTAATGAAGAATAAGTTTGGTAGGGATTATACACAATACAATTTGACAGCAAATATCTTTCTTAGTCAAAAATATCTCACCCAAATGACTTACTATTCTACCATTTGTCTGGTTGTGAATTCTTACCATTAAAATTACTAATGAATCAGTCTAAACGTGATGAGGTGTGTTGGGGAAAAGGTAAAGAAGTTGGAGGGAAACAGAAGTGCTCATCGACTCAAAAGGACATCTCTACATGTATTAGTTGATTCCCCAAACTCTGTATCACTACCATTCAAATATTAGGCTATGTTAATTTATCATATTAACAATTTGGCATGTGGGGTCCAAAATTCCTATGGGATAAAAGAAGCAAATTTCAATATAAAATTAAATGTAACAATAGCAAGCCCAGAGTGGTAGAAGGTAACATAAAAATTCTATGTAATGGAGTTTCTGTGGGAAAAGGATTATGATAAAAAGATGGAGAAAACTAAGAATAAAAAATGTGATTTTCCCAATTTGACCTTAGGTCAGCCAGTTCTATTTAGCTACTAAAACTAACATCAAACTTTTTAGGCCCTGTTAGTTGCAAGATACAATTAGATAAATTGAGTGGGGCTGAAATGATTATAAAATACTACAGTTGTCAGAAAGTTATGAAATAGTGTCATAATTTTTCACTTTTCTTAAATTAATACCCATATCTCTAGTTTATATATATTAAAGAAAATATGTTAATGAAGTATTTTTAATAAGTAAATACCAAACTGAAAATGCTCTCCAAATTTTTTTAAAAGAACTAGACAATTATTTTACCCAATTCTTTGAGAACATATGCTTCCCTAAATAATTCATTTCCATCTATTCACTGAAGAACCTACTAATTTCCAAAAATCACTCTTTAAATTTCCTTTTCTCTTTCACTTTGTACTGTACATGGTACTAAACATTACCAGTGGGACATTTGCTAATCTTAGGCTAGCTATAAAACAAGAACAAAAAGAGCTTTTAAAAAAGTTTCTATTAAAACCTATATATAAAATGTCTATACTGATTTTTATTTATAATTCTATCTTAATGTCTTACCATAAATATCTGAGTTGTAAGCTAAATAAGAAAAAATACTCCATTTTCCTTGAGTCCTATATCAGTTGATGTGAGTTAGTCTTGCTTCAGTAATTTGGCATACTAAATTACCAACCTAATAATAGTGGTGCCAAGTAGCAAGTTTTTTCCTATAAAATAAATGCTTATATTATTAAGACTTCTCCAGATTTAAAAGTCATTTCTAATGAAATGAGTGTTTTTGCACATTTTTTGTGTTGCTTTGTTTTACAACAAATGTCATGACTTAGAGAACATACTATCTTTTCATACATATTGAGGTTAACTATCTGTTCCAAATGTTAGTAAGGCCATAAATATCTATTTTTTCCATGTAAAAGGGGGGTAAAGTTAATCTCATCTCTTGGTGCTAATCCAACTATAGGATAAGAAGCAATTTACTCTCCCTTTTTTTGGCAACCGCACTGAGAAATATGTCCTTTCTAATATTGGAAGAATGCAAAACCTTTTCTGCTTTTATTATGACTCTGCATTGGAAAACACTGGGTCTGAAGTTAATTACCGATATATACGCACTTCTCTATAAACTATTGAATGACTGAACAAAAAGTTAATTCCTCAGGAAAAGGCTCAGGAAACCACTCATGAATAATTGGATTAAATAATTATCACATTAAATTCTCATAAGTATAATCATTTTATTAATGAGGTTAAATAACAACTAAGCAGAAAAACCCAAAAGAAAACAGATCTGTTAGATTTCAAAGCCTATTTTCCTATACAGTCATCTGTACTGACTATAGCAGATGAGTTTGAGATTAATGCAGGTGAAGTTGTTTAGAGTCAAGCAGCTATGGAGTGGAAGGATAAAGAATCAAATCCAGACTCCAAAGTACATGTTTTTCACTTCTAGTCTAATGTTTCTAGTCTGATGTTTCACTTTCTAGTCTAACTGTGGAATATAACTTAAAAAATGTTCTGAAAAAAAGTTTTTTTAAAAAATATTTTATTTATTTATATGACAGAGAGAGAGAAAGAGAGAACACAAGCAGGGGGAACGGGAGAAGGAGAAGCAGTCTCCTAAGCAGGGAGCCTGATGTGGGGCTCGATCCCAGTACCCTGGGATCATGGCCTGAACTGCAAGCAGACACTTAACCAACTGAGCCACCCAGGCGTCCCTAAAAAATAGTTTTTAATTTCAAATTTGACAAGCACTTGCAAACCATATCTCCCTTTTGAAATTTTATAATTCAGGCAATATAGCAAAGATTCTAAGAAATTGTAAAGAATCCAATTTACTTTTATATAATCCAGAATTTCTTAGACCTCTCAAATATATTTGATTACAGCTTCCTATTTTTCCATGAATACAGTTAGTGATCAAATGGACACAATTTGATAAATACTATACTACACTAAACTGACTCCTTTACTACAAGTGTATTCTGGTATACTGATCATATGGATTATTACAAAAGAAATAATAAACTCTATAATTAACAATGTCTTCATACATAAAGAAAACATTAATACAAATTAAAAATTATTTTTTTAAAGATTTTATTTATTTATTTGACAGAGAGAACCAGAGAGCACAAGCGGGGGGGGGGGGAATGTCAGAGGGAGAAGAAGCAGGCTCCCCACTGAGCAGGGAGCCCAATACAGGACTCCGTCCCAGGACCCTGACATCATGACCTAAGCTGAATGCAGGCGCTTAACTGACTGAGCCACTCAGGCACAACCAAATTAAAAATTATTGACAACAACTTGGATAAATCCCAAAGGCATTATGTTAAGTAAAAGAAGATAGGATCAAAAGGTTATATAATATATAACTGCATTTATATGACATCTTAAAAAGGCAAAATTATAGTGACAGAGAACAGAGCAATGGTTGTCAGGGGTTAGAAGCAGAGAAAAGTGCGACTATAAGGAATAGCAGTAGAGAATTTGGGGGCTATGGAAAAGTTCTGTACTCTTATTGGGGTGGTGATTTCAGGCATCTGTACATGTGTTAAAATTCACAGTATTGTACACCAAAAGAAAAAAGTATTTTACTGTGTAGTTTGTAAAATAAATATAGAAAAAACATTAAATATTTTTCTCAATGAAGGCAACAAGATTAAGCAATAAACCGTGCAACATAATATAGTAAATACTAAAATAACATTTGTTGAGTATTTATGATGTTCTGGGTGTTGTGTGAAGAAGTTTACTTGCGTTTTTGTATTAAATCCTTATGATATCCCAGTGAGAAAACTGCTGTTATTCTCACCTAACAGATGGATATACTGAGGCTTAAAGAACTTTACACGTGAAGTCTATCAATAGGTGGGTATGATAGAAAGGGATTAAAAGACAAGCAAAAAGTAATTTTTATTAATTACAGAGAACTTGATAATGTTAGTGGTAGCAGGTAGAGAGATCATTATTCCTTTTTTTGAATAGAATAAATTTATTAAGCATAGAGGCCATTCATGTTGGGGTACCAATAAACAATTTGGTGACTGGGGACCAATGATTCCTAAGCAGAATGGTTGTTTATCCCTAGAAACGTAAAGCTAGTTTGTGAATGGTTGCTCTAAGATCAATTAAGCAGAACATAACCCCTTGCATCCACTACCTATGCAATCCTTTAAGAGACCCTATTGCTGCAGCATATTTGGTAAAACTCTTCTTAAAGTTCTTGCTCCTGCCACAGCCATCCCAATTTTTGACTTCGCGAAGTTTCTATTGTGTACTAGATGGAGCAGAAATATAGCTCTTTATTGTCACTTCCAGGCTATGGCCCGGTTTGCTGTACTCAACTTTGGTGGTCCTCTGCTGTTTAGTCTCCTTGTGTTCTGAGCTATGGAACCACTGCTTTTAAAGGTGACTTTTCTAATATAGTAGTAATCACAACAAACATACACAATGTACTAAAGTGCACAGTAAGTGGGATGACAGTAATTATGATCAGTAATATATAATTATTTCACATTAGAAATCTGAAGAATTATTTCTACACAAAATTGGGTTACTAATTACTAGAATAAATCATTAAATTAGGATCAGTGGAATAATTTTACCAATGTGAAATAGCATGGCTTTGATGATGATGATAATGATAACTTCTTTTTATTAAGAAATCCACTATGTTGGGCACCTGGATGGCTCAGTAGGTTAAAGCCTCTGCCTTCGGCTCAGGTCATGATCTCAGGGTCCTAGGATCAAGTCCCGCATTGGGCTCCCTGCTCAGTGGGGAGCCTGCTTCTTCCTCTCTCTCTGCCTGCCTCTCTGCCTACTTGTGATCTCTCTCTGTCAAATAAATAAATCATTAAAAAAATTAAAAAAAAGAGAAATCCACTATGTGCCACTCATCAAACTTATGACATTACAAACTTCATGCATAATTTCATCTATTCTTCACAAACATCACAATGAAAATAGGTATAATTGATGAGGAAATTAAAGTTTAAAAGTTAGTTAAAAATTTCGAAGTCACATAGTTGCCTTATCCCATATGCCAAGGATATTAATAATTATTTTACACTGCCTTGACTTGAATTCCTGATTCCTAAAGTATCTTCTCTTTACGTTCACCCTTTCCTCACTTTGTGTGTCAACACTTTATATGTAAAATGTTTCCACATATAATATATACATGTGTATATATAACACATATGTAAAATGTTTCCATCCATAATAATTAAATTTAACATGTTTTAATATTTTAATTATAGTAGTACAAAACTGTGCTCATTTTTATTACTTATGTTTAGTAAACATTCAGCTGGACTAAGGAGGTATTGATCTATCACGTGTGTATGTACATATATATGCATATATATAAACTACTGTAAAATATATACATATATTTATATATAAAAATATATACCATATATTATAGTTTATATATAAACTAATTCATTAAAATGGCCATAATTTTATACTATTAAATCTTTCAAAAAGCAGATGTAAACAAACATTAAATGCATCTATAATACTAAGAATACATTCCACGTGAACATGTAAGTAATATAAAGTAGAATTACCTAATTTAGAGTTAAAATTAAGATTTAGGCAAGATTTGTAATTATGGTAATTCTGGATGAGAATATTGCCATTAATAATTATCATAAGTAAAAAGAACATTCTTGATTTCTATTTTATTATGCTAATATATATAACTGCCTATTTTTCCAACTAACTATAATCCTTCCAAGTTCAGAATGTAAAATCCTAAAGTACAGAGACTTGGTTATATATTTAATTCTTTCACGTGTAATACCAGTAGGTATGCTTCTGTTTAATAATACTAAGTGATTGCTACTTGTAATGTGCATGGCTCAAAAGTCTGACATTGTTAAAATTAATGTATATAATATTCACCTGAATATTCACAGAAAGTTAAAATAATTAGATATTTATCATAATAACATCACAGATACTCATGTTAAACAATAAGGAAGTTGTTATTATCAGTGAAGAGGATTTAGCCAATTAATATACTTAAATAGTTATATGAAACTTTATATAATACATAATCATTAAAGTTTATTTGCCATTCTTGTCTCTGTTTCTTATATATTTTCCCATCTCACCCAAAGTAAAAAATGCATACCTGTTTCTACAGGTCTTGTATTCTACTTTTAGAATTGGTTTACAAGATTCAGATTTTCTTCCTTCTCTTTGACTTTTCCCTAAAGAAAGAAAAAGGATTTTGTTAAATCATATTTAAATTCTATACATCCATGACAATTTCAAAAGTGTGACTAAAAGAATATAAAGAAAAAAATAAGGTAATTATGTGTTTTTCATAATAGTATAAATATAATTCTATGCATTCTAACATATCTGTTGAATTTGTGAACAATTTGTTGATTCCTAACAATTGACTGGTATATAAGCAATAGTTATTTGTAAACTTACCATATCTATATTGCTTTATATTTCTATCTATAAATCTAGTCTCATACAAAGTTATTTTAATTATTTAAGTTTTAAGATTACTTTAGAATTAAAGACACATACACATACATACTTATCTGCATAATAAAATACATAATCATGAAAATCCATACTAGGGCCATTATAGATTTTGTCTATAATACAAGCAAACCCCTTTCGCATGCAGAAAGATTTCCCATTTAAAACTTATGATAAGGATGCCTGGGTGGCTCAGTGGATTAAGACTCTGCCTTTGTTTCAGGTCATGATATCAGGGTCCTGAGATCGAGCCCCGCATAGGGTTCTCTGTTTGGCGGGGAGCCTACTTCCCCTTCAACCTCTGCCTGCCTCTCTGCCTACTTGTGATCTCTCTCTCTGTCAAATAAATAAATAAACCTAAAAAAATAAACTTATGAGACTATCAAAATCATTGCATTTTCATCAGATTCGTTTAATGGAAAGCCCAGTACACAGTGAACATAGATGGTGTATTCAGTGATGTATTATATTTGCATAAAAATAGTTTCTTATAGGGAAAGGTTAGGTTGTTTAGACTCCGTGGATTTTGAAAAATGATCAAAAAGAGTAGGAAATGAAAGTAAATCTATTTCTGCATATAACATCTTTCTAGTTATGATTTTGTTTATAATTCTATGTCTCATTTTGATAAAATTGACGGTTTGAGATATTTTTTTATTTTAATAAGTACCCTTATTTACTCTTGTATTGCCACAGATGTTTATAGACACAGATACCTATTACATAGATAAATGTTTATGTGCATTTAAGTTTAAATTTTCAGGATATCTTCAGAATGGCACAGTCATAATCCAAATATGATGTCAAAATAATTTTATTTAATTTGTTTAAAGGGCAGGGTATCAGCATATAACATGCCTTATCTGCTCCATGGCATGCTTTCTGAATTTGCTCTCTCTTTCTTTTACCCTACATCAACTAAAGAAGCAATCAATAACAAAATATTGGTATAATCATTCACACCATAAAAAAAGATTTACAAGTATCTGTTTTACATAAAAAAGGGACTGCTGACATTATATGTAGATCATGATGCCTTACAAAGATAGAACTTTGGCTCAGGGACTCACTCTGAGCAGTGGTCTTAGGGATAAGAAACAGCTGGTTGGTGATTCCTGGTTTGGGTAACATGTGGGAACAGAGAGAACTGAAGGAAATAACACAGCAAGGAAAAAGACCTGTTCTCCTCAGTTGATATCTTTTTCATCCATTTCTTCTCTAATAATTGCCAAGTCATTAATCAAATCAAGATAGCATATTTGCTGTTTTTTATATATACGTGTGTGTGTGTGTAACCAATTACATGTTTTCAACTGAAACACATTAGTATTATGCAATGATTTCAGTAAAAGGAATAATGTTTAAATTAATTAATGATTTACTTTAATTTCCAACTCTAATAATTAATTTTTGGCTGAAGGTTTTCAACTTTAAGTTCATTGCCTGTCAGTAATCGAAATATGTTTATATGTCATGTTGTAAAAAATTGTTATAAAAATTGTTATTTATTGATACATTTTATGTTCAAAGTACTATACTAAATGGCACAGTAAAAAGAAATAACTGACCACCAGGAAACTTAAAATTTGCTAGTTTAATCAAAGCATATATAAAATTGACAACATTAGGAACCCCAAACAAATAAGTGATAGACTTGAAGTGTTGAGAATAGTAGGAGCACATGAAGTAGGGGTTAAGAATATTATGGTTTCACTTTATGCCAGAAAAATTTACAGATTTTTACAGATGACTTTCTAGAAGCTAGATTAAGCATTAAAAAATAGAACTTGGGAGTTGTCCAAGACAGTGACATAGGAGGACCCTGAACTCACCCTCTCCATAGACACACCAAATCTGTACCTACTAATAGAGCAATTCCTCCTGAAGAAGAACTGAGAGCCAACCGAACAGCTTCTTCACAACAAAAGATAGAGACTACAAAGACACCACCACAAGAAAGGGAGACATAGTAACAAAGGGAACTGCTAACCCCAGCACTGTGAACTACAGTGGGGAGGGAGAGGACTAAGGGACCATGAGAAGACTCGTCAGTCCTGGGGTGTAGAAAAAAGTCATGGTTTAAAAGGGCAACTAGAATATAATGGAACCAGCCAAATGGGAGAGGAGCTGGAAGTCTCTTAAAGCTGGGCATGACTGGCAAGCACCACTGCTTATGATCCTCCCCTCCACCATGAAAGTGAAGATGGGAGCAGGGTCCAGGTGCCATAGCTGGCCTCCCACCTCAGCAAGCCTGGGGCCCTTAACCCATGCCAGCCCTTGATGGCCTGTGCCACAGAAAAAAAGGCGCAGTTTAAAAGAGTAACTACCATACAAAAGGTCAACCTCTAGAATTTCACCAAATGGTGAGGAAGCTGCTGAAACTTTCTTCAGGCTGGCAAGCAACATGATTTACATTCCCCCTACACCTTGATAGCATGAACAAGAGCCAGCATCCAGGCACCTTAGCTAGCCTATCGCCTCAATATTCCCGGGGCCCCTAGCTCACACCAGCCTCAGTCATCCCACCAAGACAGCCCCAGTGCAGTGCACACTAGAACACTCCTAGTCAGCGCTCACTACAGCTCAAGCATTTGCCAAGGTAACACATGGGCAAAGCACTCTAGAACACTCCAGGTCCACATAATGTTGACTCCAGACAATTCAGTAGGCACCCCTTGCATGGAGCACTCCAGAAACCCCTGGTCACTTTGGCTCCAGCTTCTCCACCAGGGTTTCCTCTGCATGGAGCACAATGGGAACCCCTGACTCACACTCTGCCTCAGTTTGAGCCTCCCCACCAGGGTTCCCCCTGTATGAATCACTCTGGGACATCCCAACTTGCACCAACTTTAGCTTTAGCCATCCTGCCAAAGCACCCTGTGTATGGAGAGCCCCAGGATGCTCCCATCCCCCACCCCATCCAGCACTCACTTCAGGTTTAACTATCTTGCTTGGGTCTTCTCTGTGTGGAGAGCCCTAGGACATCCCAGTTTGTACCCACTTTAACTTCAGCCATCCTGCCAGGGTGCAATCTGTGTAGAGTCCCAGGATTCCAGCCCCCAACACAGCTTAAACCCACTTTAGCTGTCCTGACAGGGCACTCTTGTGTGGAGAGCCCTCCCATTTCAGTTTTAGCCATACAACCAGAGTTCCCAGTACAGAGTGCCCTAGGACTGATAGTACACAACAGTCACAGCTCCAGCCAGCCAACTGAAGTCACTGAGCACATACAGTCTACACAGGGGATGACAATACACAAGACCATTCCTTCAAATCTAGAAGAAGTAGTTCTTGCACCTAACTCACAGAAACAAAAAAAAAGTCAAGTAAAATGAGGAGACAGAAGAATATGTTCCAAATGACAGAAGACAAAGCCTCAGAAAAAGAACTAAATGAAACAAAGATAAGAAAACTACCTGATAGAGTTCAAAAGAATGGTCAAAAAGATGCTCAATGGACTGGAGAGAAGAGTGGATGAACTCAGTGAGAACTTTAACATGATACTAAATATGTAAAAAACCATCATTAGAGTTGAAGCATATCATAACTGAAACAGAAAATCCACTAGAGGGAATCAACAGTAGATTAGAAGGTGCAGAAGTGATCTGAAAGACAGGGTAATAGAAATCACCCAAACTGAAGGGCAAAAAAGAAAAAAATAATTGTAAAAAATGAAGTTAGGTTAAGGACTATCTTGGACAACATCAAGGAAACAAACATTCTCATTATAGGCATCTCAGAAGGAGAAGAGAGAGAAAGGGGCCCAAAACTTACTTGAAAAAAAAAAATAGCTGAAAACATCAATAACCTGGGGAAGGAAACAGACATCCAGGCTCAGGAAACAGAGTTCCAAACAAGATTAATCTAAGAACATCCACACCATGAGACATAATAATTAAAATGTATAAGATTAAGGATAAAGCTAAAGACCTAAATGTGAGACAGGAAACCATCAAAATCCTATCGGAGAACATAGGCAGCAACCTCTTTGGCCTTGACTATAGCAAATTCTTACTAGACAAGTCTCTGGAGGCAAGGGAAACAAAAGAAAAAATGAACTATTGGGATCATCTAAAAATAAAAAGCTTCTGCATAGCAAAGGAAATAATCAACAAAAATAAAAGGCAACCTATAGAATGGGAGAAGATATTTGCAAATGACATTATCTCATAAAGGGTTAGTATCCAAAATGTATAAAGAACTTATCAAACTCAACACCCAAAAAACAAACAACCCAGTTAAGAAATGGGCAGAAGACATAAATAGACATTTCTCAAAGAAGACAGCCAGATGGCTAACACATGAAATGATGCTCAACATCACTTATCATCAAGGAAATGCAAATCAAAACCACACTGAGATACTACCTCACAGCTGCTGGAATGGCTAAAATTAGCAACACAGGAAACTACAGACATTGGCAAGGATGGGGAAATAGTAGAATCCTCTTACACTGTTGGTGGTAATACAAACTGATGCAGCCACTGTGGAAAACAGTATGGAGGTTCCTCAAAAAGTTAAAAATAGTGGGCGCCTGGGTGGCTCAGTGGGTTAAAGCCTCTGCCTTCAGCTCAGGTCATGATCTCAGGGTCCTGGGATCGAGGCCCACATCAAGCTCCCTGCTCAGCAGGGAGCCTGCTTCCTCCTCTCTCTCTGCCTTACTCTCTGCCTACTTGTGATCTCTGTGTGTGTGTGTCAAATAAATAAAATCTTTAAAAAAAAAAGTTAAAAATAGAACTACCTTATGACCCTATGACCTATTAGGTAGTCATCCAAAGGACACAAAAACACTGATTCAAAGGGACATATGCACTCTGATGTTTATAATAGCAGCATTATCAACAATAGCCAAATTATGGAAAGAGCCCAAGTGTACACTGACAGCCCCCCCCCACTAGAATATTACTCAGCCATCAAAAAGAATGATATCTTGCCATTTGCAATGACTTGGATGGAGCTAGAATGTATTAGGCTAAGCAAAAGAAGTCAGAGAAAGACAAATAACATGTGATTTCACTCATATGTGTAATTTAAGAAACAAAACAGATGAACATAGGGAAAAAAAGAGGGGAGAAGCAAACCATAAGAGACTCTTAACTACAGAAAACAAACTGAAGGCTGATGGAGGGAGGTGGGTGACGGATGGGCTAAATGGGTGATGGGTATTAAGGAGGGCACTTGTGATGAACAGTGTGATATATAAGTAATGAATCATTAAATTCTACACCTGGAACCAATTTTACCATATATATTAGTGAACTAGAATTTAAATAAAAAATTGAAATTAAAAAAGGAAAAAGAAAAATTAAAGATAGAATTTTAAAAGCAGCAAGAGAGAAGCAACTAGTTATGTACAAAGGAAGCCCCATAAAGCTATCAAGTGATTTTTCAGCAGAAAATTTGCAGGCCAGAATAAAGGGCATGATATATTCAAAGTGCTGAAAAGAAAAAGAAAAAAACCCCACAAAACTACAACCGAGAATACTCTTTCCAGCAAGGTTATCATTCAGAATTGAAGGAGAAATAAAGAATTTCCCCCAAAAAAGTTAAAGGGTCATCAACACTAAACTGGCTTTACAATAAAGGTTAAAGGAACTTCTTTTAGTGGAAAAGAGAAGGCTATCACTAGAAGAAAATCACAAAAGGAAAAAAAATGTCATGAGTAAAAGCAAATAATAGTAAAAGTAATAGAGCAATAACTTATAAAACTAGTTTGAAGGTTAAAAGAAAAAAGTAATACACTTAATTATATCTAAGAATCTAAGAAATTAGTTAAGGGATACACAAAATAAAAAGATGTAACTATGATAAGACATACATGAATGTGAAGGGAGAAATAAATTCTTTCAGGATGTAGTCACACTTAAGTGATCATCAAATTAATATATACTTCTATATACTTAGAAAGTTATATATAAAACTCATGGTAACCACAAACCAAAAATCTATAATACATACACAAGAAATAAAGAGAAAGAAGACCAGTCATAACACTAAGGAAAGATACCGATTACGAAGAAGAGAAAAAGAAAGGAACAGAGAACTACAAAAACCACCAGAAAACAATTGACAAAATGGCAACAGTAAATACATCAATAATGACTTTAAATGTAAATGGTCAAATTCCCTCATCAAAAGACAAAAGGTCGTAGAATAAATAAAAATATAAGATCAACCCAGTTATATGCTGCCTACAAAACACTCACTTCAAACCTAAAGACATATACAGATTTAAAGTGAAAGAATGGAAAAAGATGATTCAAATGAAAGTGGGGAAAAAAGGCGGTAACAATACTTATATCTAACAAAATAGACTTTAAAACAAAAACTGTAACAAGAGAAAAAGAAGGGGACTATGCAATGATAAAGTGGTTAATACAACAAGAAGATATAGCAATTGTAAGTATCTATGTAGTCAACATTGGAGCACCCAAATACATAAAACAAAAATATTAACAGACATAAAGGGAGAAATGGACATTAATACAATAATAGTAGAGATCTATAACACACTACTTAACATCAGTGAATATATAGGCAGAAAAAGAAGGAAATGGTGTCTTTGAATGACTTAAGAGAAATATGCAGAACATTCCATCCCAAAACAACAGAATACACATTCTATTCAAGTGTACATGAAACATTCTCCAGGATGGATCACATGTTAGACCACATGACAAGTCTCAATAAATTTAAGATTACTGAAATCATATCAAACATCCTTTTTGACCACAATAGTATGAAACCACAAGACAATCATAAGAAAAAAAATGGAAAAAATTCAAACACAAGGAGGCTACCAACATGCTACTAACAACCAACCATCAGTGAAGAAATAAAATAGAAAATAAATAGATGGGGGCACCAGGGCGGCCCTAGCTGGTTAAGCATCAGACTTTTAATTTTGGCTCAGGTCACAATCGCAGGGTTGTGAGATGGGCCCTCACACTGGGCTTTGTGCTAGTTATGGAGACTTTTGGGAATTCTCAGTCTCCCTCTCCCTCTGCCCCCCCTACCCTCCACTCATGCTTGCTCCCACAAAAAAAAAAAAAAGAAAAAGAAAGGAGAGGAATAAAAATGAAAACACAGAGGTCCAAATCTTTGATGTGGTTAAAATATTTCTAAGTGGGAAATTTAGAGCCATACAGTCCTACCTCAAGAAACAAAAATAATCTCCAATAAACAACCTAAAAGGACTAGAAATTAACAATGAAGCCCAAAGTCAGTAAAAGGAGAGAATAATAAAGATAATAGCAGAAATAAATGAAATAAGACTAAAAAAATCAAAAGAATGATCAATGAAATTAAAAGTTGTTTCTTTGAAAGGATTAATAAAATTGATAAACCTTTAGTCAGACTCATCAAAACCAAAAAAAGTGTAGATCCAAATAAATAAAATCAGAAATTAAAGAGGAGAAATAACAGCTGAAATTGAAGAAATACAGAGGATTATAAGAAACTACCACAAAAATTATATGTCAATAAATTGGACAACCTTGAAGAAATGAATAAATTCCTAGAAACATAGAAACTTACAAAATTGAATCAGGAAGAAATAAAAATATAAACAGATCAATTACTAGTAATGAAATTCAACAGGTAATAAAAAAAACTTCCAATAAACACAAGTCCACATCCAAATTGAGTCACACACAGGTGAATTCTACCAAACATCTGAAGAAGAGTTAATATCTATTCTTCTGAAACTATTCCAAAAGGTAGATGAAAAAGGAAAGCTTCTAAATACACTCTACAAGGTCAGCAATATCTTGATAATAAAACCAGACAAAGACAGTACTAAAAAGACATTTCTCCAAAGAAGACATCCAAATGGCCAACAGACACATGAGAAAGTGCTCAACATCACTCGGCATCAGAGAAATACAAATTAAAACCACAGCGAGATACCACCTTACACCAGTCAGAATGGCTAAAATCAACAAGTCAGGAAATGACAGATGTTGGCGAGGTTGCGGAGAAAGGGGAACCCTCCTACACTGTTGGTGGGAATGCAAACTGGTGCAGCCACTCTGGAAAACAGTATGGAGATTCCTCAAAAAGTTGAAAATGGAGCTACCCTACGACCCAGCAATCGCACTACTGGGTATTTATCCTAAAGACACAAAGGTAGTGTTCCTCAGGGGCACGTGCACCCGAATGTTTATAGCAGCAATGTCCACAATAGCCAAACTATGGAAAGAACCTAGATGTCCATCAACAGATGAATGGATAAAGAAGATGTGGTATATATATACAATGGAATATTATGCAGCTATCAAAAGAAACGAAATCTTGCCATTCGCAACGACATGGATGGAACTGGAGGGTATTATGCTGAGCGAAATAAGTCAATCAGAGAAAGACAATTATCATATGATCTCTCTGATATGAGGAACTTGAGGGGCAGGGTGGGGGGTTGTGGGGGGTAGGGAGGGAAAAATAATGAAACAAGATGGGATGGGGAAGGAGACAAACCATAAGAGACTTCTAATCTCATAAAACAAACTGAGGGTTACTGGGGGGTGGGAGGGTAGGGATAGGGTGGATGGGTTATGGACATTGGGGAGGGTTTGTGCTTTGGTGAATGCTGTGAAAGATGTAAGCCTGATGATTCACAGACCTGTACCCCTTGGGCAAATAATAAAAATAAAATTTAAAAAAAAAAAAAGAAAGAAAATTATAGGGCAAGATCCTTGATGAACACAGAGGCAAAACTCCTCAACAAAATATTAGCAAACTACATTCAACAATATATTAAAAGGATCACTCACCATAATCAAGTGGAATTTATTCCAGGGATGCAAAGATGATTCAATATTTGCAAATCACTCAATGTGATATATCACATTTACAAAATGAAGGATAAAAATGATATGATCATCTCAATAGATGTGCAAAAAAATATTTGATGAGTTTTCATCATGAAAACAAAATGAGTTTAGAGGGAATATACCTCAACATTACAAAATCGATATATAACAAAAACCACAGGTAACATCATACTCAATGGTGAAGAACTGAGAGCTTTTCCTCTAAGATCAGGAACATGATAAGGCTTTCCACTCTTGCCATTTTTTTAACATAGTACTGGAAGTCCTACCTGCAGCTATCAGACAAGAAGAAGAAATAAAAGGTATCCAAACTGGGAAGGGAGAAGTAAAACAGCCACTATTTGCAGATGCCATGACAGAAGGTGGTGCTAGCCTCCACCCCAAAATTATTAAAAATAATAAATGAATTCAGTAATGTTTTAGGGCACAAAATTAATGTACAAATATCTGTTGCATTTCTATACACGAATAATGAAGTAGTGGAAAAAATACATACATACATACATACAATTCCACTTAAAATTGCACTGAAAAGGATGAAATACCTAGGGATAAATGTAACCAAGGAGGTGAAAGGCCTGTACTCTGAAAACTATAAAACATGATGAAAGAAATTAAAGATGACAGAAACAAATGTAAATATATTCCATGCTCATAGATTGAAAGAATAGCATTAAAATGTCCATAATACCCAAAGCAATTGACAAATTCAATATGATCCCTATCAAAATGCCCTAACAAAACCAGAACAAATAATCCTAAAATTTGTATCAAACTCGGGGCACCTGGGTGGCTCAGTTGTTAAGCGTCTACCTTCGGCTTGGGTCATGATCCCAGAGTCCTGGGATTGAGCCCCACATGGGCTCCCGTCTCCACAGGAAGCCTGCTTCTCACTGTCCCACTTCCCCTCCCCCTGCTTGTGTTCCCTCTCTAACTGTGTCTCTCTCTGTTAAAAAAATAAAATCTTTTAAAAAAATTTGTATCAAACTACAAAAGATCCTGAATCACAAAGTAATTTTGAGAAAGAAGAACAAAGCTGGATGTATCACAATTCCAGATTTCAAGATTTACTACAAAGCTGTAGTAATCAAAACAGTCTGGTACTGGTACAAAAAGAGACACACAGTCCAATCCAAGAGAACAGAATGTCCAGAAATAAACCCATGCTTATACGGTCCATTAATCTATGACAAAGGAGACAAGAATATCCAATGGGAAAAAAGACAGTCTCCAAAAACAATGTTAGGAAAATTGAACAGCTCTATACAAAAGAATAAAACTGTACCATTTTCTTATACCATAAACAAAATAAATTCAAATGGATTAAAGCCCTAAATGTGAGACCTAAAACCATAAAACTCCTAGAAGGAAATACAAGCAGTAGTCTGACATTGGCTTTACCAACATTTTTCTAGGTACATCTCTGTAGGTAACAGAAACAATGCAAAAATATATTATTGGGACCCCACCAAAATAAAAAGCTTCTGTACACTGAAGGAAAATACCAACAAAATGACAAGACAACTTACTGAATGGGAGAAGATATCTGTAAATGATATATCTGATAAGGATTAATATCCAAAATACATAAAGATTTTATACAACTCGACACCAAAAAAACCCCATATCTGATTTTAAAAGGGGCAGAGGACTTGAATAGACCTTTTTCCAAAGAAGACATGCAGATAGCCAACATCACTTATCATCAGAGAAATGCATGCCAAAATCAGTAAGCTACCTTACACCTGTCAGAATGGCTAGAATAAAAAAGACAAGAAATAACAAGAGTACCAAGGGAAAGACCCTAGTGCCCTATTGGTGAGAATGTAAATTGGTACATCCACCATGGAAAACAGCATGGAGGTTTCTCAAAGAATTAAAAATAGGAATACCATATAATTAAGTAGTCCCACTACTTGGTATTTATTCAAAGAAAACTAAAACACTAATTCAAAAAGATATATGTACCCCTATGTTTATTGCAGCATTATTCATAATAGCCAAAAAAAATGGAACTGTCCATCCATAGATGAATGGATAAAGATTTTGTGTGTATACACACACACAAACACACAATGGAATATTGCTCAACCATAAAAAAATCATATCTTGCCATTTTTGTCAATGTGGATGGACACAGACAGTATTATACTACGTGAAATAAGTCAGAGAAATGCAAATATCATATGATTCCACTTATAGAATCTAAAAAACCAAACAAATGAACAAACACACAAACAAACCCAAATTGAAATACAGAGAACTGATGGTAACCACAGGGGAGGTGGGTGGGGGATGGGTGATATAGATAAAAAAGATTAAGAGTCACAAACTTCCAGTTATAAAGTAAATATATTATGAAGATGAGAATATAACATAGAGAATATAGTCAATAATATTATAATAACTTTGTATGGTGATGGATGGTAACTTCACTTATTGTGGTGAGCATAGCATAACATATAGGGTTGTTGAATGTCTATGCTGTACACCTGAAACTAATATAATATTGTATGTTAATTATATTTCATTTAAGAAAAAGTTATATGTGAATTTTGTACTACACAGAGGGTAAGCACCCCAAATCCTATGTTGTTCAAGGGTTGACTGTATAATGAACTGCTACAACACCATAATAATAATTTTAAAAAACCCAATTTGTAAATGGACAAAAGAACCCAATCAATGTCTCTCCAAAGAATATTAGAAATGAAAATAAGCACATGCACAGATATTCAATATCTTTATTCATTAGGGAAATGCCAATCAAAACTACAAGATTACTACATATCTAGTAGGGTGAGTATAATAAAAGATAAGTAGTAATAAATGTTAATAAAGATGAGGGGAATTTGGAAACCTAATATTGCTGGTGAGTATGTAAAGGCCTGAGGACTCTGGAATATAATTTGGCAGTTCTTTAAAATGTTAAATATGAATTGTCCTATGATCCAGTAGTTCCATTCTTTGATATATACCAAAGAAAAATGAAAATATATTCTGGCACAAAAGCTGTACATAAACAATCACAGCAGAATTATTCAGAATGTCAAAATATGGGAACAAACTAAATGTCCATCAAGTGATGAGTAGATAAAGAAAAGTGGTATATCTACAGAATGGAATGTTATTCACCAATTAATAGAAATACTTAGTCTTGCTATGCTGGAGCAGTAGGGATGGGATGAGTATTAATGAGTATGGTGTTTCTTTTGGAGATGACAAAAATATTCTAAAATTAGATTGTGCTGATGGTTGCATAACTGAATGTACTAAAACCACTGAATTATACACTTTAGTGAATTGAGAATTATATTTCAATCAATTTGTATTTTTTAAATGGAAGTTTAAGTTCTCTGAAGTGTAGCATAAAACTGCAGACAAGGTGCCTGTGTGGCTCCATCAGTTAAGCATCTGACTATAGCTCAGATCATGATCTTAGGGTCCTAGGTTGGACCCGTGTCAGGCTCCATGCCTGGTGGGGTGTCTTCTTCACCCTCTGCCTCTGCATCTCCCCCAGCTCGTGCTCACTCTCTTTCAAATAAATAAACAATATCTTTAAAAAAAATACAAATTCTATCTTTACTATTTATCTCTCAGCATTTCTAGTTTAACAATGTTTTTTGGGATCTTTAAGTTTACCTTGTCTTTATTTTTGTTAGCTCAATGACAAGGTAAAAAATAAATTTATTTCATGTCAGTAAGTATTTATTTCAGCAAGAATTGTTTAGGGCATCTAACCTTCCAAACTGCCTGTAATTGACCATTTCTCCTGGTTCAAATATTTTTTTCCTATTTTCATGTTTATTTTTGCTACACTAAGCTTGTCTAATTTTTAAAAGCTGTTATTTTTCTTGGGAACAAATTGAACTTTGAATTAATATGTGGGGAGCTAACATCTCTATAATAACGAATCTGCTCATGCAAACATAAGGTACTTTTTTCATTATTCAGTCTTCTTTATGTCTTTAGCAGACACTTATTTAGGACACTGTTATTTTAAGGTTTACTTCTAGGTATTTTTATGGATGCTATTTTTTTAAATGGTTTTATCCACCCATCATATTTTGTTTTGTACAGAGTTCTCATGTTATACTTAATAGTATTCTTAACTAGTTTTTATTTTTTAGCTGTACAATTACATTATCAAAAAAGTAATTATAATTTTGAACTCTCTAAACTTTGAAATATATTTCTTTTTCAAGTCTAAATACATCAGATAATATTTTCAGGAAAATGTTAAATAACAGTGGTAATTGTTGACATCTCTGTCCTGTTTCTGAGCAACAATGTCACTATTAAGTATTAGATGAGATTTAGCTTAAGATCATGTGTGTAGGTTGCATGTGTGTGTGTGTCTGTATCGTGTGTGTTCAGCTGAGGGCATTATAACTGAAGAATAAGATTTGAAACCATTAAAATTTACTGTGAAAGAAAAATAATGTCTGTAGTACTAGTAAAAACCAGCTACGACAAAGGCAATGTCACCATGGTGCTAATCTCAAGTGAAATAGGGATTAAGGAAACTCGTCTGTGGCCACCCTTCCTCTTTTTCCACTACTGTTCAATAATCTGAGTTTCAGATAAAGCTTACTTTTGTAGTATAGAAAATTTCGATTTGTAGAAAAATAATGAATCTAGATATGGTTTCCCAGTTTAGGAGACACATGGCTAGGGAGGCATGGGTAACAAAAATATATTCTATAGTACATACAACATAATATCCATAAAATGCATTATATATTTCCAATTATTAGATATGTGAAGAAGCAGGAAAATGTGAGCCATTCTTATGAAAAGAGGCCAGCTTCCAGGGGAAGCAGATTTTGTTATCATCAAACAAAGATTTTTTTTTAAAAGATTTTATTTATTCATTTGACACAGAGAGAGAGATTACAAGTAGGCAGAGAGGTAGGCAGAGAGAGAGGAGAGAGGAGGAAGCAGGCTCCCTGCTGAGCAGAGAGCCCGATGTGGGCCTCGATCCCAGGACCCTGGGATCATGACCTGAGCCGAAGGCAGCGGCTTTAACCCACTGAGCCACCCAGGCGCCCTNTTTGACACAGAGAGAGAGATTACAAGTAGGCAGAGAGGCAGGCAGAGAGAGAGGAGAGAGGAGGAAGCAGGCTCCCTGCTGAGCAGAGAGCCCGATGTGGGCCTCGATCCCAGGACCCTGGGATCATGACCTGAGCCGAAGGCAGCGGCTTTAACCCACTGAGCCACCCAGGTGCCCTCAAACAAAGATTTAAAGCAGTGATTATAACTAGGCTCAATGTGGAAAAGAAAAGGGAAAGGGGAAGAGAGAAGGAAAGGGAAAGGGAAAGGGCAAGGAAGGAAAGGAAAGAAAAGAAAAGGACTCATAATGATTGAAAAGAGGAAATCTCGCAGAAAAATAGAAAATATAAAAAGATAACAAGTAGAATAAATATCTAAAATAAAAATAACTTAAGGGTTTAACAGCCAAGTGAAAATTACAGAGGAAAAGAGCAGTTAAATTGATGATAGATCAATGGGAATTATCCAATTTGAAATTCAGAGAAAAAAATGATCAAAAACAACAACAAAAAAAGAGAGGCTCAGAAATATGTGAGACAATACCAAAAATTTTACCAGACAGGTAACTGGTGTCCTAGAAAGAGAGGTAGAGAGAGGTTGGAGCAGAAAAATATATTTGAAAAAATAAAGGCAGAAATTTCCCCCAATTTTATGGAAGATACAAATTTCTAAATGTAAGAAGTTCTGTAGCTCAATAGAACCCTAAATAGAATGAACTTGAAGAAAACAAACTAGGCATATCATAGTTAAGTTGTTGGAAATAAAAGTTACAAAAATTTTGAAAGTAGCTAGGGAAAAATGACACATTATATACAGGGGAACCAAAAGTCAAAATACCACACATTTCTCACTCAGAAACTATGTAAACCAGAAAACAAGTGGAGTATTTTTAAAGTGTGCAGCACCTTAAAAAAAACATACACACATACAAACTGAACCCAGAAATCTACATCCAGCAAAAATGTCCCTCAAGAATAAAAGCAAAAAAAGAGGAATTTTTAGATAAAGGAAACTAAGTGAAATGCTAAATGATGTTCCTGTATCTTCAAGAACCAATGAAATTATAAAAATTCATAAATATAAAATTATATTAAGAGAAATTATAAAAAAAATACAAAAGAATATATTCCTTCTAATTAAAAATACTTAAGACTACTTAAAGAAAAAATTATAACAATGTATTTAGAAGTAATACATATAATTATTGCAAAAGTAAATAAAAGTAAATAAATATATATAATCGTGAAGTTTCTACATTTTTTTGTGAAGCGCTACAATGTTAACTCTAATAGACTGTGAAAAGTTAGGGAAGTAGGGGTAGGGTAGAGTAACTGACCAAAAACAAAAGGTCTGAAGATAAAATGCCTACATGTAAATTAAAATGGAATTCTAATAAAAACTTTCAAATAATCCAGAAGACAAAAAGGGGAGAAAAAGGGAACAACAACAGCAAAAAAGATCGGACCAACAAAACAAGTAGTAACTTGGTATACTTAAATCCAATTCCATCAGTAATTACATTTAATATTAATAGACTGAACACTCCAACTAAATGTTATAAAACTGAATAAAAAAGACCTGACTATACGCTCTCTATGGAAAACCTAATGGATGCCTAACAAGCTGCAAAAATACATGAAACAAAAAGGACAGAAATAGAGTGAAAAGTAGATAATTTTATAATTGCTAGGAAACTTTAATAACACTCTCAGAAATTGAAAGCACCAGCCAAATATCAGTAAAATCAGAGGAATTGATTAATCCTATCAACCACCTTGACCTACTTGATTTATAAAATATATAAAGCAGAAATGAACAAAATTACAGAAAAAATCCATAATAATAGAGATTTTGACTTACCTCTCTCAAAATTGAAAAATCAAATAATAAAAACTAAGCAAAGATTTATAGTACAAAGAAAACACAATTTCAAGTTTGACCTTTGTGTAACAGGAAATGGATATTCTTTTCAAGCATACTTAGAACTTCATGGTGATTGTGTATGTCTAATTTAAAGCAAATCACATTAAATTTTGTAGAACTAGTATCATGCCACATTCTCTGACTACATTTAAAAATCTATGACAAAACATATTTTTAGAAATTAGAAAACAAATGTCTAAGTCATAGGTCAGAGGAAAATTATAATAGAAATTAGAAAATACCTCAAACTGAATATTAATGAAAATTACAAATTTTAATAAAATTAATATCAAAACTTCTAGGATACAGCTAAAGTACTACTTAGAGAAACTTTTATTTTCTAAAATAAAAATAGCTGAAATGAAATGTAACAGAATGAACCATAAGAGTATGTCAAAATCACTGATATATGCTTCAAATCATGGTGAGGCAGCAGGAATTTAATCTGCTCTATGTATTTTAAATGAGACACGGATGCTGAGGTTTTCAACAACCCATGAACAGAATTTCATCTTTTTCAACAGGAAAACAGAATTGCAGTTGACCCTTGAACAGCATGGGTTTGAACTCTATGGGTCCATTTATACATAGTTCTTTTTTTAAGTTTTTATTCAAATTCTAGTTAGTTATACTGTATAATATTAGTTTCAGGTATGCAAGCTATTCTGGAAAGAAATACTGAGTTTCCTCCAAAAATTAAAAATAGAACTACCCTACAATCCAGCAGTTACTATACTAGGCATTTAGCCAAAGAATACAAAAATACTAATTCAAAGGAATAGATTTTTAAAAATAAATATAGTATTGTAAATATATTTTTTTCCTAATATTTTCTTAATAACATTTTTAAAAAGATTTTATTTATTTATTTGTCAAAGAGAGAGAGCACAAGCAGGCAGAGCGGCAGGCAGAGGCAGAGAAGGAAGCAGGCTCCCTGGTGAGCAAGGAGCCTGATGCGGGACTCAATCCCAGGACCTTGGGATCATGACCTGAGCCAAAGGCAGCTGCTTAACCAACTGAGCCACCCAGGCATCCCAACTTAATAACATTTTCTTTTTTCTAGCTAACTTAATTGTTAGAATACAGTATATGATACACATAACATACAAAATATGTGTTAATTGATTATGTTTATCAGTAAGGCTTCTAGTCAACTGTAGGCTGTTAGTAGGTAAGTTCTGGAGGAGTCAAAAATTATATGTAGATTTTCAACTGCCTGAGGATCAGTGCCCCATATTGTTCAAGGAGTAACTGTATAGAAAACAACCCAAACTGATAAATATGGATATGATGAAACATATGAAAGTATCAAATATACAATCAAGCCCAAAAAAATCTTGTATAGAAGTTGACTGTTGAGAAGAATAGAAGTAGAAAATTATGAATAAATCATATTATACACATACAAATAAAAGGCATAAGGAATGGAAGTCGGGGTAGGAAGAGGAAGTAAATTCATCATAGAAACAAATTATTATACCAGAGTGGGATGTATAGCAAACACCTATCCAAGGTTTCCCTAATGTCAATCTTTACATGAAGCATCTCAAACCAAGAGTGTAAAAACAATGTAATCTCTAAAGCTGCTAGGTTAAATGTTGTAATAATTAAATCATTTGAAAGTAGAGCATGCAACAAAAAAGGGCATGGTACAAAAAAGGGCAGACAAACACAAGATGGAATAATTTCATCTTGTGATTTATGGGTCACCAATTATAAAAAACATAATACAAAATTTTATAAATGTGATACTACAATAAATGCTCAGAAACTATAAAATAGGATGTGTTTGATTAACTGCCAGGTTTTGACATCTCTATTCTTACAAACAACCAGTGGTATGAGGAAAATATGGAACTCAGATCACCACTAACATTCTTAGAAATAATATGGTCATCTGAATAAAAGATATTCATTCATTTGAACTTTTTATTCTTTCCAGTTAGATAGACAGGTAGAACATGAACAATAAATACCTCCTTTTGCTAAGGAAGATAATAAGAAATATAATCTACAGCAAAACCTTAGTTCTCATATTTGGTGGAATCAAATGGTAGAAATGAAAATAAATGAGAGAATCTAGAAATGACAAACTAAAAGACAGTATAGGAAATAGGTCTGAAATTCAGATCTATATAATGTCATTCTCATTACCTCCTTAACCCTGAAGACTGCTTCAGATACATCAATCAATATTCCAATTTTTGGTTGGAAAGGTCTCTATATAAGTATCATAAAGTAGGAAAGTGGATAAACAAGGAGAGGGGTATAATGTAGGGATCTGAAGGAGATATAGAGGTATTTAGAATCAGAAGCGATAGCCTATCACTTTCTTCCAAACACACTGATACCATCTGTTCTACTTCAAGTCAAGGCACTGTATCTCCAGAGTTTATTTCTTTTGAAAGCATAAACCTTACCATGTGGAACTGTGGTCTGGAAAGGACGACTTGGGCTTTTCAGGTTCCATAAGGTCAAGCTACCATCTGAATGGCTGCACATGAATTGTTTGCCCTCATGATGCCAATCAATTGAATGAATAGCCTAATGAAATAGCAATTAAAAACAAGTGGGGGGAAATTGATACGTTATAGCATTCTATATTCCAAAGAAAAAATATTCTGAGATAAAATTATTATATCAACAATACTTAAGAAACATTAATAATTTTTCTGACCCAGATCACACTATGGTCGGCTTCAATCCTCTAACAGGCTTATAGAAGACTACAAAAACTCATCTCCTGAGACAAAGAAAAGTTCAGTACATTTCATAACATTATTATAGCCTAGAACTTTTTGTTGTAAATTCTATGTCCTTCCTGTATACTATATGATCCTTTGAAAAATTACTTACATAAAAGTAAAAGTAAGGTTATCAGAAGATAATTTCTGGAAAGGTAGAGGCTTACTTCTACTTAAAGTAGCCAATTTAAGTAATTAAGAGCTACCATCTGAGGGCTTTCTATTGCCAGACCCCTTGGCAAAGTATTTATGTTAACTTTATTAATTTTATAAAGCAGGTATTATTTTTTCCAATTTACACATGGTGAATTAGGCCGACAGAAACTGATATACACGCTCAGGTCACACAATTCAAAGCCAACATCTATCTAACTACAAAACCAATAATATCAGTCACCGTACTGTCCCTAATATATACTATTTAAGTTAACTTGGCAATTTAAGGTTTAAACAAGAAGAGTTCAAAAATTTTTTATAAGTTTACTCTGAAGATGTGAGTTACATAAAACTTAAAAGTAATTATTCCATTTCCATATACTGTTTTATTCCCAGTGGTAGCACAATGTCTTGCATAAAGTAGATACTCAGTATCTGTTAAATGAATAAGTAATGTCATCACATATTTCCACAGTTGTATTCTTTCTAAATCATGAAGTTTATATGGCCTTTCAGTAATGTGCTAGTCACAATGAGAGAAGCTCTAGTAGACATAAAAGCTGAACAGATGTATACAACATTACCCTTTACTTAAAGGAACTTTCAAAACTACAAGATAAGTAAGACTGAAATAAATGAATATTAATAATAGCTATTTTGGGGCACCTGGGTGGCTCAGTTGTTGAGCATCTGCCTTTGGCTCAGTTCATGATCCCAGGGTCCTGGGATTGAGCCCTGCATCAGGCTCCCTGCTCAGCGGGAAGCCTGCTTCTCCCTCTCCAACTCCCCCTGCTTGTGTTCCCTCTCTTGCTGTGTCTCTCTCTGTCAAATAAATAGATAAAATCTTCAAAAAAATACTCTCTACTTCTATCCATAAAAAAAATAATAATAGTTATTGTTTGGAACTTTTTTTAATTTATTTTTTTATTCTTTGCCCCAGGGGTACAGGTCTGTGAATTATCCGGCTTACATCTTTCACAGCATTTACCAAAGCACACACCCTCCCCAATGTCCATAACCCATCCACCCTATCCCTACCTTCCCACCCCCCAGTAACCCTCAGTTTGTTTTGTGAGATTAGGAGTCTCTTATGGTTTGTCTCCTTCCCCATCCCATCTTGTTTCATTATTTTTCCCTCCCTACCCCCCACGACCCCCCACCCTGACCCTCAAGTTCCTCATATCAGAGAGATCATATGATAATTGTCTTTCTCTGATTGACTTATTTCGCTCAGCATAATACCCTCCAGTTCCATCCATGTCGTTGCGAATGGCAAGATTTCGTTTCTTTTGATAGCTGCATAGTATTCCATTGTATATATATACCACATCTTCTTTATCCATTCATCTGTTGATGGACATCTAGGTTCTTTCCATAGTTTGGCTATTGTGGACATTGCTGCTATAAACATTCGGGTGCATGTGCCCCTGAGGAACTTCTAACATTTAGTTTTTATGTATACACACAATATACTGAACTAAGATATGTGTGTTTAAAACTATTATTGGTTTTCTAAATAATAGGTACTATTACTTAGAGTTACAGATAATTATTGGATAGAATAATCTTTAGACATATCATAAAGGGTGTAGGATATGATCTGTACCTCAAGATAAGTAAGTTTTAATTAAATGAAACAGATAACATGAAACTCTGGGCTTATGTTTTCTCTCACTCTAGGCTTCATTAATAGGTAAAGAGTTTTTTTGTTTATTTTGTTTCTGTTTTTCTGTTTTTCTTTCTCTCTTTCTTTTTTTCTTTTTTGCCAGGGTTCAGTAGAGACAGAAAGAAAACACTTGTCATCATCTTCTTTGCTTTTGCTCACTTTTATAGATGGCTCAAGGGAAATGCCACTTAAGGCTTCTTTTATGTGATAACTTGATGAACCTCAGTCAATTTTAAGTTCTTCCAGACTGCTTGGCTAAGAACGGTGTGGGCAGAGACGGAATCTCCAGCCCTAACCCTTCTTCCTATCTTACTGAATTTCTACCTACTAAAGAAGACAAATAGAAAAATAACAGCTACAACACAAAAGCAAAGTAAGTACCATAAAAGCAGAATATTTATTATACAAAAGAGTAGGCATATAAAACCAGTTTGTTATTAGAGGGTATCAAACAGTCTATTACTGAAGAGCTGGCATTTGAATAAATTTAATGGATAAGTATCCAAGTCTTTTAATTTCATTATACCTTACTCCTTTCCTAAAAAAGAACTTTAAGGGTTTACTAAACACACACACACACACACACACACACACACACACACACAACACAAATACAACTAATTCAAGAAGAGTTGTAAAAGATAGAAAATAAAATATGGAAAATAAAACACTAGCTGGTTTTGTCAATTCAGTGGCTGCAATCGAGTTTCTCCAAAACAAAAAAGAGAAAGGAAACCCAAAAAGCTGGGTACCAATATGAAAAAAGGAAAAACAGCAGCTACTCAAGAAATTAAAAGGCTATCCTCATATCAAACTGGGAGAGTTTTCTCTCTGAGAGATTATTTAGAAATATTGATATAATAAAATAAAAATTTTACAACTAATATGTAAATTCATATAGTTATTTCTCAAAATTATCTTGGAAATACCAAACAAAACTTTTGATTCATCCATGGCTATTCAAGGGGCTACCTTGGTAGTTCAAATAGTTTTACAGGGAGTTCATGATAAGGAATTAACTGGAGCAAAGGCTTGAAGGTAGGAAATAATATGTTTAGGAGATAGTAGTATGAATGAAGTGTGAGGAGTGTATAGAAGGATACACTGCATTAAACTAAAGGGAAAGGATAACATCAGGGCCTTGAATCTCATGTAAAGGAAAAAAGAATTTGTATTGTTGATAATTGGGAGCCATTCAAAGGTTCTGAGGTAGAGAATTACATGATCTATGGCTTAAAATGATAATCTTATTAGTGAAAGATAAACTGAAAAGGTAAGATATGAGAGGAAATGCAATTAGTAAAAAGGCTACCATAGTCTTTAAGGCAAAACATAACCTAGATTAGGACATTGAATGTGGGACTGAAAAAAGAGAAGAAATGAATGAGAGACAATATAAAAATAGAATTAAGAGACTACAAAACTGGGCGCCTGGGTGGCTCAGTGGGTTAAAGCCTCTGCCTTTGGCTCAGGTCATGATCTCAGGGTCCTGGGATCGAGGCCCGCATCGGGCTCCCTGCTCAGTGGGGAGCCTGCTTCCTCCTCTCTCTCTCTCTGCCTGCCTCTCTGTCAAATAAATAAATAAAATCTTTAAAAAAAAAGAGAGAGAGAGACTACAAAACTGATAGCATATGATATATAGAGAAGAAAGGATCAAATATGACTCTGAGGGTTAAAAATGAATGAATAACCAAAATTTAAAAACTGAAAAAACACAGAACAAGTTTTAGGTCTTTAAGTGTAAATTCAGTGCCAATGAGATATTTATCTGGGCTTATGCAATAGATCCTTAGATATATGGATCAAGAGGTCAGGAGAAAGGTAAAGGTGAGAGATACAAGGATTTCAAATTTATCAGAATAAAATTTATATTTGAAATGATGGGAGAAGATAAAAATGTAACCTGGAGGTGAAATGAAGAAGGTGAAGATGTAAAACTGTCAAGAGTATCTATAATTTAAAGAAAGCTAAGAAAAGAATCAGTGATGGAGAAAAGAAGGGTGAAAAATGAGGTAGAAAGACAAAAACAAGGGAAGAAACCATTTTAGGAAGCAGGGGCTAATGTAAAGCCACAGGTTTAATGAGGAACTTAAAAGACTATGAAGGGGTCACTATGTATAGTAATCAAGAGGTCATTGTATAGTAATCAAGAGAAACTACTTCATAATATTAAGAATTATTTCTAAATATGAGAGGTGGAGTGTTGAGGAAAGTTTTAAAACTTGGCAGTTAAATAATGTATATAACTATCTCCATTAAAATGATAGAATATATAACTATGCATCAAAGTAAATAGATTATATGCATATATACATGTATATGTATAAGTCAATTTTTAAAATTATTTCTAGGTAAAAAGTAGGTATAGTCTAGTACTCTACATACTTAAACATCACTAATGCTTATTGAAACACCTCATTGCAAAGTTACTTTCACTCACTTTTTAAGGTTAGAAGTCTTCCTTTCACACAGTGTTTTAGGCCATAAAAAAACTAGTTGATTTATCATTTCCTCTGGATTTCCTTTTTAGATGACCTACACTATTTCCAATCGGCTAAATACTCAGATAATATTTGTACTCTTATCTAGCTACTAGTCTTGAGAGAGGAAGCAATATCTAGTATAATCTTTGTGTATTTAATAAAAGAAAAATATAGTTTAGCTCCCTAGGACCTTCTTTCTTTATGATTCAAGATGCCCTAGAAGTTGACCACAAAGTGCATAATTATAAGACATCACCTGCCAGAGTATTTTTCACCAATCATGACCAAATTACCCAGTTGCTGTATCATTTACCACTGAACTCTTTGTCATTACAAAAAAGATCTTGTATATACCATAAAATCTTAGTTTCCCAGAACTGTTAAGAAACAGATTGGGGGTGTGTATACTTATGAGATATCCAAAGGCATAGGTCTTTAAGCATAAAAACTTAAAAATTCGACTGTTATGAGGGGATGGGAGGTACCACACAAAGAAATGTGTTGTTTTTAAAAATTTTTTCCTTCTATTTATATCAGTGTTACCTTAAATTCTTCTGCATTCTTCTCATATACATGCAGGTGATACCAGATAATGATTATTGACCTGTATTTTCTTCCTATCTCTCCCTACTCCACCATTTTTAAAATTGAATTGAGAGCTTACATGATCACGTTTATTCCCAAAACTACAAGAGATAATTACCTTTTTTCACTTTTTGCCCAGTCTATCTTCACACTAACTTCCTCTGAAGGGGGAAATCCTTAATAGCCTAGAATCAATCTTTGAAAAACTAAAGTAAAAACCTAATCAAATCTCAATTATGTATAATAAAACTCACTTTAAAATCTTACCTTTATTATTGAGTATTACTCTTTAGAAAATCAATATTTATTCTGGGAAGGTAAATATTATATGATAAGGCTTTTCACACTGACCTCTTAAGTTTTCTGCCACAGAAAAGTAATTTTCTAAGAAAGGTGTGAATAGTGTCTTTAGAGCTCTTAAGGACAATGAGCCAAGACATAATAACCATGTAACCTAATGGAAGGAAAAGGATAGGTGATAAGCACCAATGTATATTAAGATGCAAAAAAGACCCAAAAATAGTCAATCAAGGCAGAATTCTCATTCAGGAGGACAATTCAGCATTGGAACGTGGGCAAATGCCAACAGGCAATATGAAACACTGGGTCAGACCCAAACAGTTACCCAATGATAAAAATATTGGTAATATACAAAGCTTACAAGTAGAAAACAGACACAAAGTCATAATATTCTTTTCAAATATTTCAGTAGAAGTCACTTACCTCATCATAATAAACTCTTAGTTCTGCTCTTTTAGATTTCAAGTCCCAGAATACTACAGTACCATTTTCATAACCTATCAGCAGCTGGAAAACATTAGAATAATCATTTTTATAATTCTAAAATTAATTTTAACTTTATCCAAATAAAGTATAATGTTAATACAATAAAGTAAAATCATATCACAAAATATAATTCTAAATAGAAAGCCAGTTTTTCCGGAACCTGAATATAGATTTCCTACATTTAAAAAAAAATGGCAAATAAACTCTACTTCAATAAATATTTACCAATGAAATTGTACTCATTCCCAATTTCCAAGAGAAATTGAGGAAACGTGTGTGTGTGTTTGTGTGTGTGTATATATGGATACAGATACAGATATACACATATGAATGTAAAAATAAATAAGAAAATTGGAACAAAAGAAAAATGGGATAGAAAATGAAGATGAAATGGGATGTTTAATAATCAGTGTACATGCAATTCAGTCCTATGCACTTGAAAAATATGGCCACAAATTTGGCTTCTAATTTCTTTATATCAAATCCTATTTGCTCTTTGACTTATGTCAGTATTTTAAACTGGTGATTTATGAACCCTAAGAAGTTCATAAAGCTATTCTAGAGATTCACAATAAAAATGTTATTTATTTATAAATTAATAAATAAGACCAAAAAATACATGGTTTCCTTTTAAAATGGAAGTATTTGAGAGCAGGTAATGATTAATAGGTGATCATATTCAAGCTCACTCAGTTAAATACTGCTAGCCATGCTGATTTTTATTATCATATAATTCTGAGTTATTATTTGTAATTATATTTTGTTAAATTTTTTAGTTATATTTTGTTAAATTTACTCTATTATTAGTCTAAAAAATAGAAGGGATAAAAAGAGGCCAGTGTTCAAATACTGATAATATTGCCCATGAATCTGCCTTAAGATGATTTTCTTAAAATCCACTAGTAGTATTTCTCTGATGAAAATTCTTATACAGTGCATAAAAAATGTTTCAATAATTCCAAAATCACTAGTGGTAAAAATAGAAAATAGGGGCTAACAGAAAATAATAAATTTAAAAAATGAAAAATTTACTCCTAAAAAGAAATTTAAAAAATTAATGTTTAAAAAGGTCAAAAAAATAAGTAAAAGGTATGGGGATTAAAAAAAATAGAAAATAGAGTGGTGGTTATAAGCTACTTCTATACAGCATCCTGAGACCTAATCACTCACCTCAACATTTTATAACAGAACACAAAAACTGACAAAAATAAACAAGCTAGTTTTAACAGGAAATTTAAAAATTCCAGCTAACAAGTCATGAAATCAATGTTTATTTTTTGAAGTTTTAATGTATTTAAAGATTTCATTTTTACTATGTTTTATCTTTATTTTTTAACTAAAAAACTTTCTGAGTAGAGTTGATCCAGAATGTTACATTACTTTCAGATGTACAACATAGTGATTCAACCTCTATGTTATTCTATGCTCACCACAAGTGTAGCCACCATGTCACCATAAAACTTTATTATAATATCATTGACTATATTCCATATGCTATGCCTTTTATTCCTGGGACTTATCCATTCCATAACTGGAAGCCTGTATCTCCCACTCCCCATCACCCATTTTGCCCATTCCTTACCCCTCTCTCCTCTGGCAACCATCAATTTGTTCTCTGTACTTATAGATTCTGTTTTTTGTTTATTCATTTGATTTTTTTAGATTCCACATATCAATAAAATCATATTTGTCTTTCCTAATCTGACTTATTTCACTTGGCATAATACCCTATAGGTCTATCCATGTTGTCACAAATGTAACAATTTTCTTTTTTATGAATGCATAATGTTCCATTGTGTATATACACCACATCATCCTTATACTTTTGTCTATTGATGGACACTTTAGGTTGCTTCAATATCTTGGCTATTGTCAATAATATTGCAATAAATATAGGGGTGCATATGTCTTTCTGAATTAGTATTTTGTTTTCTTTGTGTAAATACCCAGAGGTGGAATTATTGAATCGTATGGTATTTCTATTTTTAATTTTCAAAGGCAACCTACTGAATGGGAGAAGATATTTGCAAATAATATATCTGATAAGGGGTTATTATCAAAAAAATATAAAGAACTTATAACTCAACACCAACAAACAATTTGATTAGGAGGCACCTGGGTGGCTTAGTTGTTAGGTGTCAGCCTTCGGGTCAGGTCATAATCTTAAGGTCTTGGGATGGAGCCCCATGTCAGGCTACCTGCCCAGCGGGGAGTCTGCTTCTCCCTCTCCTTTTGCCCCTCCCCCCCCACCGCTCATGCTCTCTCTCACTCTCAAATAAATAAAATCTTTTTAAAAAAGCACAATAATCTGAATAAAAATGGGCAGGGAACTTAAATAGACATGTTCCCAAAAAAGACAGATAGCCAACAGACACAAGATAGTCAACATCACCAATCATCAGGGAAATGCAAATCAAAACCACAATGAGATATCACCTTACATCTGTCAGAATGGCTAAAATAAAAAAAGTTTCATTATTAAATCCATATAATAAATTGAAAATTGATTTGACAAAAAAATTGAACTTCTTTACAAACTAAATTAAACGGCATAATGACTTGCTAATTTCAAAAAGTCAAAATTAAGTGTAAACTTTAAAAATATTTGTTAAAATAAAACTTTTATAATGTCTAAATACTGTACTAAGATGCATTTTAACTTCAAATCAGCTCTTTTTACATACTAGAGAAAATGATGTATCCTTAAACCAATTCCTATGGAATCCAGGGAGAGGAGATGTGTAAGTCTAAAACGTTTGGAAAACCTCACTTAGAAAGAGAATGAATAATATGACCTTTCAAAATTTGAGCCCTAAGATGTAAAGAAGTAATAATCTAAAATGGCATTATATTTTTAAATGGTATTATATATTTTTCAGAAACATCTGAAAGATAGAAATTGTTTTGTTTTTAAACATTATTAGCAATAATCACAGTGAAAAACAAAATATAAACTACCTAATGTCAAAATGTCATATGTTATTGAGATAACTATATAACATTATAATATAGGAAGTATGAAAAAATATTAGAATCACTTAGAGAATTGAGAAAGAGAAAAAAGTTCCTGATATCCAGGAGACATCTGACAAGATTACTCTGTTACCATGATCAAAATAAAAACAAGATCACTCTGCAATCATGTCTGACCACAACAAACACAAGTATCACTTAGGTCACAAAAATATATCACATATTACATATATTTTTATATAATTATATATTATATCCTATTGTATATAAAATTTTTAAATTTATCTCTCACAATAGAATTTAAGTATTGTGAAGGCAAAGAAGCAAGGTGACTTCCTGATTACTATATCATCAGAACCTTGAACAGTAACTAAAGAAAATAAGTATCTGACAAATATGTTAAATTAATTATTAAATACCACAAAACCAAAATGACATATACTATATTTCCCAACAACTATGAAATAAAATTTGAAGTAATTAACAAAAATAATTTGGAAACTAAAAAGTATACTTCTAAATAATTATGGTCAAAGAAGAAATTATACTGAAACATATGAAACCAAACTGAACAAAAATGCCTTATATTAAAACATGTGCAATTGCAGGGTCATGAAGTAGCTCTATTTTTAATTTTTTGAGCAATCTCCACACTGTTTTCCAAAGTGGCTGCACCAACTTGCATTCCCACCAACCATGTAAGAGGGTTCCCCTTTCTCCACATCCTCTCCAACACTTATTTTTTCCTGTCCTGTTGATTTTGGCCATTCTAACTGGTGCAAGGTGGTATCTCAATGTGGTTTTGATTTGACTTTCCCTGATGGCTAGTGATGGTGAACACTTTTTCATGTGTCTGTTAGCCATTTGTATGTCTTCTTTGGAGAAGTGTCTGTTCATGTCTTCTGCCCACTTTTTGACATGATTATGTTTTTTGGGCATTGAACTTGAGAAGTTCTTTATAGATCTTGGATATCAGCCCTTTGTCTGTAGTGTCATTTGCATATATCTTCTCCCACTCTGTGGGTTGCCTCTTTCTTTTGTTGACCATTTCCTTTGCTGTGCAGAAGCTTTTTATCTTGATGAAGTCCCAAAAGTTCATTTTCACTTTTGTTTACTTTGCCTTTGGAGACGTGTCTTGAAAGATACAGATGTAGTGAAAAGAAGGGCCATATGTACCCCAATGCTCATAGCAGTAATGTCCACAATTGCCAAACTATGGAAAGCACTGAGATGCCCTTCAACAGACAAATGGATAAAGAATATGTGGTCCATATATACAATGGAATATCACTCAGCCATCAGAAAGGATGAATACCCAACTCTTATATCAACATGGACAGGTCTGGAGGAGATTGTGCTGAGTGAAAGTCAAGCAGAGAAAGTCAATTATCATATGGTTTCACTTACTTGTGGAACATAAGGAATAAAATGGAGAACTCTAGGAGAAGGAAAGGAAAAGTGAATTGGGGTAAGTCGGAAGGGGACACGAACTATGAGAGACTGTGGACTCTGAGAAACAAACTGAAGGTTAGGGAGAGGTGGGGGGAGGGGGGAATGGGTGAGCCTGTGGTGGGTATTAAGGAGGGCACGTATTGCATGGAGCACTGGGTGTAGTGCATAAACAATGACTCTTGGATAACTGAAAAAATAAAATAAAAGCAAAGTAAAACAAAAATCCTTGTGGGAAACAGATTTAGCTTTCATCAAGAGGGAAATGTATTATTTTATAAAAGCATATGAAAAGAGAAAACATTTTTAAAATAACTTTCTTTTATCAGGAGGTGTTTAATTTTTTCATAAAGATTTTATTTATTTATTTGACAGAGAAAGAAATCACACTTAGGCAGACAGGCAGGCAGAGAAAGGAGGAAGCAGGTTCCCCACTGAGCAGAGAGCCCAATGCGGAGCTCAATCCCAGGACCCTGAGATCATGACCTGACCCGAAGGCAGAGGCTTTAACCCACTGAGCCACCCAGGTGCCCCTTAATTTTTTAATAAATATTTTTTATTGAAGAGTGGAGAAAAGCACACGAATTGTGGATGTCTTTAATGAATTATGAACTTGAATACACTTGTGAAACTACTACCTGAGTAAAAATATATAATAGAAAAACAATGTATAGAAAAAAAAAACAATATAAGATACTCTGAAACCTATTTCATATTCTTAACCAATCAACATTCTCATCTTTTATACTCCTTTCTAAAAGTAACTATCGACTTCTAACTATAGGTTATTGGTATCTGTTTTTGCATTTTATATGAGTGGAATTATATATTACATATCCTTTTATGTCCTGCTCCTATTTCTAAACATGATATTTATAGTGGTAATTCATTCACTTTTATTATTGTAATAGTATTTCATTGTTTGGGTATGAGAATACCACAATTTATTTATTCATTTTACAGGTGATATAATAACATTACTGTAAACAAATTTGTGTATGTCTTTTAGAGAATATATACATGAATTTCTGTCAGGTATATACTGAGTCATGGGGCAAGAGTATATTTAATGTTCATAGATACTGCCAAGCAGTTTTCTAAAGTGGTTGTACCAATTTTGATTTCCATAAGCTGCATATCAAAGCTCCAAATCCTTTTCATCTTTTTAAAATAACTAACATTGTTATTGGCTGTACAATGTTAAATAGGAGTATTATATACATATTGTCTAATTTGAATGCAGGAGGAAAGCTTATTAATTCATAACTAAGGATATTTTCATAGTTCTGGGTAAATTAAGTTCAGATTAACAAAGTTCCTGTCTTCTAGTGTAATAAGAAATTTTCATCACAAAGGGAAGTTGATTTTTATCAAATACTTTTCCTTTTATTGTTATACACTTTTTTCTCCATATTTGTAAATATGAAAATTCCACTGATTTTTTAAAATTTTTATTTAAATTCAAATAAAATTTAAATTTAATTGCATATAGTGCAATATTGGTTTGGGGATAGAATTCAGTGATTCATCACTTATGTACAATACCCAGAGCTCATCATAACAAGTGCCCTCCTTAATAGCCATCATCCATCTAGCCTATCCCCCACACCACCTCCCTCCATCAACCCTAAGTTTATTCTCTATTGTTAAGTCTCTTATGGTTTCCTTCACTCTCTCTCTTTTGTTGTTGGGAGATTTTATTATTATTATTATTACTGATTCCATTTCTTTGCTTTTTATCAGTCTGTTCAAATTTTCTACTTCTTCCTGTTTCATTTTTGGTTTGTATGTCTCTAGGAATTTACCCATTTCTTCCAGATTGCCCAATTTATTGGCTTATACTTTTTCATAATATTCTCTTATATTTCTGTGGTGGTGTTTGTGATTTCTCCGCTTTCATTGGTGGTTTTATTTATTTGGATCCTTTCTCTTTTCTTTTTGATAAGTCTGGCTGGGGTTATCCAATTAATGATTCATTTGAAGAACCAGCTCTTAGTCTTGTTGATATGTTCTACTGATTTTTTTGTTTGTACATCATTTATTTCTGTTCTAACCTTTATAATTTTCCTTCTTCTGCTAAATTTAGGCTTTATTTGCTCTTCCTTGTATAGAAGGTAGGCTTGAATTGCAATATACTTTCCTTTTAGGACTGCCTTTGCTACATCCCAAAGGTTTTGTTTTCATTTTCATTTGTTTCCATGTACTCTTTTATTTGATCTTAAATATCGTGGTTAACCTATTCATTCTGTAGTAGGATATTCTTTAACTCTCATGTATTTGTGGTCTTTCCAAATTTTCTTGTGGTGACTTCAAGTTTCATAGTGTTGTTGTCTGAAATAAGATCTCAATCTTTTTGTACTTGTTGAGGCCTGATTTGTGACCTGTTAGGTGATCTATTCTGGAGAATGTTCTGTGTGCACTCAAAAAGAATGTTTATTCCGCTGCTTTAGGATGAAATGTTCTGAACATATCTGTTAAGTCCATCTGATCCCATGCATCATTCAAAGCATTGTTTCCTTGCTGATTTTCTGCTTAAGATGGTCTGTCCATTGATGTAAGTGGTATGTTAAAGTCCCCTACTACTATTATATTATTATCAATGAGTTTCTTCATGCTTATTATTAATGATTTATATATTTGGATGCTAACAAGTTGGGGACATAAATATTTACAATTATTAGATCTTCCTGATGGATAGACACCTTATGATATAATGCCCTTCCTCATCCCTTGTTACATACAGTTTTTGTTTTAAAATCTAGTTTGTCTGATGTAGGTATGGCTAATCCAGCTTTCGACATTCATTAATATGATTGGTCATTCTCTTTCCCCTCACCTTCCATCTGCAGGTGTTTAAGTAAAAAATGAATCTCTTTAGGCAGCATATTCTTCCTCCAGGACTCCAATTAACATATATTTCACATTTCATTATGCCCCAAATTCTCTTCATCCTTTTGGCTTACCATGTTTTCATTTGGATATTTTCTTCTGACCTAACTCCCAGGTCACTAATTCTTTCTTCTTCTGTTTATAACCAGTTATTTTGTTTTCAGTTATAGCTTCCATTTCTCTGCTGAAACCTCTATCATTTTTATTTATTCAACATTTCAATCACACTTATTTTAAAATCCACATTTGGTAACTGCTAATTTGAATTTCCGGTTGGTCTATCTCTACTTGCTCTGTTCTCTTGGTTTCTGATGAATTGTAATCATTCTGATCATTTTATGTATCATGTAATTTTTACTTTCAATATAGAGGTAAAGTATGGGAGAAATGTAGTGATAAACAAAAGCTAACGGTGATGTTTACTTCGTCCATGAAGAATTTTTTTTTATTTTATCAGTCAGTTAGACTAAGATCAACTTAATCCCCAAAAGGATGCAGATAATGTTAAGAAAATTTTCAGTTATTTAAAGGACTAGTTTATTTCCAGTTCAACCTTATTCGTAGGGTATATCCCTTTGAAACCACTCTGAAAACTTGGAGTGATTATCAGAGACTTTTATTTCTGGCTTGCCCTGAACTCCTTTTCTTATCCACACTATTCTTCTGCCCCATAAAACTGCAGAAAACTTTGCTTAGCCTCTCAGCCAATAACTTTGTTTGGTTACTCAATATCTTTGAATATGAATAGGATAGCATTCCTTTCAAATAGGAAAATCCCTAGAAGGGAAAATTGGGGCAAGTGTTTCTGTGTTTCTTTCTGTGGAATCAAGAGCTTACAAATCTTCAATGCCTCGGTCACTCTCTGATACTCTCAAACAGATTTTCAAAAAGATTTTGTCTAGATTTTGTAGTTCTCCCAGTGGGAGGACTGACCCAAGATAGGATAGTCTTCCATTAACAAAAGTGGGAATACTGTGGATTTTAAACTGTATTCAAAGACATTTTTAGCACCATTGGAGATGATCATATTTTTTCCCCTTAGATCTGTTAATGACAAAGTGTACTGATGGATTTTTCTCATACTATCTATCCTTGAAACCCTTGACTAAAACACCATTTATCAGTGTTTTGTTTTTGAATATGATTTTGGAGACTGTGTCCTATAGGATATTTTATTTAAGACTTAACAAGAAATAGGCCAGATTTGTCCCACAGGCCACAATGGCAACCTCTGCTGTAGAATATTTGATGTAGCATTGTATTATAATAGTACTTAAAAATTTAGTAAAATTTCCTTGTAAAACCACCTGGGTCTGGTACTTTTATTTGTGCATTGTAATTAGATAACTTCCTCATTTTCTTAAACTTTCTGTCTCTATTGGTGTCAATAATGATAAATTTATTTCCCTGGGAAATTACCAATTTTACCTATGCGTTTAAATGCATCTGCTAGAGTTGTGTAAAATAACTCAATTTGGATGTTCAAAAATTTCCTTAGTTTTAGTGTATTTCTTCTTGTTTTGTGTGTCATTTGTGTAATTTTGTTTTCCTTATTTTTCTTCATCAGGCCAGAGAGTAGTCTGCATATTTTGTTTACATTCTGTGCAAAGAACAAGCATACTGATTAATATATAAGACAGCTTGAAAACAGGAGATCTCCCTAAGTTCCACTTTTAACTTTATATTTCCTTCCTGCTTCCTTTTCCTTTATATTCTTATTCTTTTTCTAGTTTTTTTTGGTTTCATACTGAGTTTATTTAAATGTCTAACTTTTATTCATATAAATATTAAATGCTATGTATTATTTTATAATTGTTTTAATTATATTTTACAGAAATTATATTTCATAATTCATATGTAGTATTACAGCACTGCTAATTTTAATATATTTTTCAATTTTGGTTTGTGTTTTCTATTTGACCTAATAGTTATTTAATAAGAGTCTTTAAATTTCCAAGTGGAAAGGATTTTTGCTTTCATATTTTTTATTATTGTGTTTCACTCTCTATATGAAATGCACAAGTATACGGCTTGGGGATCAAGGATTTTTCTTCATCAGATCACTCAAGGTCCCCCCTAAGCAGAGATGTAATCAAGTAGTAGTCAGTGTCTAGATAATACCAACCAATCATCTGACAAGTGAGGCAAACCTGAATTCTGTCCTCCTCCATCAGCTGGTTTTAGGTATTCCACCTCCACCTCATGAGACCATATATATGGGTTGAGAGAAAGGACTTGTTGCAACAGATGAAATTCTAGGACCTCCATTTATCTAATTATGCCTTTTAGACAGCTGAAGGCTGATTTCCTGAATAAACCACTTCTACTATAAAATGGTTTGTCAGTTCCTTCACTCACTTGTAGGACTCAATGAGTATTATAACACCTAATTCATAATGGACAGCTCAGGGTTCATTGTCATTTGGTGTCCCATGGTTAGATGTTCTGTCTCTCCAAGAGCTCATTAATATATCAGGAGTTGCTTTGAAAATGGAGAATAGCTGTTGTGACTTTTTTACTGGACTTTCCAACAGACCATTCTTATCTACCAAATACATTAAGCTCTATCAGAGCTTAGTAGTCTTCCCTAGAGCTGCAGGAAGAATTCCTTTAAAACTCCCTTAAAGAGCCTCTGACATGTCTTAAACCTAGAATTAACTGTTCTGAGTTAATCATATTATTTTCATACAGTCTCCAGTGATTTGGTAGGCAAAATAATGCCAAACAAAGATGTCTATGCCCTAATCCTCAGAACCTGTAAATATATGACCTTAAATGACAACAACAACAACAACAACAACAATAGCAACAAAGACTTGTCAGTTGTAATTAAGATTTGTTGAGATGAGGAGAGTATCCCGGATTATCCTGATAGGTCCAAACTAATCATAAGAGTTCCTTAGAAAACCTCTCCCAGCTATAGTTAATAGATGCTATGATAGCTTTAAGGTAGAGGAAGGGAGTTACATGTCCTTATCTAGAACAATTCTGATAACTATTGACATAACTAGGGTTATGTAGAAAACAGCCTGAGGCTAGGTTTAAGAGCTAATGTTTCACCGAGAAGTGTAATCTCAAGTCTGTAATAATAAAGGAAAAGTGAAGTAAAGCAAAGAAGTAAAAGATAATATATTATCACACTAATCACTATTTCATAGGATGAAGCAGAAAAGGCACAGCCAATCACTTAGCAGGTGTATCTGCTTGGCCTTGCTGGATGTCTATAACAGCTTATGTGGAAAAACCGTAATTCAGAATAGCCCAATCACAGGGAGGAAGGAAAAGAGCATTTTATTTCCTGTGTCATTTCTATATTGGTCAAGGTTTTCTCTGTGGGAAATTAACACCCTCTTGCTTCAGAGTTGTATCCTTTGATCACTTTGGCAGGCATTAAGGAAGCCAGATCTCATGCCTTATAGTATAGCACATTTGAATCCAGAATTAAAGGGGGGAGCTTAGACTTGGCATTGCCAGTCAACTTAAGGAAATAGTACTGTATGAAGCTGATTAATCCTACCAAAACCAAGATAAAGCAATAAGACAAGAATTTGGGAGACAAATAAGGCTAAGAGATTTCAAGGAGATATACACAATATTATGTACAATATAGTCATCTCTTAGTTCAAGAGCACCCTCTTCAGTTTGATATACTTATGCACAGGTTTTTTTTTCTTTTTTATTCTTTGCCCCAGGGGTACAGGTCTGTGAATCATCAGGCTTACATCTTTCACAGCATTCACCAAAGCACAAACCCTCCCCAATGTCCATGACCCATCCACCCTATCCCTACCCTCCCACCCCCCAGTAACCCTCAGTTTGTTTTGTGAGATTAGGAGTCTCTTATGCACAGTTTCTTTAATAAATGGTATCTTTCTAATTCCTTGATACTATGCTGTTTCAGTACAAACCATCAGTAATTTGTTCCTTCTTTCACTTCACTACCAAAACTCCATGGAAATTTGTCTTTTCCAAGTTGAATTTATACGAGAAATGTAAAATTTTTTAAATGAGAAAATCCATTAACATTTTAACAAATTAACAGATTAAGGAATAGTCACCTTGTAGTATAAGTACCTAAGACTCAGCTTTTTGGATTATAATATAAGTGCCTGACATTAAGCTTTTGATTGCTGAAGCATCCTCTTCAGACATCCATCTTTAATAAACACATTGTCAGTTACATTATTAGATAAGAAGCTAGCCATGAAGTTCCCCCTTTTTACAAAGCTTTGGTTGACATAAATAAACTGACAGTTTGATTGATAGCTTACTTTTGCCTTCCCACACTTTAATTCCAACTCTGTTTTAAATTCATAAATAAATTGAACATGTAAAACCCTAGGCACCCTACCCTTGACCCCAAAAAAAGCAGAACCCCAGATCCATTTACTCTGTTTCTCTACCCATGACTTCACTGAGTGGCCCCAAACATGTTGTAAACCCTCTAACACTTGTAAATAATAAACTTTGTTTTTCAAAATTCCCAGATGGTTGGTGCCGAGGTGCATCTTGACCACTAATTATAAGAACTGGGGCTGATCTAACCACAACACTGGCTCTAAAAAAGGGAAATGTGTGTGGGCGCTGGCCTCAGGCCCAATTGAGTGTCCCCAAATATTTCTAGACCATAACATTATTATCAAGAGGCTGAGATTAGCACAAAATATATCTCATTACATGTAGAAAAGCATTCAATAAAATTCAACACTATTTATAATTTAAAACTCTCAGAATATTAGAAATAGGTGGAAACTTTTTAACTTCATTAAAGCATCCAACCAATAATCTGTAGCAAACATCTTAATGTTGAAATCTTAGGAGGCATTGTTGCTTGCAGTTGGAAATTAAAAAAAGTTCCCATTAAAACCATTTATATTTAGCACTGCACTGGGTTCTTATCCAACAAAATAACTATATATATGAATAGGTATAAATATAAATATATAAATTTAGGAAGGAAGAAACATAATTTGTCTCCATTTTCTATATTTTTATAGGTAGAATATTTCAGATAATCAAAGGACAGCTTTTAAAAACAGAACATTTGGTGATGCTATGAACACGAAATAACAAAATCAACATATTTTTAAAAGATTTTTTATTTATTTATTTGACACACAGAGAGAGATCACAAGTAGGCAGAGAGGTAGGCAGAGAGAGAGGAGGAAGCAGGCTCCCCACTAAGCAGAGAGCCCGATGTGGGCCTCGATCCCAGGACACTGAGATTATGACCTAAGCCGAAGGCAGAGGCTTTAACCCACTGAGCCACCCAGTCGCCCCAAAATCAATATTTTATACACAAAAATTAAAATTTAAGAAAATTAATTCACAGGACCAATAAAATCTGTAAAGTACTTAGAATTAAGCTAACAAAAGATATGTAAGAATTTTGTGGAAGGGAGTCACAAAGATAGCAGAGGAGTAGGGGACTCTTATTTCAACCGTTTGCCTGAATTGAGCTGGATATCTACCAGACCAATCTGAACATCCACGAAATCAACCTGAGATGTAAGAAGATATATCTGCATCTCTACAAGCAGAATATCTCTGGTAGTTGGTTTCAAGGTGTGAAACGGGGAGTCTTGATTCTGGGGGCAGATATCAGAAAATAAACAGAAGGGGGAGGGAACCTCCAGGATGCTGTACTGCCCACGCACAAAAGCCTCCAATGCTGGGGCCCCAGAACAGACACACAGACTGGTAGTTACAGGGAAAGAACTTTAGGGCGCAGTCCCCCAGAGTGAAAGCTGGAGCTGCGGGGGCATGCACATGAACTGGGGGCAGCTGGTGGTTTTAGAAGCACAAAGGGCGCCTGGACCTGAAAAGCGAGGGCTGAGAGTACTGCTGTGGGGTGCACAACCCGGGACACTGCAGTTTTTAGTAGCAGACAGAAATGGAGACAGTGTGGCCTGGAGAGCACAGTGAAGAAAGACTGCAATCTCTCTGTTCTGAGACAGAGGTCTGGATATGGTCACTTCTGACTCTCCAAAGAGATGCAGAAAGCCACCAGGGAAAGCCACCAGAGAACAAAAGCCCTCCCCCCCCCCAAAACTGGTTTTCACTGAGCCCATCCCCAATCCCCACAGGGGACAGGGTAACTCTGCCCAAACAGGGCTGCCTGGCTAATAGCACAGCAGGCCCCATGCCCAGAAGAGAGGCTGGAAGTACAAGAGGCTGACAACCCTAAAGTCCCTATAAAACAGGTGCATTTTGCTTGGGCTGTGGTCAATAATTTGGATTCTGTACATTCCCTCAACCACCCCTAAGCAGAATGACTAAGAAGAGGAAACCCCGCCATAGGAAAGACTCAGGGACTGTGACCTCTGCCACAGAACTAATGGATATGGATATAAGCAAGATGTTGGAAACAGACTTCGGGGCAACACATATGAGGACAAAAGCTAAGATGGAGAAAACCATTAATGGCAACATAGATTCTCTAAGGGCAGACATGAGAGCTGATCTGGCAGAACTTAAAAATGCTATCAATGAGATCCCATCTAATCTAGATACTCTAACAGCTAGGGTAAACGAGGCAGAAGAACGAATTAGATCTAGAAGGCAAACTGATAGAAAAGAAGGAATGGGAGAAGGTCTAAACAGCTTAATATTCATGAAAACAGAATTAGAGAAATAAATGACAACCATGAAATGTTCCAATCTCAGAATTAGCGGGATTCGGGGGGGGGGGGGGGGGGAGAGAGAGAGAGAGGACTAGAAGATATATTTGAGCAAACTGTCGTTGAGAACGTCCCTAAGGTGGGGAATGAAATTAGTATTCCTGTCCAAGAGTCAGAGAGAACCCCTCCTAAGATCAAGGAGAACAGGCCAATGCCCTGTAGCGCAATAATAAAACTTGCAAATCTTAGGGCCAGAAAGGAATGGCAAGATATACGCACGGTATGAAATGAGAAGAACACGCAGCCAAGAATTCTTTATCTGGCAAGGCCAACAGTGAGAATGGATGGAAAGATAAAGAGCTTCCAGGACTGGCAGAAACTATAAGAATATGTGACCACCAAGCTGTCCTTGCAAGAAATATTAAGGGGGTTCTATAAAAGGAGAAAGACCCCAAAAGTGATATAGAGCAGAAAATTACGGAGACAATCTATAGAAACAAGGACCTCACAGGCAACATGATAGACAATAAAATCATATCTTTCAATAACCACTCTCAACGTGAACAGCCAAAATATTCCCATAAAATGGCACAGGGTTTCAGATTGGGTAAAAAGAGAGGGCCCATCTATATGTTGTCTATAAGAGACTCATTTTGAACCTAAAGATACATCAGACTGAAAGTGAAGGGATGGAGAACCATCTTTCATGCCAGCGGAGCTTTCTTTTCAAAAGAAAGCTGAGGTAGCAATTTTCATAACATAAAAATTTGATTTTATGCTAAAAACTGTAGTTAGAGATACAGAAGGACACTACATCATTCTTAAAGGGTCTATGCAACAAGAGGATCTAACAATTGTAAATATCTATGTCCCCAATATGGGAGCAGCCAACTGTAAACCAAAATAGACATATTGATAATAACACATTAATAGGGGGAGACCTCAACACTTCACTGTCAGCAATAGACATACCATCTAAGCAGAAAATCAACAAAGAAATAAGAGCTTTGAATGACACACTGGACCAGATGGACGTCATAGATATATACAGAACATTCCACCCTAAAACAACAGAATACTCATTCTTCTTGAGCTCACATGGAACTTTCTCCAGAATAGACCACATAGTGGGTCACAAATCAGGTCTCAACTGATACCAAAAGGTTGAGATTATTCCCTGCATATTTTCAGACCACAGTGCTTTGAAACTAGAACTGAATCACAAGAAGTTTGGAAGAAATTCAAACACTTGGAAGCTAAAGACCATCCTGCTCAAGAATGTTTGGGTCAACCAGGAAATAAAAAAAAACCTTAAACAATTCATGGAAATCAATGAGAATGAAAACACATTGGTCCAAAACCTATGGGATATGGCAAAGGCGGCCCTAAGGGGGACATACATAGTCATTCAAGCCTCACTTAAAAAAATTTGAAAAATCCAGAATACACAAATTAACTTTACACCTTCAAGAACTCGAGGAAGAACAACAAGGAAAGCGTAAGCCACCCATTAGAAGAGAAATAATTAAGATTAGAATAGAGATCAATGAATTAGAAACCAGAAATACAGTAGAACAGATCAACAAAACTAGAAGCTGGTTCTTTGAAAGAATTAATAAGATCGATAAACCACTGGCCAGACTAATCCAAAAGAAAAAAGAAAGGACCCAAATTAATAAAATTACGAATGCAAGGGGAGAGATCATGACTAACACCAAGGAAATAGAAACAATTATCAGAAATTATTATCAACAGCTATATGCCAATAAATTAAGCAACCTGGAAGAAATGGATGCCTTTCTGGAAACCTATAAACTACCAAGAGTGAAAAAGGAAGAAATTGACAACCTGATTAGACCAATGACCAGTAATGAAATTGAAGCAGTGATCAAAAACCTCCCAGAAAACAGGAGTCCAGGATCTGATGGATTCCTCGGGGAATTTTACCAAATATTCAGAAAAGAAATAATACCTATTCTCCTGAAGCTATTTCAAAAAGTAGAAACAGAAGGAAAGTTTCCAGACTCATTCTATGAGGCCAGCATTACCTTGATCCCCAAACCAGGCAAAGACCCCATCAAAAAAGGAGAATTTCAGACCATTATCCCTGATGAATATGGATATAAAAATTCTCAACAAGATCCTACCTAATAGGGTCCAAAAGTACATTAAAAGGATTATTCATCATGACCAAGTAGGATTTATCCCTGGGGCGCAAGGGAGGTTTAACATTCGCAAATCTATCGATGTGATAGGACACATTAATAAGTGGAGAGAGAAGAACCATTAGGTCCTCTCAACTGATGCAGAAAAAGCAGCTGACAAAATACAGTATACTTTCCTGATTAAAACTTTTCAGAGTGTAGGGATAGAGGGACGATTCCTCAATTTCATAAAATCCATCTATGAAAACCACAGCGAATATCATTCTCAATGGGGAAAAGCTGAGAGCCTTTCCCCGAAGATCAGGAACATGACAAGGATGACCAATTTCATCACTACTGTTCGACACAGTACTGGAAGTCCTAGCAACAGCAATCAGACAACAAAAAGAAATAAAAGGTATTCAAACTGTCAAAGAAGATGTCAAACTCTCTCTTTTCACAGAGAACATGACACTTTATGTGGAAATCCCAAAAAACGCCACCCCCAAATTACTAGAACTCATACGACAATTCAATAATATGGAAAGATACAAAATCAATGCACAGAAATCAGTCGCTTCCTTATATACTAACAATGTAACTGTAGAAATTAGAGATTTGATTCCATTTACGATAGCACGAAAAACCATAAGATAACTTGGAATAAACCAAACCAAAGAAATAAAGGATCTATACTCTAGGAACTACAGAACACTCATGAAAGAAACTGAAGAAGACACAAAAAGATGGAAAAACATTCCATGCTCATGGATCGGAAGAATAAACATTGTTAAAATGTCTATGCTGCCCAGAGCAATCTATACTTTCAACGCCATCCTGATCAAAATACCAATGGCATTTTTCAAAGTGCTAGAATAACCATCCTAAAATTTGTATGGAACCAGAAAAGACCCCAAATAACCAAGGGAATGTTGAAAAAGAAAAACAAAACTGGGGGCATCACATTGCCTAATTTCAAGCTCTATTACAAAGCTGTGATCACCAAGAAAGCGTGATACTGGCACAAAAAGATACATAGATCAATGGAACAGAATAGAGAGGCCAGATATAGACCCTCCACTCTATGGTCAACTAAGTTTTGACAAAGCAGGAAAAAATATCCAGTGGGGGGGAAAAAACAGTCTCTTCAATAAATGGTCTGGGATACAGAAGAGTGAAACTCAACCATTCTCTTACACCAAACACAACGATAAACCTAAATGGATGAAATACCTCAATGTGAGACAGGAATCTATCAAAATCCTAGAGAAGAACATAGGCAGTACCCTCTTCGACACTGGCCACAGCAACTTCTTTCAAGACACATCTCCAAAGGCAAGGGGGAAAAAAAGTGAAAATGAATTTTTGGGACTTAAGATAAAAAGCTTCTGCAGAGCAAAGGAAACAGTCAACAAAAGAAAGAGGCAACCCAAAGAATAGGAGAAGATATTTGCAAATGACAGACAATGGGTTGGTATCCAAGATCTATAAAGAACTCTCAAATCCAACACCCAAAAAACAATCACGTCAAAAAAATGGGCAGAAGACATGAAGAGACACTTCTCCAAAGAAGACATACAAATGGCTAAGGGACACATGAAAAAATGTTCATCATCATTAGCCATCAGGGAAAGTCAAATCAAAACCACATTGAGATATCACCTCATACCATTTAGAATGGCAGAAACTGAAACAAGACAAGAAACAACAAATGTTGGATAGGTTATTGAGAAAGGGGAACTCTCTTACACTGTTGGTGGGAATGCAAGTTGGTACAGCTATTTTGGAAAACAGTGTGGAGATTCCTCAAAAAATTAAAAATAGAGCTACCCTAGGACCTAGGAATTGCACTACTGGGTATTTACCCCAAAGATAAAGATATAGTGAACAGAATGGCCACATGCACCCCAATGTTCATAGCAGCAATGTCCACACTAGTCAAACTGTGGAAGGAGCCGAGATGCCTTTCAATAGATGAATGGATAAAGAAGATATGGTCCACATATATAATGGAATATTACTCAGACATCAGAAAGGATGAATACTCAACTTTGCATCAACATGGGTGGGACTGGAGGAGATTAAGCTAAGTGAAATAAGTCAAGCAGAGAAGTCAATTATCATGGTTTCACTTATTTGTGAAACATAAGGAAAGCATGGAGGACATTAGAAGAAGGAAGGGAAAAATGAAGGGGCTAACTGGGGGGGGGGGCGGGAGAGGAACCATGGGAGACTATGGACACTGAGAAACACACTGAGAGTTTTAGAGGGGTTGGGGTGGCGTGATGGGTTAGCCCAGTAATGGGTATTAAGGAGGGCACATATTGGGACACCTGGGTGGCTCAGTCCATTAAGCATCTACCTTCAGCTTGGTTCATGAACCTGGAGTCCTAGGATTGAGCCCTGAATCAGGCTCCGTGGTCAGCTGGGACCCTACTTCGCCCTCTGCCTCTGCTTGTTGCTCTGCCTAGTTGTGCCTCTCTCTCTCTGTCAAATAAATAAATAAATAATCTTTAAAAAAATTTAAAAAGGAGGGCACATATTGAATGGAGCACTGGATGTTATATGCAAACAATGAATCTTGGAACACTACATCAAAAACTAATGATGTACTGTATGGTGACTGACATAACATAATTTAAAGGAAAAAGAATTTTGTAGGAAAAGTTTCAAAGCCATATATAGAGAAAGGTAAGAAAACCAAAGGAAATATATCATGTTTATAGATGGAACATTCTTATCTTAATGAACTATATTTTTTATACTCAATATGTCCAAGTTTCAAACAAAATTCCAACAGGGATTTACATAGAGCTTGATAAAGTAATTCTAAAATGTATACAGTACAATAAAAAACAGAAAAAGCCAAGATGGAGAAGGGAGAGGGGGCAGGCCTACCAAATAACAAGACATTTTCTGCAATGTTTTTTAGTTATTTCTAATAAAACAGTAAAAAATACAATAAATAAATAAATATATCAATATAATAGAGGGAAAAGTCTAGGAAAAGAAGCATCCACATATGGGAACTGATATATGAGTGACATGCTCTTATACATTAGTGGTAACTGAAATGATGATTCAATAAATGAATTATTTATATTTAAAAACGTTAGTATCCCTTATCTCAAACCAACATAAAATAAATTTATTTAGGTTGAAATTTAATGTGAAATGGAAAGCTTTAAAACTGATTTTTTTAAAGGATTATATTTTACCTCAGGAAGAAATGTTTTACTGAATAAGAAGCAAAATGCAAAAATCAAACGAAAAGACTGATAAAGTTGAATAAAAAACTTTTGTGTCAAAAGGCTATTTATGGAAAAACTAGTCTACAAGAAGTCAAATAATTTAATCAAGGTTATATGCTAATAAGTAGTAAAGCCACAATTCAAAGACACAATCTTCTGACTAATACTAATTTATTTTGCATCCCTTTTAATTGTTAATTACATAATTAACACATTATATCTTTCATAAAAATTTGAACACAAAGGAAATAATCAATACCTTTGATCATTTTTCCCAGTTCTGGTTCCTAGTATCCTCCCCAGATTTGTACATATACTTTCAGGACTTTTTTTCTTGTATATTTGAATATATAATAAAAATAAATATGCGTTTTCAGGTGGTTTTATAGTGTATTTATTGTCCTGCAACTTTTTTTTTTTAATCGTGACTTAAAGAACTTTCCATATCAGTACAGCATTCTACAGTATGAATATGCTAGCATTCATTTATTCAATCTTCTATTCATTGAACATTAGGCCGTTTTCAATATTTTGTACCCTTGGTCATATAAATAGTATAGACATCTGAAATGAATTTTCTAAATCATAATAAATATATGTTTTAAATGGTAAGAATGCCAAATTGCCTATCCTGGTATATATACCTATTACTGCTGTATCTAGATATCCATTTCTCAATTATTAGTATTTTCCATTACCTGATATTATTAATATTTTTAGTATTTTGCCAGTCTAATATGAAAAAAATGGGATAATGCATTTCCCTAGTAATTATTAGTGAGGCCATTTCCTCCTCTTAGCAGCCAAACTCTGCTCTCTAGAGGTAAGAGGCAAACATATCTTCAACTCTTACAATTATCTTTTCTAGTAGACTTACTCCCATATTTCTAAATATGTTTATATTGCCATTTCTTGATATATTAATTAGACATTATCTATTGATTTCCTATTATGAAAGAGGAGATTTTGGTACAAGTTCCTTATATATTTTCATGTTTATTATTTGCCCACTATATATGTAAGCAAATATCTCCCGCTTTCTTGCCTGTCTCTAATTGTGATTGTCTTGTTATAGTATATCCCTTAAAGCTTTTAGGTATTACGTCTTGTCCAAGGATGTCCCTACTTCACAGTAAAAACCCACTTCCTATACTTTCTTTTAAAACTTTCTGAATTGTGATTTTAACATTTACATATTTTGTCCATCTGGAATATATTTCTGTGAATGGTATAAGATAGAGGTCTTACTCTTTTTTTCAAAATGGTTAGCCAATCATTCAACACCATTTATTCAATAGTTCATTATTTCCTAAAACATTGTCTCTAAAATGTCCAAAAATTACATCAAATGTCTGAACCATTTCTGGAATACCCATTTAGATCTATTGGTCATTTTTTATCCCCTTGTTCCAATTGACAATGTACTGTATTTTTTTAAACAATAGCCAAATTATGGAAAGAACCCAAATGTCCATTGACTGATGAATGAATAAAGATTACACACACACACACACACACACACTGGAATATTACTCAGCCAAAAAAAAAAAAGAATCAGATCTTGCCATTTGCAATAATGTGAATGGAAGTAGAGTATTAGCAAAATGTCAGTCAGAGAAAGACAAATACCATATGATTTCACTCATATGTGGAATTTAAGAAACAAAACAGATGAACAGAGCAGGGGGGAAGAGAGGCAAAGCAGAAAACAGATTCTTACCTATAGAGAACAAACTAGAAGGGAGGTGGATGGGGGATGGTTTAAATGAGTGATGGGTATTAAGGAGGGCACTTGCTGTGATGAGTACTGGGTGTTGTATGTAAGTGAAGAATTACCAAATACTACAACTGAAATGAATATTACACTGTCAACTAACTGGAATTTAAACAAAAACTTGAAGAAAAAACTACAAAAAATGTCTTAAAACATTTTCTTTTTTTTAATTTGTAGTTACTAATTTTTCTTCTTAGTTGAAGTATAGTATATAGTTTACATTAGTTTCAACTGTAGAATTTGTATAATTCAACAATTCTATACATTATCTAGTACTCATCAGGTTAAGTGTGTTCTTGATTCCCTTTATCTATTTCACTCTTCTCCACAACCTCCTCCTCTGTGGCAACCACAGATTTGTTCTCTATAATTAAGAATCTAGTTTTTTGCTTGTCTCTTTGTTCATTTTCTTTGTTTCTTATTCCACATGTGAGTGAAATCATATTGTATCTGTCTTTCTCTTATTTCACTAAGCATTATACCCTCCAGATTCATCTATATTGTTGCAAATGGCAAGATCTCATTCTTTTTATGGCTGAATAATATTCCACTGTGTATATATACCACATCTTCTGTATTCACTCATCTGTGGATGGACATATGGTTTGCTACCATATGTTGGCTACTGTAAATAATGCTGCAATAAACATGGGGGTGTATATATCTTTTCAAATGGGTGTGGGGTTTTTTGATAAATATCCAATAGTGTAATTACTGGATCGTACGGTTTATTTCCATTTTTAATTTTTTGAGGAACTTCTATACTATTTTTCACAGTGACTGTATCAATTTGCATTTGTACCAATAGTGAATAAAACTGGAGTTATCACAATCCCAGAATTCAAGATACACTACAAACCTGTAGTAATCAAAACAGTATGATGCTGGCACAAGGACACATAGATCAATGAACACAATAGACAGTCCAGAAATAAATCCATGTTTATATGGTTAATTAATCTATGATAAAGGAGGCAATGATACACAATGGTGAAAAGATAGTCTCTTCAACAAATGGTCCTGGAAAAAATAATTTGCTTGTCATCCTTGTCCAGGGGCCATGCTAATTTTCTATCATTCCAATTTTAGTATATGTGCTGCCAAAGCAAATGTTGGGAAAACTAAATGGCTACATGCAAAAGAATGAAACTGGACCACTTTCTTACACTATACACAAAAATAAACTCTAAGTGGATTCCAGACCTAAATGTGAGACCTGAAACCATAACATTGAAAGAAAACATTGGCAGTAATTTAATTCTGTAATTTAATTTCTTTGACATCAGCTATAGAAATATTTTTCTAGATATGTCTCTTTGAGCAAAGGGGGGGGGAAGCAAAATTAAGCTATTGGGACTTAAATAAATAAATAAATCTTTAAAAAAATAGTTTATTTATTTGAGAGAGAGACAGAGAGCACAAGCAGGGAGGGGTAGAGAGAGAAGCAGACTCCCTGCTGAGCAGGGAGACTGATGATGTTGGATCCTGAGATTATGACTTGGGCCAAAGGCAGAAACTTAATGGACTGAGCCATCCAGGTACCCCAAAAATAAATAAATGTTAAAAACAACAACAACAACAACAAATTTATGTACCATGAACAAAACCATTAACAAAACAAAAAGTCTACCTACTGAATGGGAGAAGATATTTACAAATGATATATCCAATAAGGGATTAATATCCAAAATATATTAAGAACTGATACAACACCAAAACCCCCAAATAATCCAATTAAAAAATGGACAGAAGACCTGAATAGACATTTTTCCAAAGAAGACACACAGATGAAACACATACATGAAAAGATGCTCAACATCACTTATCATAGGGGAAATGCAAATCAAAACCACAGTGAGACATCACTTTTCACCTGTCAGAATGGTTATAAAAAACACAAGAAATAACAAGTGTTGGTGAGGATGTGGAGGAAAACATTTTCTTTTTCTTAAGAATTTTTTCTCTTTTATTTTTTTAAGAATTTTTAGCTATTTATTTGATAGAGAGAGAGTGAGAGCACGAGCAGATGGAATAGCAGGTAGAGGGAGAGGGAGAAGCTGGCTCCCTGCTGAGTAAGGAGGCAGATGTGGGGCTTCATCCCAGGACCCTGTGATCATGACCTGAACCAAAGGCAGCCGGTTGACCAACTGAGTCACCCAGGTACCCCTATTTTATTTTTCTAAAAGATTTTATTTGTTTATTCATGAAAGAGAGAGAGAGAGAGAGAAAGAGAGAGAGGTAGAGGCATAGGGAGAAGCAGGCTCCCCATGGAGCAGGGAGCCCAATGCAGGACTTGATCCCAGAACCCTGAGATCATGACCCGAGCTGAAGGCAGATGCTTAACCGACTGAGCCACCCAGGCACTATTTTCTTAAGAATTTTAGAACCATTTCTTTAAAAATAAGTAAAGTCCGATGATAGATTGGAATAACACTGTATTTATAGATCAATTTGAAGAAATCCAGTGTTCTTTCTATTACCATTAGGCAGATTTGACTTTCAGGCTCAATATTTTTTAGGCAAATTGAGTTTCTATCATTTAAAAATAAACAAAAAAGCAAATCTATACTGACTAATTTACTCAGGTGTTTTCTATGGTACATAGCTAACAATAAACTCTTAAAGAGGCCATATTTGTGATGAAAATGTTACTTTAGATCTTTTCATATTATCAACTCTGTTTCCTCATCATCAAAAGAAAATCATGAATAATCAAAATGAATAAGGATTATTTCTGTAATCTCAGAACATTTTCTATATAATTACCTATTTATAAAATCAAGATTGGCTAATTTATGATTATTTTATATTGGCCATTTAACATTACCAAAACTGAATAGCAGAGGCCAATGTTTAATGATATTGATAAACATACTGTTAAGCTTCAGCATAGAATATTTGAAAATTCAAGTTGTTTTACATATTCCATACCTTCCTCAAAATTCTAGAATTAAGTACCAGATTTAGCTCTAGGTGAAAAAAGACTTAATTTGGGACCTCTATTAGTGTGAATAATTCATTTACTCATTATTTGCTCATTCCTTCACTCAACATATTCTAATTTTAGAAAACACTGAATGCTTTGAACTGTGCTACAAGTTAGGTACAAAATAATAGTAAGAAACACCTTCATTCAAGAATGAGGAAAATAAATAAATACAAGAATAATGGTATTTTAATACTCACTTTCCCTTCGTCTCTTGGGCTATCACTTAAATGTACAACTGGACCTGGATGAGTCTTTGTGGATCTGTTAAATCAATTCAAAATAGTAATTAAAAAATAAAAATTAAAACATCTTACCATTATAGACTGGAATACACTCCTAATATTCTGAGGTTTAAACTTAGATTCATTTGAGTTTTAGTTGTTTTTCTTTAAGACTACTTTTCTTTCTTTTATTAACTCTATTAAAGTAGGTATAATTTTTTTAAATCAAGTTTAAGAGCATAGATCCACATAACGACAGGATTCCTCATTTCTATAACATAAGAATTATATCCTTAGACAACATTAAGAATGAAAGTGATGGTTTAGATCTTTCCATATTATCAACTTTGTTTCTTCATTATCAAAGAAAGATTATGTATAGTAAAGATGAATTATGTCTTTTCATCAAATTATGAATTTATGAATTGGTATTTATATGTTTGTTGCCAGATCTAAGCCTCTGAAATTTTGAAACTGGACTTATACAGCCAAAGAAAAGTTACATGGCCACAAGGCTAATGCTGTTAGCCTTTTTCAGCCAAATTGCAAAGTACATAACTAAATTACAACCTCCTTTGACATAAAACCTCCGATTTTGCTCCTAAAAAAAGTACAATATCTCCTTTGATTTACAAAGAAACTCTTTTTAGTGATAGCCAGTTTACAGAAAACTGACAAACTGAGGAATCCTTGTTTGCTGGTTATGTCTCACTTATTTGATTATCCAGGGTAATCAATAACAGATAACTATATGTCTAAGTGCATACTGTTAAAAGGACCTGTTCTCTGTAAATCTGACTTTAAATTTATTCTACTCTGATATTTGGCATGTTTCTTTTACATTTCCTACTTTAACATATCATTGTTGAGTATGATTATGTCATGTTTAAATACAATATGACCTGATATGACCATAGACTTATTACTCATTTTTCTACATCCTTTCTTCAAAAGTCTAATTATGCCAGATTAACCCTATTATGATTATGTTGACAGTTATAATTTATTTATTTTTAAGTATACTTTATTTCTTATGCATACATGAAAACCATCAAAGATTCTTCACAAAATAGTAAAGATGAATAAATTTTAAAACTTTTTGTGATCAGATAAAAGTGACAAATTAAATAACTCCAAGTTTTCCAGATACTGACCCCACAGCAACTCAGAGGAATACAGACTTATTAGATATTTTGTTAATGGTTTTATCCTAAATTTTCTTATCTAAAAATGGAGATAGTAGTACTGACCCTACTAATTATGAAGGTTAGAATATTTATACATAGCACCTAATATAATGTCAAAATATACTAAGTACTCAATGAATAGTATGTATTATGAGTGTTGTAAATCACTGGAATAACTGGAAACTAGTACTATCTGCATTCTAAATGCTGTGATTTATTAGAGTAAAGTGCCTCTCATAAGGAACAGTGTCCTTCAATTATCCTTTGGAAACTAATAATATCCAATAAACTACAAACTCCTGTTTCTTGGATACGATTGAAAAGACAAATACCAAAGTGTACTCCATGATAAACTAATGAATATATAAGGTGTTTCACATAACAAGTGTTCCATGTAAAAAAGTTTGGGAAACCATAAATTAAACATAGTTAAATATTTTTTTCTTCTACAAAGCTTCTTAGAACCATAATATGCAAGTGAATACTGAAATTGTCAGTATTTTCCCAAAATATTAGCCCATAGAATTATTTCTCATTGACCATATTAAGGGAATCACTGAAATGTACTTTGAGAAACACTAGTTAGATCATTTGCAAAACTCTTCCATTTAGACTCTGAGTCTAAAAACACTCAAGTTCACAAAATAATTTAGCACCAAACTTAAGTTATTCATGTTTACTTTTACAGACTATATAAGATATACTATTTATTGTTAAAAAAAGAATTCCAAACTTATAAGATACTAATAGTCAAAAGAAAAAAAAGATTTTCATATTATTTTACTGCCTAAATATGACTAACACTTTGATATATTTTTTCTGACTTTCCCCCTGACATTATACTTCCAAAAACCATCAAACATTCCTTGAAAGACTTATGGCCATTAAAAGTTGACTTAAAAAAGCACTAGTATGCTCTGGATTCTGTAAATTCTACAAAAATCACTGTAGATAGAATGATCAATGAACTTAATTAATATCCATATAATATGCATCTAGATAATATCCAATAATTCTTCTAGGTATCCCTTTTTATCTCTCTCCCTCTCGTTTACCATGATGGCTTCTTAATAGTTTCTTTTATCTTCCTTTATCTTAAATATTGATATTCCTTTGTACTCTATCCTAGTGTGTCATCTATTCTCATATTATGTATGGTCATGAATTCAAGACCATCACAAGAGCCAGGCAGGTACTGCAAATGAAGCAAATAGGCTGAATGAGAGCTGTAGCAAACTGGATAGCCCATTATCCACCTGCTATTACTCAGTTCCAGCTGATTACTGACGACCATGCAAGAATTCTGACCAGAATTGTCTCATTATGAGTTTTCATGAAAATCTGGAAATCCAAATTTTTATTGCTCTACCAATTTTCAAATATTAGGACTCAGAACATATTTAAATATTCTGATAGCAAAATAAAACATATCTGTGAGTCAGAATTGGTTGGCCGTCTGCTAGTTTGCTACCTGTTTTCTATATACTCTTCATGTACAATCTCTTTTCAATGACCATAAATTCTATCTCATTACCTTCAGATCCATATATCCCACTTCCTACCATATTCCCATACCAATTCCATTTGAATGTCTTATAAACACATACAACTCAAACTCCCTAAAATTGAACTCATTATTTTTTCCCCCAACCTACTCAATCTCCTCCTTTCTTTCACTAAATGACACCCTTATCCATATAGTTGCTCAAGCCTAACACGAGGGGGTCACTCTTAATTCTTCTCCATTATTATATCTTCCCATAATACCCAAGTTTTGCCTCTTCTGTCTTTTATGTATTTAATTATGTCAGCTTATCTCCAATCCTAAATCAATGGTAATGTTTACCAAGAATATGGTCTTTTCTCCCTTTAAGCTTTTTCTATACCTGCCTTCAGAGTAGTCTTCCTAAATGCAAATTTGATCAAGTCAATTCTCTCCTTAAAACCCTTCAAAATCTAGCTCCTAGCCTCTCTAAGTCCAAACTTCTCAAACTGGCCTACAAGGCCTTTCATATTATATACCCTGATTACCTCTCTTCATCCTCTATCTTTTATCATGCTCTCTTCCAGGTATTCCAACCAACTAAACTACTTAAAATTCCTGCATGGAACAAAAACTCTCACCTTCCATCCTTTAAATCTTCTATCCCCTCTTCCTAGAATACCCCTACTCCTCTCTCCCAAGTTTTCATTCAACTAACTAAAATTCTCATCCTTTGGATCTCAACATAGATGAAATTTCCTTCACAGATACTTCTCTTGAGACCACATGTCAGGTGTCCTTCTTATGGAATCACATTTTATTTCCAAAATATTATAATTGCCTTTTTAACTAATCTCATTAGACTGAAAACCCCAAGAGGACAGTAACTATGTCTTCCCAGTTTATAGTTTTTTCCAACATCTAGCATACCATAGTGCACAATAAATACCTTTGAGTGATTGTTAAACACAAGCCTTATACTTATGATTTAATAATCAATTTCATGCTCAAACATGAATCACATGTAGAAAAAAATAGTTTCTATTTTTTAAAAAGCAGGGGCTGCCCTACAGAAACATCTATTTCTATACTATAACTAAAAAAAATTTTAATGTCTGTTTAGTTCTATGCTACTATTTTATGAGGTGTTCTACAAACATCACTATTTCTATGGAAAATGTGTTCCAGTTTCCAAATAATCAATATATACATTTTGGGAACACAAATTATTTATAATTATGAGAACTGCCTAAAATTATAATTAAGAGACTTCACTAATAATAGAAACAAACTGAAAAATAAAATAAATACTTGAACAAAAAGTATTTCAAAAAAATACTTAAAATAATTTCACATATCTCTTAAAGGCAATTCTGCATTTGCCATACTTAGAAAATGTATTGCTGAAATCTGGGTGCAAAATTCTATGAAATTACTCTTTTAAATATTTTATTATTGTCCCATACACCTGGCACATATTAACATGAAGTGGCATGAATTTTCTAATGTATCTCATACATAGAGAGAAATTAAAAGACAGTTCTAGAGACTGGCAGTTGGCATTTTAAATTACATATCAAAATGTATCTATAATTCCATGGAATACACTTTTGGAAAACAGGTCTAAGTAAACCAAGAAACATTCAGGAAGTGATATTGTCTAATAATAATTTCTAGAGGATATTTCAGGACATTATTAGAGGCATGTACAACTCTCTAAAAGATCAGATTTATATAAATGGTAGTTTCTATTCTTATGCTGTGTCAAATGTCTAAAATCATACTATGAAAATTAAAAGTGATTTATTTTACTTTAGTTCCTCTTAATTTTGCCCTCCTTCATAGTTTTCAAATTCATCATTAATCTTGAAATCATAAAGTTTAGACAATATAAATACATAGTAAAGTATAGATCACTAATTCAGGTAGTATTAATTTAAACTATGAAAAGTATTTGTTAAGTATATGAATATGGAAACAATAGCAAAAGTGGTGAAATGTATACTGGATCTATTTAGATAATGAACTTCATAATTAGCAGCATTTAACTGACCACAAATAATACATGTATTACTATTTGTACTAATATTAAATTTGTGTAAAAGTTCTATAATTCAATCTCAAGTTTATTTACATTTGTATCAATATCCTATGAAAATTATGAAAGCAAACATTAAGTTCAGCTCTATTTACCACTTTTATAGAACTCAGATTATATTGGAAAAACCTTTCCCAAATAGCTAAAAATTAAATAATTTTTTGGGAGACACGATTCTATACAGTCTATAGAATAAATGTTTTTTTTAAACATACATAAAGAACATTAAAACATAACAGTAAAATAGTGCATATTAATTATAATTATAAATGAAGGCTCTAAGTCAGTATTAGTGTGTAACTATCATACTAATTCTTCAATAATGTCATCATTTAGTAGCCACTCTGTGGAAAGCACCAAAATAAGCCAAATACAAAGAAAAAGAAAGGAGCAGTGAACAAAGATTTTGCCTTGTGGAGTTTTTAATCTAATCAGGGAGGGAGATTTATCATTAACAAAAGAACCATTAGGACATAATACAGAAGGAATATTGTAACAAAAGTATAATTAGTAACAACCTTTCCTATATATACAGGCACATTGAAACATTAAAAATAGGGAATAGTAGATTTATTATTAAAACCAGACTCAAGCCTCATTTAAATAGGCTGTTTTAATCAGAGTTCTGGAGAATAATTATATAACTCAGAATATATATATATTTCATATATATGAAATTTCACATATGAAAATTTCATATATATGAAAATCAGCCAGTCTCAAGTTAAACATATCATAAATTAAGGACCTAATATGCACAGAGCATAAACATTTATTACAGAAAATTTGTTTTTCTGATTAACACAGTGACCAGGAGAATTAACTGTGTACATACAAAAAGATGGCTTGGAATTCCATTAAGTTTTACATGTGCATAAACATATGCATAATATCAGCGCCAAAGTGAAAGTGGTAATTACCACTAACCACATATCCAAATAGTTGTATATGTCATAACATAAAAAATATTGATAAATTGATTCTCTTTAAAACCCTAAACAATATGTTAGTAAGGCAAGTGAAGAATGAGCTACCAACAATAAAAAATATATGAGCTGATCATGATTATTTTTACATAAAACTAAATGTGATCACAATCCACTTGTCATTTCCATTGGAAGTGGCTATACTAAGAATGACTATAAAAAATGAGATTATTTCCATGTATAACTTTTAGAATAAGCCTTAGTATTTTATCATCAAATTTACATACATAACTCTTAATTATTCAGAAACCCTTAAGTATTCAGAAAGTCTAAAATTAGAATATGTTAATACTACAATATTTTTAAAAAGTCTTTAAAAGTCTTAAAAAATCTTTACAGTTTTAAATTAGTTTAGCTAAACTTTTCACTCAATCATAAATCAGCTATAAATGTTTCAAATAACTGTAATTTGACATGCCTTACATAACCATATGAAATATTTATGCCAAATAAAGTGATATTCAAGTTCAAACTTACAGCTCAATTGCCTTGTTCCACATGATAACATATCCAGAAAGAATGAAAGATTCAATATTTACAATATGTGTATTTCCTCTCTCTGTTCCAACATAGAGCCATTTACTCTGGAAAGGTAGATGACAGTAAGTAATTCTGAAAGAAAGAAAATTATAATTAAAATATCTAAATTTTATGTTTGTCAGCATTATATTTTCGTTATACTTATTAGGTAGTGATAGCTATATAATCAATAAAATTTACTATACACTCAAGTAGCATTTAGTTATTAGTAGAGGGTAGAGGATAAATAACAAGAGTATACCATTAAAAACAATAATGATAATAATAACCACTATTAAGTGTCTATCATGGGCATTAATATATATTATTTCTAATTCTCTTTAGAATTAGAGCACTCCAAGAATCTATAATTCTATTTTATGAAGGGGAAACTGAGGCCAAGAACTTTTATTTTTATTTTCATTGGACTGACAGCTAGTAAGTGGCAAAACCAGGATTTATATCCATTCCTGTTTGTTGCAAAGTTAGCAAATTTCTACACTGGTGGTTTTTCTATAGCAATATTCACTTCAAATAGAAATTAGGTACATCTGAAACATACATTTCAGAGTTATCAGAGAATTTGTAGCTTTCTGTACATAGGATCATAAATTATTTACTTTTTATCCAGATGCTTGCCATCTTAGTAGTATAAAGTAAGTTTATAAGATCAGAGATCTACTCTACTATTCCTTTATTTTGTTGTTGTTGTTGTTCTGCCTTTATCTGCACAATGGGCCTCCCGACCAATTCTGGAAAATTATTCTATAGCCAAAGAAACCATGATTCCTAAAAATGAAATCTGGGAATTTACCAGAATCTTCTGTTCACTGGGTATCACTCTAGTTTTGCCTACCCCCACCCCTTAATCGCACATTAAAAAAGGACGGGAGATAAGTTCACAGTCATCTCTTGCCAAAACCTGTTATTGAATCATAATATTTCCTGAAATTTATTCAGAAAAAGTGCTGGTACACTGTTAGAAGAGGTGGACAGTATTCTGATGCCAGGTAGACAGACCAACATGAAAGAAAAAAAAAAGAATGTAAATGGTAAATTCCCAACAAAATTCCACGTTGTACTTTTATATAAAAGTGAACACTGTCGAATTTATCTTCTCAGTCTTGTTCATTGAATTATTCAATAGTCTACCTCTCTAAACTAAACTTAATTTATTCAAAAGTATTCTGCTGAAAGCCCTTTGCATATTACAACCAAAAAACTAGAAACCCTGCTATTACATATGCACTTACGGTTAACTGAAGATCTAATTGAAGTGTAACCTATATGGTACAGGACAGTTCTGATTAAAATCTAAAGTCTAGAATCGCTGTTGCCAAGGGATATTTAATAATGTCCCAACAGGAAATAACTTGAAGGTCATGCTTCCAGGCCATGAAGCATCTATTTTCAATTCAGTGTCAGTAGAAAAAGGAAACTCATTTTAAAGGGGATTTAAGATCACCTTTTCTGAATCACCAGGAGAGTAGAAAAAAACACTAATCCCATAAATGTAGACAAAAATTTAGGAATTCAGGTAGAAAAAAGAAAACTTCAATATGACATAGTCATTTCCAAGGTTGAGAAGGAAAGTCTAAAAACTGCCAGGTTTCCATAATGAGACCTGAAGCAAGAGGCAGAATTCCAATAAAGACAATCTTTACAGTATAAGAACAATGGAATACATGAAAAGGATCCGAATAGGGTTAGTATTCCTTGAATCAATACAAAAATTTTCCCTCATTTTTATTGACAAGAAAATAGACCCTTGATAAAAGAAGGGCTTCATCTTATGTCCAATGTCCAACTGATGGGTAGTGGTTAAACAACTAATGAAGAAAGACCCCAGACTTGATGTGAACCCAATACCAATAAAAGAGTAACGAGACTTGTTTAAAATGTTTGACATGGGTGAGGGAGAGGCCATGATTATACTTATGCTATATATTTGAAAACCCTAATAAGTACCTTATTGAATTTAATTTATTGTATTTCATAGCTACGCTTTTATTTGTAATGCATTTCTACCACCATCACCTGCAAACTGAAGAATTTTCTGTTATATAGGAACCCTGGAAAAATAATCTTATTCCTATGTCTATATTCTCTATCATTCTCTATAGTAAACCATCTAAGACGTTAGCGTTTCGTCCATTTATCCATTAATTCAAACTTCACCAAATATTTCATTATAAAAAGCACTGTACTTGAATACAAATCATCTACTCTTTTTCCCCTCATAAAAAATGCCATCCAATAGAAAAAATAACACAAATAGATAAGTAACAAAAATAAAAGTAAAGTGTGTGAATTGCTATAAAGTATTCAAGAAAGGAAGGGATTAATTCCAGTAAGGGTAATCAAGGAAAGCTAATATATAAAACGTTATTTAAAATGGGCCATTACATTAAAGATCAAGTAATTCTATGGTTTGAAATATATGTTGTATACATTACATAAGCATATGAAATAAACAAAATCAATGTTCTCAAGGTTGAAGAATGTACAGACCTTTAAAATTTCTTTGCTTATCCTGACTTTTGACTTACTTTTATAAATTCTCTAATTCATGTATAAAAATAAGATAGAAGTTCTTTATACTTATGGCTCTTATGTAGACATAAATAGAAAATACAAAATAAATACAAATAAAACTACAATTTGAGAACTCAAATTGATGACAGTCTATATGAAAGATGGATTTTTTAAAAGAAATAATTAACCTCATGATGTTTCTTTTTTTTTGTTATTTTTTTATTTTTTCAGTGATCCAAGATTCATTGTTTATGCACCACACCCAGTGCTCCATGCAATACGTGCCCTCCTTAATACCCACCACCAGGCTCACCCATCCCCCCTTCTCTCTCCCCTTCATAACCCTCAGTTTGTTTCTCAGAGTCCACAGTCTCTCCTGGTTCATCTCCCCTTCCGATTTACCCCAATTCACTTTTCTTTTCTTTCTTCCAGAGTCCTCCATTTTATTCCTTATGTTCCACAAGTAAGTGAAACCATATGATAATTGACTTTCTCTGCTTGACATTTCACTCAGCATAATCTCCTCCAGACCTGTCCATGTTGATACAAAAGTTGGGGATTCATACTTTCTGATGGCTGAGTAATATTCCATTGTATACATGGATATCTTCTTTTTATTTTTTAAGATTTTATTTATTTATTTGACAGAGAGAGAGATTACAAGTAGACAGAGACGCAGGCAGAGAGAGAGGAGGAAGCAGGTTCCCCACCAAACAGGGAGCTTGATGCAGGGGTCGATCCCAGGACACTGAGATCATGACTTGAGCTGAAGGCAGAGGCTTTAACCCACTGAGCCACCCAGGTGCCCCTGGACCACATCTTCTTTATCCATTCGTCTTTATCCATTCGTCTGCCTCTTTCCACAGTTTGGCAATTGTGAACATTGCTGCTATGAACATTGGGGTTCATATGGCCCTTCTTTTCACTACCTCTGTATCTTTGGGGTAAATACCCAGTAGTGCAATTGCAGGGTCATAGGGTAGCTCTATTTTAAAATTTTTGAGGAATCTCCACACTGTTTTCCAAAGTGGCTGCGCCAACTTGCATTCCTACTAATGGTGAAAGAGGATTCCCCTTTCTCCACATCCTCTCCAACACTTGTTGTTTCCTGTCCTGTTGATTTTGGCCATTCTAACTGGTGTAAGATGGTATCTCAATGTGGTTTTGATTTGAGATTCCCTGATGGCTAGGGATGAAGAACATTTTTTCATGTGTCTGTTTTAAAACTCTTCAAAGCATAGGGATAGAGGGAACATTCCTCAACTTCATAAAATCTATCTATGAAAAACCCACAGTGAATATCATTCTCAATGGGGAAAAACTGACAGCCTTCCCATTGAGATCAGGAACACGACAAGGATGCCCACTCTCAGCACTGTTGTTCAACATAGTACTAGAAGTCCTAACAACAGCAATCAGACAACAAAAAGAAGTAAAATGTATTCAAATTGGCAAAGTCATGATATGTTTCTAACTGTACAGATTCTTTTGAATCTGGTGTATCTATATTTAATCTACCCTTTCCTTTTACCATTTGTCTCTACTTGAACAGTTTTGAATTCTATTCCATAGTACACCATCACATAATTTTACAATCCTATGGCATGAATACATAATATATGTGCATAGTTGACTTCTATTATTTTATTAATCTACAACAATTAAAATAACACTATTTGGTGCCAACACAATCATCAATGCAAATTTAACTTCACATACTGGACCTGTATGACAATATTTTTGAATGAAATGGTTTGTTCAAATCATTCAGAATCTTTCCATTAGTGTGATTATAAAAATAAAAATATTACAATTAGAAATTACTATGGAAAATTCATAACTCTAAGACCATTCCTGTGGATCCTAATTTGGGAAACACTGTCAACACAAGTCCAAAATATGTTTTAAAAAAGTAAATGGTTTGGGGTGCCTGAGTGGCTCAGTACTTGCTATACAAAATGAAGTCCATATACCAGCATGGACATCACTTGGAAGCTTAATAGAAATTCAGAATCTCAGGCCCTATTCCAGAATCAGATACTGCATTTTATGAAGAACCCTCAGGTTAGTCATACACACATTAAAATTTAGTTAGCATTTCTTCTGCTGATTCTATTATAGATAGCCTATGAACCACATTTTATGAGATACTGTTTAGTGGTTGAAAGACTGCTGCTGGGGCACCTGGGTGGCTCAGTTGGTTAAGCGACTGCCTTTGGCTCAGGTCATGATCCCAGAGTCCTGGGATCAAGTCCCTCATCAGGCTCCCAACTCCACAGGGAGTCTACTTCTCCCTCTGATCTTCTTCCCTCTCATTCTCTCTCTCTCTCTCTCTCTCAAATAAATAAAATCTTAAAAAATAAAAGACTGCTGCTAATTTACAATTCAACATTTAGGATAAGAACTCAAATTACTAAGTAAGTAATAGGGATAAAACCTTGTAGCTTTGTAGTTCCCCCAAAATGAGCTAACAATGATGATAATAAGAACCACAACAGCCAGGGAAAGAAACAGCTAGCTACCCTAAGATTCCCTCAGCATCTTAATTCAAAGACTGATACTTAGGAGTTTTAGTGGAAAAACTCAAATCACATAAAAGAAAAAAATAAAGAATTAAAAATTTTCTAAGAAAAAGAGTCTGATAAATTTAGACAATCTGTACATAGACAGAATTTTAATACAAGAGGCAAAATTAAACAGATAACTGAAAATTTAGTTGAATTTCATTAACAGTCTTAATGAACTAACCAGATAGTAAAAAATTTACTCAGTTTTGGTATATGCAATTATTTGGAAAACTATCAAACATAAGTCAAATTTTTAAAATAAGCCAAATCTTTGCACTTCCATAGGGAATAACATCATGATTTCTGCCAAATCCAAGTCTGAGAAGCTTATTCTCATTCTCCTCTAGCAAAAGAATAAACATTTCTACCTACATTTAAATTCACAGAGTATTTCAACTTCTGAATGAGAAAACTGAGTTAGTGGATGCCATGTGGGGAGCAGGAATGAGACACTGTTATCCTGTACAGTAGAAGTAAAATAAGGAACAATAATTACACATTACCCAGCACTTACGAAGTGCTTCTCCCTATCTAAGGAGTTAGTAAAGGCCAAAGGGGAAATCTGAACTTCTAGTCCCACCTGTTAGTAACAAGATGACATCTGACCTTCCACGGCCAGAGCAATGTCAAAACAACCCAACACAAACAGAAGGTCTAAATAAGACCTACAATGTCATAACATAATATACAAAATACCTAGGGTTTTTTTTGCCCCAGAGGTACATGTCTGTGAATCATCAGGTTTACACATTTCATAGCACTCACTATACATAGCACAAACCCTCCCCAATGTCCATATCCCAGCCACCCAATCCCTACCCTTCCAGCCCCCTCCCCAGTAACCCTGTTTGTTTCAAAATATCTATTTTTAATAAAAACTCACTCATCATACCAAGAAATAGCAAAATCTCATTTTGAATTAAAAAAGGCAACAGATACCTACACCAAGATGATAAAGATGTTAGAATTCACTGATAAATATTTAAAAGGAGCTATCATAAAAATGCAACAAGCAGTTATGAATGACATGAAATGAAAAATATCAAAGACTCAGCAAAGAAACAGGAGATAAAACCCAAATGTATATATTACTACTGAAAAACACAACAAAGAAAATTTTAAAATCTATGCATAAACTCAATAGTCAAATGGAGGGGAAAGAAAATAAACTCTGTGAATTCACAGATAAAACAATTATCCAATCTGAACAACAAGCAGAAAATAGATGTTTAAAAAAATTCCAGAGACTCAGAAACATGTGGTGCAAAAAAGAAAAGCTCTAACAATCATGTTATCACAGCCCTGGAAGGAAAGGAAAAGAAAATGGGACAGAAAAAGTAGTAAAAAAAATCATGTCTAAAACATCCTAAATTTGGTTAAAAAAAAAAGATTCAAAAAGTTGAGAAAAACTAAACAATAAACTCAAAGAAATAAAATTTGGATAAATCTCAGCCAACTATCTAAAAAAGAAAAAAAAAACCCTGAAAGCAGCAAAATGGAAATAACACCTTAATTATAGGGGAAAATATTCTAATGACAGCAGATTTCTCACCAGAAACCCAAAAGCCAAAAGGAAGTAAGAACACTATTCAAGTGCTTCAGAGAAAGAACTATCAACGCTAGAATTCTATATCTCCCTCAAATATCCCTCAGGAATAAAGGAGAAATCATGACATTATTAGGTGAAAGAAACTAAGAATTTTTCACTAAAAGACAAACTCTAAATGAATAGTTAAAAGGAGTTCACTAAACAGAAAAAAAGATCAAAGAGACTTTTTAATATCAAGTATGAATAAAAACTATAGGGAGAGTAAAAATATGGTTAAATTCAATATATTTTCTTCCTTCCTTTGAGTACCCTAAATTATGTTTCATAGTTCAAGTAGAAAGTATAACATAGCCTGATGCAGTTCTAAATACAGGGAGAGAAAATTTACTTAAAATGAGGGAAGTAAAGGAAAATTAAGAAAGGAAAGATCTTTGTACTTCTTTCAAACTGACAAAATGCAATAATAGTAAATTGTGATAAATTGTTTATACATAGTGAAATATCTACAGCAACCACTCAAGAAGTAAAATGATACAAAGAGAAACATTAAAAATTATATATAAATCAAAATGGAATTCTAAAAACAAAGTCCAATTAAGCCACAGGAAGGCAAAAAAGAAAAAAAAACACACTTGAATGAAAAAATAAGTAGACAACAAAAAATAAATTGAGAACTTAAGCACAAGCCTATCACTAATTACATAAAATGTAAACACCAATTAAAACATAGTATAAATATTTTAACAATATCTGTTCTTATAATCCATAAGCATGGAATATCTTTCTATGTCTTCGTATCATCTTCAATTTCTTTCATTAGGGTTCTATAGTTTTCAGAGTGCAAGTCTTTCACCTCTTTGATTAAGCTTATTCCTAGGTATCTTATGGATTTTGGTGCACTTGTAAGTGGACTTGATTCCTTGATTTCTCTGTCTGCTGCTTCATTACTGGTGTGTAGAAATGCAACAGATTTCTGTACATTTTGTATCCTGTGGTTCTTCTGAATTCATGTATCAGTTATAGAAAATTTTTGGTGGAGTATTTCAGGTTTTCTACATAGAGAATCATGTCGTCTGCAAATAGTAAAAGTTTGATTTCTTCCTTGCTGATTTGGATACTTTTTATTTCTCTTTGTTGTCTTATTTCTGAGGTTGGACTTCTAGTACTATGTTAAGTAAGAGTGGTGAGAGTGGACATCCCTGTCTTGTTCCTGATCATAGAGTAAAAGGGCTTTACTCAAGCCCACAAGAATCTTTATGATTATTGCTTTAAATTTTCCAACAGAAATATTATATTTACTTCAATAGATCTCTGACTGTCACCCTTTCTTGTTCTTCCTTTGGGGATGAATTCCTCCAAACTGACATTTTTGTCTAGACCTCTGTCTTCTCTGTGTTAGAAAAGCTTGTTAAGTTTACTACTCCTGAGAGTAATGGCTTGATGAAGAAGAGATACTCCATATCTCTTCAGGAAACATCTCTGGTGTGTGTTGCATACACTGTGCTGCTGTGTTTTGGTTGCTCTAGCCCTCAGGTCAGTTGTCTGCAGAAGCTCTTCTTGTCTACATGGGAAGTGTTTATACTTTAACCATAGTATGCTGAGTTTTAACTAGGCATGCTCTTGTTGACTTATTAAATGAGACCTGATGCTTTTCCCATAGATCTGAAGCCTTTCAGAATTCAATGGTTGGTAGACATGGTACATGCCAGGGAAGGGGCCTGCTGTGCTGGTCCTTAAGCACACTTGCCCGATAAAAGGTGGTAGTTGGTGTAAGCAGGTTAGGCACAAAGGTTGGTACTGCACTACTTACTAAAGATGGTTTCTGCTGAGGGGTAAGGGGGGGAAATGGAGCCAGCAAGCTCCTTTATCCCCAAAGAGGTGATTCAGTGCTTGCTGATCTCAAAGAAGTCTTCCCAGAAGAGCAAATAATTTTCCCTCATGTACCGCAGGTGTTTTTTCAGATTGCTAGTTTCATCATTCCTGTCTCTGGTTGCTTGCCTATGTGGAGCAGCACAGTGCACTTTGGGCCTATTCTAGCCAAGTTTGCTAACTTTGAAAACTCCAAACTTAAGCAATGTGCTGTGGTGAGGACCTGCACTGGTCTCCTGGGGAAAGGACTTGCTGTCTCGGGATGAATGCAGGTTTGACTAAGAAGGGCAGTCGCACCAGAGTGCAAGGGTGTGGGATTTGGAGCAAGCCAGATAAACAGCCAGTGTCCAGGTTAGCTGCTCTAGCAGGTATCTCTGTGCCTATGCTGAGGGGCAGAGGAGGGAAATGGCACCCACCAGCACTTTTGTGCCTAGAGAGCTGTCTCTATGAATGATGTCACCTTTCACTTATACACTCCAAGAGCAAACAGTCCCTCTCTGTACAACTTAGGGGATCCTCAGGTCACACCACCTGCCCCAGGGTTGCCTGCCTGCCTGCTCTCCAGGAGTGGGGCAGCACCCTCAGGTCTGCCCACCCAAGCCTGCTGACCTCTTAAACTCGTCTTCGAGCCCTGCTGGTTACAAAAATGAAAAGATCACCCCTTCTCATTTTCCCAGCCAATGGCTTTGGGGAAGTATTCTCTTCATGCATATCTTTGTGTATTCCACTCTCTCTCATCTTCCTCTAAAGACCAGGGATTCCTCATCTCCCCATCACCCGTGATCTGTTTCTCTCCAAACTGTATCACCACACTTTCTAGATTCCTTGATGTGGCCTCTACTCAATGATTTAATAGTAACCTAGCTGTGTTCAAGGGAGGAGGCAAGGCTAGAGTCCTCCTACTATGCCACCATCTTAGCTCCTCCATTTTTTTTTAAACATCCTTTGCCATACCCTCACTTACCATTAAATATTTTAAAAAGAAGTATAAATGAAATGCTAAGAAAAGAGAAAGAATCAAATAGTATAAAGCCTAAAGAAAAAATGAGAAAAGAGAAAAGGGAGAAGAAAAAAAGAAAAGAGACAGAAGGTAGAGAGAAAGGAACAACTAATGTATAGAAAATGGTTACAAACATAGTTGATATTAATTCAACTATATCAATCGTTTACATGTAAATTATCTTTGTAAGCAAATTAAGAGAGAGATTTTCACTTGATCTTAGCCAAAAGGCCGAGAAGCGATAAGAGAGAGATTTTCAAAGTGGATTAAAAAACAATGAAAATACATTATGTAAACAAAAACTCAAAAATACTAACATGGTGGGGGGTTCAAAGTAAAGGAGGAGTAGAAAAATATACCACTGGGAGGAGTCCAAGATGATGGAGGAGTAGAAGACCTTAATTTCATCTGGCCCCAGGAATTCAGCTAGACAGTTATCAAATCATCATGAACACCTGATAACTCAACCAGAGATCTAAGAAAAGAATAGCTGCAACTCTACAATCAGAAAAGTGACCACTTTCAGCAAGTTAGGAGGGTGGAGAAGTGAATCTGAGGCAATGTATGGGAAGATAAACCATGGGGGAGGGAGCCTCTGTCAGCCAGCTACTGGCAAGTGATATAGCAGCAGAGCACAAAATCAGAACTTTTAGAAGTCTGCTCTGGTGAGGGACGTCACTCAGGTGGGTGGGTAAGCTGGGGTGGAACACTAGCTGGGACAATGTGGTCTCAGGCTCCTAGGGGTCACAGGAGGACTGTGGTGACTGAGTGTTGCAGAGTCCCCAGGCACTGGAGTAGGGAAGCTGGCTGCAAACAGTGAGTCCAGAAGTGGGCTCTCAGCTTGGGGTTGCCATAAACCATGAAGCCGGCACAGATGGGCAATTGCTCTCTGAGCAGGGACCTAATAAGTAGCATAAATAGGGAGACGTCTCCTTCCTCCCCCTTGGGGAGCAGTACAGGAGCACACCACAGGAGTCTGCAGGGTTTGGAGACTGGAAATGGGGTCCGTGTACCTGAGATAAATTCTCAGTCACAGGCTGGATGAGCACAGAATGTGGCTGGAGACCAGGCAGACAGGAATGATTGACTGCTTTTCTCTGAGGGCACAATGAGGAGTGGAGGCCTGAAGTTTCAGCTCTAAGGATGGAGATTGGAAGGCCACTATTTTCATTCTCATCCTCTAAAGCTGCGGGGTAAGCATTCAGGGAAAAAAAGCTACATAGAGTAAACCAGACCAAACTACTTAGCCTGGTCCTCTGGCAAAAGCAGTACAATTCCACCTGGGGCAAAGATACTTGAGAATCAATGCAACAGGCCCCGACCCAGAAGATCAACAAGAACATCCAGCCAAGACTAAGTTTACCGATCAAGGAAAACTGCAAAACTCCAGCATTACAGGAATACAGCACATAGAATTCATGACTTTTTTCCATGATTTTTAGTCTTTCAAATTTAATTTTTTCTTTCCTTTTACAACGAATTTCTTATTTTATCAACTCTTTTCTAAAGTCTTTCATAATTTCAATTTTTATGGTTACATTCTATCCCTTCCTTGTATTTAAACTTATTTTTGTATATATATTACTTTTTCTTTCTTTATAATTTTTGGGATTCAGTTTCTTCTAAGAGACCAAAATACACACAAAACCTAACGTATGATTCTATTCTATGTACCTGTCTGATCATATTCTCTTTTTCACTGTTTTTTTCCTTGTTCCTTTTTGTTTTAAGTCTTTTTTAAATTTTCAGCTTTACATTTACAGTCTACCGATTCAATATGTTTAATTTTATTTTTGTATTTATAAGTTTTTCTTTCTTTACAATTTTGACATGTAGTTTCTTCTAGCAAACTGATCAAAATACGCTCAGGAGATAGTGTATTGCTTTCCTCTGTTCACCTGTCTATTTATATCCCTTCCTTTTTTTGTTGCTGTTGGTCTTTTTTTTTTTTACTCTTCTGTTTTTCCTTGTCTTTTAACTTCCATTTTTACAATTACATTCTATCCTTTCATTGTATTTAATTTTATTTTTGGACACATAAATTTTTCTTTCTTTACAACTTTAGGATCTAGTTTTCTAAAAAAACAGACCAAAAGACCCAGAGAAACCAGTGTATTGCTCTGTTCTAATCACCCGTATGTTTATATTCTCGTTCTCTCTCTCGTTCTCTCTCTCTCTGTGTCTCTCTCTCTTTTTTAACTTTTTTTTTCCAGTTTCGGATTTCTTCTGATTTCCTTAGTGCATATTTCTCTGAGGCCATTGCTGCCATTTTAGTATTTTGTGCTCTCATGCACCTATTCTTCTCTAGACAGAATGACAAGATAGAAAAACTCATCTAAAAAAAGAGAACAAAAGGCAGTACTGACTGCTAGGGACCTAATCAGTATGGAAATAAGTCAGATGTCAGTAGAGTTCAGAACAATGATTATAAAGATACTAGCTGGGCTTGAAAAAGGCATAGAAGACACTAGAGTATCCCTTTTAAAGAAATAAAAGAACTAAAATCTAACCAAGTCAAAATGAAAAAGGCTAGGAATGAGATGCAATAAACAATGGAGGCTCTAACTGCTAGAATAAATAAGGCAGAAGAGAGAACTAGTGATACAGAACACAAAATGATGGAGAATAAAGAAGCTAAGAAAAAGAGATAAACAACTACTGGACCATGAGGGGAGAATTTGAGAGATGAGTGACACCATAATGCAAAACAATATTAGAATAATTGGGATCCTGAGAGAGAAAAGAGAGGGGCAGAAGGTATATTGGAGCATATTATAGCAGAGGACTTCCCTAGCCTGGGTAAGGAAACAGGCATCAAAATCCAGGATGCACAGAGGAACCCCCCCCAAATTGGTAAAAATGTGTAAAAACCCTGATATCTAATAGTGAAACTTGCAAATGTCAGAGTCAAAGAGAAAATTCTAAAAGCAGATCTGGACAAGAGGTCTGTAACCTACAAGAGTAGAAACATTAGATTGGCAGCAGACCTATCCACAGAGACTTGGCAGGCCAGAAAGGACTGGTATGATATATTCAGAGTGCTAAATGAGAAAAATATGCAGCCAAGATTACTTTATCCAAAAAGGCTGTTGGATAAATAGGAGGGATTAAAAAAAAAAAAACTTGCAAGACTAATGGAAACTAAAAGAATTTGTGATCACCAAACCAGTCCTACAGGAAATATTAAAAGGGATACTCTAAGCAAAGAGAACCTAAAAGTAACATAGAACAGAAAGGAACAGAAACAATATATGAAAACAATGACTTTACAAGTAATAAAATGGCAAGAAATTCATATCTTTCAGTAGTTACCCTGAATATAAATAGGCTAAATGCCCCAGTCAAGAGACACAGGGTATCAGTTTGGATAAAAAAGCAAGACCCATCCATATGCTGTTTGCAGGAAAATCAATTTAGATCCAAAGACACCTCCGGATTTAAAATGAGGGGGTGGAAAACTATTTATCATGCTAATGGACATCAAAAGAAAGCTGGGGTGGCAATCCTTATAGCAGACAAATTAGATTTAAACCAAATACTGTAATAAGAGATGAGAAAGGACACTATATATCATGCTTAAAGCATCTATCCAACAAGAAGATCTAACAATTGTAAATATTTATGCCCCCAACATGGGAGAAGCCAATTATATAATCCAATTAATAACAAAATTAAAGAAACACCTTGATGATACCTGCAATAATAGTAGGGGACATTAACACCCCCTCATGGCAATGGACAGATCATCTAAGCAGAGGATCGACAAGGAAATAAGGGCTTCGAATGACACACTGGCCCAGATGGACATCACAGATATATTCAGAACTTTCCATCCTAAAGCAACAGAATACACATTCTTCTCGAGTGCACAAGGAACATTCTCCAGAATACTCACATATTGGGTCACAAATCAGATCTCAACCAGTATCAAAAGATTAGGATCATTCCTTGCATATAGCTGGACTAAAATGCTTTAAAATTGGAAGTCAATCACAAGAAGAAATTTGGAAAGAACTCAAGTACATGGAGGTGAATGAGCTTTCTACTAAAGAATGAATGGGTCAACCAGGAAATTAAAGAATTTTTAAAAATTCATGGAAACAAATGAAAATGAAAACAAACTGTTCAAAATCTTTGGGATACAGCAAAGGCAGTCCTAAGAGGGATGTATAAAGCACTACAAGCCTTTCTCAAGAAACAAGAAAGGTCTCAAATTCACAAGCTAAGTTACCTGAAGGAGTTGGAGAAAGAACAGCAGATAAAGCATAAACCAGCAGGAGAAGAGAAATAATAAAGATTAGAGAAAAAAAATCAATGAAATAGAAACCAGAAGAACAGTAGAACAGATCAATGAAACTAGGAGCTGGTTCTAGGAAAGAATTAATGAGATTGATAAAACCCTGGCCAGACTTATCAAAAAGAAAACAGAAAGGACCTAAATAAAATCACCAATGAAAGAGGAAAGATCACAACCAACAATAAAGAAATACAATTATAAGAACATATTATGAGCAACTATATGCCAACAAATTAGGCAATGTGGGAGAAATGGATGCATTCCCAGAGTTGTTTAAACTACCTAAACTTAAAAAGGAAGAAACAGAAAACCTGAACAGACTCGTAACCAGTAAGGATACTGAAGCAGTAATCAAAAGCCTCCCCCAAAACAGGAGTCCATGGTCAGATGGACTCCCAAAGGAATTCTACCAAACATTTAAAGAAGAATTAATACGTATTCTTCTTAGCTTTCTCAAAAAATAGAAATAGAAGGGAAACTTCCAAACTCGTTCAATGAGGCCAGCATTACCTTGATCCCAAAACCAGACATAGACTCCATCAAAAAGTAGAATGACAGACAATATCCCTGATGAACATGGATGCAAAAATTCTCACCAAAATACTAGCCAATAGGATCCAACAGTACATTAAAAGGGTTATTCACCACGACCAAGTGGGATTTATTCCTGGGCTGCAAGGTTAGTTCAACATCCACAAATCAATCAATGTGATACAATATATAAATAAAAGAAAGGACAAGAACCATATGATCCTCTCCATAGATGCAGAAAAAGCATTTGACAACATACAATATCCTTTCTTGATTAAAACTCTTCAAAGTGTAGGGATAGGTGAAACATACCTCAATATTATAAAAGTTATCTATGAAAACCTCACAACCAATATCATTCTCAAAGGGGAAAACTGAGAGCTTTTCTCTTAAGATCAGGAACGTGACAGGGATATCCACTATGACCTCTGCTGTTCAACATAGTACTAGAAGTCCTAGCCTCAACAATCAGACAACAAAAAGAAACAAAAGGCATCCAAATTGGCAAAGAAGTAAAACTCTCACTCTTTGCAGATGACATGATGCTTTATGTGGAAAACCCAAAAGACTGCACCCCAAAATTGGTAAAACTCATACAGGGATTCAGCAAAGTGGCAGACATAAAATCAACTCACATAAATCAGTTGCATTTCTACACACTAACGAGACAGAAGAATGAGAAATTAAGGAATCGATCCCACTTAGAATTGCACCCAAAACAGTAAGATACCTAGGAATAAGCCTAACCAAAAAGGAAAGGATCAGTACTCAGAAAGCCATAGAACACTCATGAAAAAAAAAATGAGGATGACAAAAAGAAATGGAAAAACTTTCCATGCTCATAGACTGGAAGAACAAATATTGTTAAAAATGTCTATGCTACCTAGAGGAATCTACACATTCAATGCAATTCCTATCAAAATACCATCAACTTTTTTCACAGAAATGGAACAAATATCCTAAAATATATATGAAACCAGAAAAGACTCCAAATAGCCAAAGGAATGTTGAAAAAGAAAAACAAAGTTAGTGGCATCACAAATCCAGACCTCAAGCTCTATTACAAAGCTGTAATCATCAAGACAGTATGATACTGGCACAAAAACAGACACATAGCTCAATGGAATAGAGTAGAGAACCCAGATATGGACCCTCAACTCTATGGTCAACTAATCTTTGACAAAGCAGGAAAGAATATCCAATGGAAAAGGGTCTCTTCAACAAATTGTGTTGGGAAAATTGGACAGTCACATGCAGAAGAATGAAACTGGACTATTCCTTTACATATACACAAAAATAGACTCAAAATGGATGAAAGACCTAAATGTGAGACAGGAATCCATCAAAATCCTACAGGAGAACAAAGGAAACTCTTTGACCTTAGGTGCAACCACTTCTTGCTAGACACGACTCCAAAGCCAAGGGAAATAAAGGCAAACATGAACTACTGGGAGTTCATCAAGATAAAAAGCTTTTGCACCACAAAGAAAAGAGTTGACAAAACCAAAAGACAACTGACAGAATGGGACAAGCTACTTATAAATGTCTTATCAGATAAAGGGTTAGTATCCAAAATCTATAAAGAACTTACCAAACTCAACTCCCAAAGAACAAATAATCCAGTTAAGAAATGCACAGAAGACATGAAAGACATTTCTCCCAAGAAGACATGCAAATGGCCAATGGACCCATGAAAAAACGCTCAATGTCACCAGGTATCAGGGAAATACAAATCAAAACCACAATGAGATACCACCTCACCCCAATCAGAATGGCTAAAATTAACAAGTTAGGAAACGACAGATGTTGGCAAGGATTCAGAGAAAGGGGAACCCTCCTACAATTTTGGTAGGAATATAAGCTGGTACAGCCATTCTGGAAAACAGTATGGAGATTCCTCAGAAAGTTGAAAGTAGAGCTGCCCTATGACCCATCAATTGCACTACTGGGAATCTACCCCACAGATACAAATGTAGTGATCTGAAGGGGCACCTGCACCCTAATGTTTATTGCAGCAATGTCCACATTAGCCAAACTATGGAAAGATCCAAGATGTCCATCAACAGATGAATGGATAAAGAAGATGTGTGTAAATCGCCAATTTGTGGAAAGAGCCGAGATGCCCTTCAACAGACGAATGTATAAAGAAGATGTGGTCCATATATACAATGGAATATTACTCAGCCATCAAAAAGGATGAATACCCAACTTTTGTATCAACATGGACAGGTCTGGAGGAGATTATGCTGAGTGAAATGTCAAGCAGAGAAAGTGAATTATCATATGGTTTCACTTACTTGTGGAACATAAGGAATAAAACATAAGGAATAAAATGGAGGACTCTAGGAGAAGGAAAGGAAAAGTTAATTGGGGTAAATTGGAAGGGGAGACGAACCAGGAGAGACTGTGGACTCTGAGAAACAAACTGAGGGTTATGGAGGGGAGGGGTATGGGTGAGCCTGGTGGTGGGTACTAAGGAGGACGCATATTGCATGGAGCGCTGGGTGTGGTGCATAAACAATGAATCTTGGATCATTGAAAAAATAAAATAAAATAAAGATGTGTGTAATATTCCATTGTGTGTGTGTGTACACACACAATGGAAAATTGCAGTCATTTAAAAATGACTTCTTTCCATGTGCAATGAACTAGAGGGTATTATGCTAAACAAAATAAGTCAATCAGAGAAAGCCAATTATAATATAATCTCACTGATATGCGGAATTTGAGAAACAAGGCAGAGGGTCATAGGAGAAGAGAGGGTAAAATATAACAAGATGAAACCAGAGAGAGAAACAAACTATACAAGATTCCTAATCACAGGAAACAAACTGAGGGTTACTGGAAGGGAAAGGGGTGGAGGGATGGGGTAACTTGTGATGGACATTAAGGAGAACATTTGGGTAATGAGCATTGGGTATTATATAAGACTGATGAATCCCAGACCTGCACCTCTGAAATCAATAATACATTATATGTTAATTAAGTGAATTTAAATGAAAAAAGAGACAGAAAAGGAAAGCTATACCATCTGATACTAGCCAAAGACAGCTGAAGTAGTTTTGTTAATTTTGGACAAAGCAGACTTCAAAACCAGGAATATTGTTAAGTATAAAAAGGGGCATTAAAAAATGATAAAAAGAATTAATTCTCCAAGGCAGCGTAACAGTTTTTAATGTGTATGTACCTAACAATATACATCAAAGTACACAGAGAGAGACTGAAGTGGAGACTTCAACACCTATCTTTTAGTAACTGATAAATCAAGCAGGCAGAAAATAAGAATATAGGTGACCAAAACAACATCATCAATCTACTTGATCTAATTGGCATTTATAGATTACTCCAATTAACAAAAGCAAAAATATTCAGATCAGACTCACATAAAATATTCACTAAGATAAATACATTCTGGATCACAAAACACCTTTTACCAAATTTTAAATTAGAGTGTATACAAAGTACATTCTTAAAACATGATGGAATTGAGCTAGAAATAAAATACAGAAAGATAGGTAGAAAATTCCAACACATTTAGAGATAAAATCTAAGTACAGCATGGTTCAAAGAAGAAATCTCAAGAGAAATTTTAAAATATAGTAACTAAATGAAAACACAACTAATCAAAGCTTATGAGATACAGAAGCTGTGCTTATAGGAAATTTTATAGCACTAAATGAAAGTTTTAGTAAATAGAGGTAAAATCATTAACCTAACACTAGTAAACTAAGGAAAGAGGAGCAATTTAAAATTCAAGGGGAACTTAAAAAAGCAAAAATCAGAGAAGTAAAACAAAAAAATTAAGAAAATTAAACAAACCCAATGCTGGTTCTTTGAAATGCTTAGTAAAATTGATAAAGCTCTAAGCAGGCTAATCAATGGAGGGGAGGAGGGGGAAGAAAACAAAGATTGCCAATACTGGAAACAAAGGAAGATGACTGTATTAATTCCATGGACATTAAAATGATCATTAAGGAATATGATGAAAAATTCTATGTCCACAAGTTTGATAATCTTAATAAAATGAACTAATTCCCACTAAAACTCACACAAGAGAAATAGATTATATGAATAGGCCTAGATCTATTAAAGAAATTGAATCAGTAATTAATAACTTACCAGAAAAAGCACCAGGCTGGAACAGGTTCATTAGTTAATTCTACTCAATATTTAAGATAACAAATTATGTCAATTGTCTACGATGTCTTCCAGAAAACAGAAGCAGAGACAGTACTTCCTAACCCATTCCATGGGGCTAGTATTACTGTAACACCAAAACTATACAAAGACATAATAACAGAAAACTATAAATCAATACCTTCATGAACATAAATGAAAACATTCTCAACAGAATATTAATAAATTAAATCCAAAAATGTATAAAAAGAATTTTATACTAAAACCTAGTGCAATTTATTCTAGGTATGCAAGTCTAGCTCAATATTGAAAATTAATAATAACCAATCATATCACCAGTCTAAAGAAGGAAGAACATAATCAAGAGGTACAGGAAAATCATTTGAAAAAAATCTACTATTCATTTGTGAAAAACTCTCAGTGAACCAGGAATAGGAAGGAGTTTCTTCAACCTGATAAAGAATATCTACAAAAATCCCACAACAAAAACATCCTTAGTAATGAGAAACTAAATCCTTTTCCCCTAAGATCAGGAACAAGGGAGGGTTATCTCCTCTTACTACTCCTATGCAACATTCCATTGGTAGACCTAATTAATGTAATATGACACTTAAAAAAATTTATATAAATTGGGAAGAAAAACATGAAATTATCTATGTTCAGAGAAGACATGATTATCTTATATAGAAAATTCTGAAGAACTGATAAAAGCAACATCCTAAAACTAAAAAAACTATTATAATAAGAGTTCAGGATACAGGACAATTGCTATTGCTTTTCTATACACCACAAATCAACAATTGGATTTGAATTTAAAAACATAATACTATCTATAATAACACTAAAAACAATTAGATACACAGATATAACTCTAACAGCATATGTACAGGGTCTATATGCACAAAACTTCCAAAATGTAACAGAAAAATCAAATGAAAGGATATTCTATGTTGACGGATTAGAGGACTTGATTTTATTACTACATCCATTACTCTCAACTAGATCTACAGACTGAATCAATGGAAACTTAATCAAAATTTCAGAGGTTTTTTTTTTTTTTGTAAATACTGACAAAATCATTTTAAAGTTTATATGGAAAGGCAAAAGACCCAGAATAGCCAACGCAATACAGAAGAGGAAGGAAGGAAGAGACAGGGAGAAAAAAGGAGTCAAGGCGGTAAGGAGAGGGAAAGAAGTGGAGAAGGAATGAGGAGAAATACAATGACAATAATAAAGTTGGAGAACTCTTACTAGCTAATTACAAGATTTATTTCAAAGTGATTATAATGTAGACAGCAGTGTACCAGCAAAAGAATAGAAACACAGATCAATGGAATAGACTAGATAGTCCAAAAGTTGACACAGATACAATCAACTGATTTTTGATAAGGAGCAAAAGCAATTTATTGAAGAAATTATAATCTTTACAACAAATGATACTTAAACAATTTGACATCCATATGCAAATAAAATGAATCTAGCCACAGACTTTACATCTTTCACAAAGATCAAATGGATCATAATCTTAATATAAAATGCAAAATGACAAAACTTCTAGAAACGAACAGGAAAAAATCTGTAAGAACTGAATTTGGCAATGAATTTTAAGATGTAACACCAAAGTGCAATCCATGAAATAAAGTGTTAAGTTAGACTTCATTAAAATTATAAACTTCTGCTCTGTAAAAGACACTGTTAGGAGAATTAAAAAACAAACCACGGACTTAGCAAAATATATACAAAGTACATATCTGATTAGGGTCTTTTTAAAAAAAGATTTTATTTATATATTTATTTTAGAAAGAGAGAAAGAAGGGGGGGGAGAAAGAGCAGAGAGAGAGGGATAAGCGGACTCCATGCTGAGCACAAAACATGATGCACACCTTGATCCCACAACCACAAGATCACAACCCAAGTCAAAACCAAGAGCTGGATGCTCAACTGACTGAGACGCCTGGATGCCCTTCCAGTTTGGGTCTTATATCTGAAGTACATAGAGAACACTTAAAAATCAACGGTAAGAACACCACCAAATAAAGCTCGAAATGTGCAAAACGGATGCCTCACCAAAGAAGATATAAGATGGGAAATAAACAGATAAAAAGCTACTCAACAACATATGTCATTAGAGAATTACAAATACTATAAGATGTCTCTACACACCTTTAAAATGGCTAAAAATCCAAAACATAAACAAAATAAATACCAGCAAGGATATGGAAGAACAGGAACTCTCATTCATTTCTGGTGGAAATGCAAAATGACAGCCACTTTGAAAGACAATTTGGCATATTCTTACAAAGCTAACAACAGTTCCATCTGATCTAGCAATTGTGCTCATAAGTACTTTCCCAATGAATTGAAAAGTGCATTCAGAAGTGCAAAAGTACGTGCAATTCAAAAGTGCACACAAAACCAAGGAAACCTGCACGCAAATTTTTATATCATCTCTATTCATAATCATTAAAAACTGGAAGCAATTAAGATGTCCTTTAATAGGTGAATGGATACACAAATTGGTACAACCATACAATGTAATATTATTCAGCAATTTTAAAAAATGGGCTATCAAGTGGCTAAAAGACATGGAAGAAACTTATGCATATTGCTTAGTGAAAGAAGACTGCTTGGAAGGACTACATACATAAAAGTACAATTATACGACATTCTGGAAAAGGAAAACTTATAGAGATATTTGTATAGACATGGATTAGTACAGACACATATATTTCTTTGCTATGTGAGTTGAGTGGGCTTACAAACAACCATGTTCCAGTAGTATTGAGCACACCTAGTATCCATATTTTGGTATCTAATATAATAAAATGAAAATGGAGAAAAGGCTGATTCTAGGACTGGGGCCTAAAGTATGTACAATGAGTTTGATGGAGCTTGATGGAGTTTGATGGAGTTTGAGGAGCTTTTGCTCCTTTGCCAAAGATCAGTCGACTATACTTACGAAGGTCTATTTCAGTACTCATTATTGTATTTCTGTCATTGTGGTTTTAATTTACAATTCCCTCCTGGCTCGTTTTGCTGGACATCTTTTCATGTGCTTATTAGCCATCTGCATATAAACTCTTCATTGAAGTGTCTATTTGTGTCTTTTGCCCATTCTTTGATTCGATTATTTTTTTAATAGACTAGTTTTTAAAAACAGTTTTAGACTTACAGAGTAAATGAAAGAGTACAAATGGTTCTCATATATTCCATCCCCCAATTTCCCCTTTTACTAGCATTTTACCATTGTTACAATTAATTGTAACAATTACAACAATCGTTACAATTAATTAACCAATATTGATTCATTATTATTAAACTCCATAATTTATTCACATTTCCTTCTTACCTTTCTTCTTCTATTCCAGGATCTAATTCAGGATATCACATTACATTTAGCTGTCATATCTTCCTAGGAAGCTCTTAGATTTACCGGTTGCTCAGATTTGTTGTTTTTAATGACCTTCACAATTTTGGGAACTATCTGGTCAAATATTTTTTAGGATGCTCTTCTATTGGAACTTGATGTTTTTCTCACAGTTAGACTGAGGGTATGGGTTTTGGGGAGGATGATCACAGAGGTAAAGTGCCATTTCATCATTTCAAGGGTATATACTACCTATATGATTTAACACCGTTGATACTGACTTGGATAACTTGGCTGAGGTAGTGTTTGTCAGGTTATTCCACTAGGAACTTACTCTTTCTTCTACTTTTCCATACAGTTCTCTTTGGAAGGAGTCATTATGCACAGCCTACACATAAAAAGTGGAGATTTATGCTTGACCTCCTTAAGGGCAGAGGAACTTTAGAAATTATTTGGAATTTATTTGCAAAGGAGATTTATCTCTTTTTTCCCATTTATTTATTTACATATTTTTCATTAATTCATTCAATCATTTATCTTTTTACAATATGGACTCATAAAATCTTATTTCACACCTTGGGTTATAATCTAATTCTAGTTTACTATTTTTTGCTCTTATTACTCCGATTTTGGTTGTCATGAGCTCTTTCAGTTTCTCCTGTGTCCCTTTACCATATTCCATCATCATATACCTTAAGAAATTTTAAATATTTTCATAATTCACAGTTCCCAAAGAGGAACTCTCTTTCACTGTTGGAGGGAATGTACAATGGTACAGCCACTTTGGAAGATAGGGTAATTTGGCAGTTTCTCAAAAAATGAAACATATTTTTATGATAGCATCCAGTAATTGCACTCTTTGGTATTTACCCAAAAGAGCTGAAAACTTAAACGTCCACATCTACACATGGATGTTTACAGCAGCTTTATTCATAATTGCCAAAACATAGAGGCAACCAAGATGTTGGTCAGGAGGTGAACAGAGAAATAAACTCTGCTATATTCAGATAATGAAATGAGCCATCAAGTCATGAAAATACATGGAAGAACCATAAATACATATTATTAAGTGAAAGAAGCCAACCAGCAAAGACTACATACCCTGTGATTCTAACAATATGACATCTGGAAAAGGAAAACTATGAAGACAGTAACAAAACAGTAGTTTCTAGGGGTGGATTGGGTGCAGAAATGAATAGGCAAATTAGAGTGGATTTTTAGGGCAGTGACTACTCTGTATGATATTATAATGATGGATACATGTCATTATACATTTGTCCAAATCAATATCAATATCCTGGTTCTGAATTTGTACCATTGGGTGGCACTAGGCAAGGAGCACATGAGATCCCTCTGCATTATATATTATAACTGCATGTGAATTTATAAATATAAAATTTTATGCCCCTAAGCTTGAGAAAGGGCTACCTAGAGAGGACTGGAGTCCAAATAATAATTAATACTAATAATACTAATTATTATTATTATTATTATTAGATTAGAATCACTAGTTCTAGACAAGGTAAAATATCCCCTTTTCTCCCTGGTCCTCTGACTTATAACTAAAAAACCCTGGATATAACATAAAAAATGCATAGTTGGAAGCTGGGAATATGACAAAGTAGGAGGACCCTAAGCTTACTTTGCCCCACAGATACAAATAACACAACATAAATAACAACGGCATAAATAACCCAGAAAATGAGAGGAAGACTGGAAGAACAAACTTCAAAACTAAAGGTAGAAAATAGGCCACATTGAAGAAGGTAGGAAGGGTGAAGACACAGATTGGGAGTGAAATGGACCATGGCCATCTGGGGTGGGGAGAGAGCTAGTGGCATGGAGAAGAGTGAAAAACAAACTCATACTGGAGAGTCCACACATGGAAGAGGAATCTCCTAACATTTGGCTCTGAAAGTGAGAGGGGCCCAAGCTTGTGAGTTCTTACAACTAGTGAGACTTAAAGCCTGGAATATTTTAAATTGGCAGGCTCCACACTTGGAGAGCCCAGAAGGCATCAGGAAGTGAAGTCCTTGACCTTAAAGAGATGCCTGACAAACAGCCACTGGAGATACCAGGTGGAAGCACTGGTATGAAAAACACCAGGGGCAGACAGGAGGGAGAGTTATTTACTCATCTCAGAACATGGCCTGGAGAGGCAGGGATTGTGGGGCGACCCCTCCAAGAACAAGGGAGCTGGCAGGCACCATTTCCCTCCCCAGCCCCTCAGCATAGTAGAAACACATGGCCACTTGCAAGAACCAGCATGGCACCAACTCTAGCTACCTAACTTGTTTACACCAAGCCCCACCTCCCTGAATTTCAGCAGATATATCCCTCCCAGTCATGCTTTCCTCAGTTCCAATGCTGCAGAACCCCTCCCCCAGAAGGCCCCACCAACACCTCATCTCCTGACCTGCACATTTTGGGAGGCTTCAGTTCTAGTGGCAACAGAAGGCCTCATTTCATAAATCCAGCACACACCTTGTTAAAATTTTCCATACCCAGCCAGGGACAAACACGGCCCAAAACAGGCAAAGAGAGCTTCTGAAGATGACTGGAATGAGGGGAAAACAAACAAACAAAAACAAAAACCAAAAAACAGCCAGGACTCACCAGCAAGGCACATACAAAGCTCATACGAGATATTCCTGAATTGTCAGGTCCTAAAGAAAGGAGACACTGCACTGCAGGACACTAAAGGATCTCTTCTTCATAAAGCTATTAGCAGGAGGCATAGCTGACTTTCCTAACACACGGAAACAGACACAAAGAGTTAGACAAAATGAAATGACAGAGGAATATGTCCCAAATGAAAGAACTGAACAAAACAGCAGAAAGAGACCTAAGCAAAATGGATATAGGTAATGTGCCAGAGAGAATTTAAAGTAATGATCATAAAGGTACTCACTGGACTTGAGAAAAGAGTGGAGGACATCAGTTAGACCCTTAACAAAGAGATAAAAAAGAACCAATCAGAGATAAAGAACACAAAAAATTAAATTATAAATACACTTGATGGAATAATCAGCAGGCTAGAGGAAGCAGAAAAATGAATTAATGACCTCAAAGACAAAGATAATTGAAAGTAATAAAGATAAGCAAGTGAGAGAAAAAAGAATTATGCAAAATGAGGACGGACTTAGGGAACTCAGTGACTCCATCAAGTATAATAACATTCATATTACAGGGATCCCAGAGGAAGGACAGTCACAAGAGAGGGAAGGAAATTTATTTGAAGAAATAACAGCTGAAAGCTACCCTAATCTGGGGAAGGAAACAGAAATCCAGATCTAGAAGGCAACTCCAGGAGATAATTTTTATGTTTTTAATTATTTTTTAGAGATTTATTTATTTATTTGAGAGAGAGAGAGAGACAGACTGCACAAGGGCATGAGCAGAGGGAGGGGCAGAGGAAGAAGCAGACTCCCCATGAAGCAGGCAACCCAACCTGTGACTCTATCCCAGGACCCTGGGATCATGACCTGACCTGAAAGCGGACACTTAACCAACTGAGCCACCCAGGTGTCCCAAAGACATAGTTTTTAAAAAGGCAAAAAAACAGTGATAAAGAAAATATTTTTAAAGCAAGAGAAAAGGAGAGTTACATACTAGGGAAACCACATAAGGCTACCAGCAGATTTTTTAGCAGAAACTCTGCAGGTCAGAAGAGACAGGCATTATGTATTCAAAGTGCTGAAAGGTAAAAAATCTACAGCCAAGAAGACTATCCAACAAGGCTACCATTCAAAATAGGAGAGATGTTTCTCGGACAAACAAAAACTAACGGAGGTTATGACCACTAAATTAGTCCTAAAAAAATGTTAAAGGGAACACTTTAAATGGAAAGGATATATTAGTGAGAGTATAAAAAGCACGGAATCAGTAAAATAAGTATATCTGTAAAAATTAGTCAAGGAATTAAAAAATGAAAGGATGTAAATTATGACATCACATATCTCGAACATGGTAGGAGAGGAGTAAAGAATGGATTCAAACTTAAGTGGCTATCAATTAACAAAGGCTGTTATATGAGGAAGATGTTATATACAAACCTAATAGTAACCACAAGTCAAAAACTACTAATTGATATGCAAAGAATAAAGAGAAAGGAATCCAAATATGTCACTAAAGAAAGCCAACAATCCATGAAAGTGAACAAGAGAAGGAAAGATCAGAGGAAAACTACAAAAACAATGACAAAACAAGTAACAAAATGGCAATAAATACTTACTATCCATAATTATTTTGAATCCAAATGGGCCAAATGCTCCAATCAAAAGATTTAGGGTGACAAAATGAATAAAAAAAAATAAAAATAAATTTTAAAAAACACGGTCTGGGGTGCCTGGGAGATGTAGTTGCTTAAGTGTCTCACTCTTGATTCTGGCTCAGGTCATGATCTCAGGGTTGTGAGATTGAGCCCTACCTCTGGCTCCATATTGAACATGAAGGCTGCTTACGATTCTCTCTTTTACCTTCTGCCCTTCACCCTCCTCACCAACAAAAACAAAAATAAAACCAAAAACATCTATAAGCTTCCTACAATGGACTCATTTCAGATGAAAGACACCTGCAGATTGAAAGTGAGAGGATGGAGAAATATCTATTATGCAAATGGATGTCAAAAGAAAGCTGAAGTAGCAATACTTAGATCAGAAAAACTGGCTTTAAAACAAGACTGTAATAAGAGACAAGGACACTCTACAGTTATAAAGTGGACAATCCAACAAGAAGATACACAATTGTAAATATTTATGCACTCAACATGGGAGCTCCCAAATACAAAAACATAACCAACAAACATAAAGGAACTAATATATCCTAATATAATAATAGTAGAGGACTTTAACATCCCACTTACATAGATAGATCATCCAAACAGGAAATCAACAAGGAAACAGTGGCTTTGACTGAAACATTGAACCAGATGGATTTAACAGATATAGTCATAACACTCCACCCTAAAACAGCAGAATACATATTCTTTTCAAGTGCACATGGAGCATTCTCCAGAATAGACGACATATTGGCCATAAAACAAGTCTCAACAAATTTAGAAAGAGCAAAGTCATACCATGCACCCTTCCTGACCAAATGCTATGAAACTAGAAATCAACCACAGGAAAAAATCTGGAAAGACCACAAATCCATGGAAGTTAAATAACATGCTACTTAACAGCGAATGGATCAACCAAGAAATCAGAGAGAAAATCAAGAATTGCATAGAAAAAAATGAAAATGAAAATATAACAAGCCAAAATCTTTGGGATGCAGCAAAAGTGGTTCTAAGAGGGAATTTTATAGCAATATAGGCCTATTTCAAGAATCAAGAAGAAGCTCAAATAAACAACCTAACCTTACACCTAAAGGAGCCAGAAAAAGAACAATAAACAAGCCCCAAGAGAACAGATGGAAGGGTATAATAAAAAAAATTAGAACAGAAATAAATGCTATAACAAAATAAAAAAACAAAACAAAGGAAAAAAAGAAGAGAGAACAGATCATTGAAACCAGGAGCTGATTCTTTGAAAAAATAAACAAAATTCATAAACCTTTAGTCAGACTCATGAGAGAGAGGACTCAAACAAAATCAGAAATGAAAGAAGAGAAAAAACCAATACCACAGAAACATAAAACTATTGTAATAGAATATTATTAAAAATTACACATCAACAAATTGGACAACCTAGAAGAAATGGATAAATTCCTAGAAACATATAACTTCCCAAAAGTGAAGCTGGAAGAAATAGAAGATTTGAACAGACCGATTATAAACAAAGAGATGGAACCAGTAATCAAATAAAAATCCCAATCAAAAAAGCCCAGGACCAGATGGCTTCAGAGGCAGTCTAGCAAACATTTTAAGAAGAGTTGATACCTATTCTCAAACTATTCCAAAACAAGGAAAAGGGAAAATTCCAAATTCATTCCATGAGTCCAGTATTACCCTGATACCAAAGCCAGATAAAGACCCCACACACACATACAAAGACCCCCCACACACATATATGCACATAAAAGAGAACTACAGGCCATTATCCCTGATGAATATGGATACAAAAACTCTCAATACTAGCAAGTCAAATCCAAAAGTACAATAAAAGAATCATTCACTACAGGGGAGGAGAAAAGATGGCAGAGGAGTAGGGGACCCTATTTCAACTGGTCCCCTGAATTGAGCTGGATATCTACCAGGCCATTTTTTTTAAAGATTTTATTTATTTATTTCACAGAGGGAGAGAGATCACAAGGAGGCAGAGAGGCAGGCGGGGGGGGGGGCGGGAAGCAGGCTCCCCGCTGAGCAGGGAGCCCGATGAGGGCCTCGATCCCAGGACCCTGAGATCATGACCTGAGCCGAAAGCAGAGGCTTTAACCCACTGAGCCACCCAGGCGCCCTACCAGGCCATTTTGAACACCCACAAAATCAGCCTAAGATATCTAAGATATAAGAAGATATATCTGGATCTCCCAGACTCCCAGACTCCCAGTCCAGTAGCAGTGGGGAAAGGACTTTAGGGAAGACCCCCAGACTGACACCTGGAGCTTTGGGGGTGCATGTGTGAAGCAGAGGTGGCTTGTGGTTTTAGAAGCACAAAGGGCAGAGACATGCCTGGACCTGAAAGCGAGGGCCGGGAGTGCTGCTGTGGGACACACAACCCAGGACACTGCAGTTTTTAGCCACACAGACAGAAATGGAGACAGTGTGGCACGGAAAGCTCAGTGAAGATCAGACTGTGACCTTTCTATTCTGTGACAGAAGTCTGTATACGGTCAGTTATACTCTGACTCTTGGAAGAGATGCAGAAAGCCACCAAGGAAACCCTCCAGGGAACAAAAGCCTCAAAAAGCTGGTTTTCACTGAGTCTATCACCCCACACACACACACACACACACATACACAGGGGGCAGGTCAACCATGACCAGAGTTGCCTGAATGACAGTGCAAAAAGCCCCTCCCCCAGAAGACAAACTGGAAGTACAAGAGGTCAGCAACCCTAAGGTCCCTATAAAACAGGTGCATTTGCTTGGGTTGTGGTCAATATTTTGTACTCTGTACATTTCCTCAACCATCCCTCAACAGAATGACTAAGAGGAAGAACCCCAGCAAAGGAAAGATTCAGAGACTGTGACCTCTGCCACAGAACTAATGGATATGGATATAACCAAGATGTCAGAGATTGACTTCAGAGTAACATTTATCAAGGCGATATCTAGGCTTGAGAAAAATACTAATGACAATTTAGAATAATGGCAGAAATGAGATCTAATCAGGCCAAACTTAAAAATGCTATGAATGAAATGCAGTCTAAGCTGGGTACTCTGACTGCCAGGGTAAACAAGGCAGAAGAATGAATTAGTGAGATAGATAGAAGATAAGATGGTAGAAAATAAGGAAATTGAGGCAGCATGGGAAAAACAAATGAAAATCCAAGGAATCAAATTGAGAAATTAGTGACTCAATGACATGTTCCAATATCAGCATTATTGGGATCCCTGAAGGGGTGGCAAGAAAGAGAGGTCTAGAAGATATATTTGAGCAAATCATAGCTGAGAACTTCCCTAAGCTGGGGAAGGAAACGAGCATTCATGTCCAAGAGGCAGAGAGGACCCCTCCCAAGGTCAAGGAGAACTGACTGATGCCACAACATATAATAGCATAATTTGCAAATCTTAGATGCAAGGGAACAATCTTGAAAGCAGCAAGAGGGAAGAGATTTCTCACATACAGAGGAAGGAACAGTGGAATAACTTCAGACCTGTCCACAGAAACCTGGCAAGACAGAAAGGAATGGCAAGACATATTCAGAGTATTAAATGAGAAGAACATGAAGGCAAGGATACCTTATCCAGCAAGGCTGTCATTCAGAATGGATGGAGAAACAAGAGCTTCCAAGACCAGCAGAAACTAAGAATATGTGACCACCAAGCTGACCCTGCAAGAAATATTAAGGGGGATCCTACAAAAGGAGAAAGACTCCAAGAGTGATATAAAACAGATATTTACAGAGGCAATCTATAGAAACAAGGACCTCACAGCCAACATGACAATAAGATCATATCTTTCAATAATCACTCTCAATGTGAATGGCCTAAATGCTCCCATCAAACAGCAGAGGGTTGTATATTGAATAAAAAGACAGGACCCATCCATATGCTATTTATAAGAGACTCATTTTGAACCTAAAGATACATCCAGACTGAAAGTGAAGGGATGCAGAACCATCTTATCCTGTTGGTGGGAATGCAAGTTGGTACAGCCACTTCGGAAAACAGTATGGAGGTTCCTCAAAAAATTAAAAATAGTGCTACCCTATGACCCACCAAGGACACTAATGAGTATTTACACCAGAGATAGAGATGTACTGAAAAGAAGGGCCACATGCACCCCAATGTTCCTAGCAGCAATGTCCACAGTAGCCAAACTGTGGAAGAAGCTGAGATGCCCTTCAACAAATGAATGGATAAAGAAGATGTGGTCCATATATACAATGGGATATTACTCAGCCATCAAGAAAGGATCAATACACAACTTTTGCTTCATCGTGAATGGAACTGGAGGAACTTACACTATGTGAAATAAGTTAAGCAGAGAAAGTCAAATATGGTTTCACTTATTTGTGGAACATAAGGAATAGTATGGAGGACATTTGGAGAAGGAAGGGAAAAATGAAGAGGGGGGAGTCAGAGCGGGAGATGAATCATGAGAGACTCTTGACTCTGGGAATCAAATTGAGGGTTTTAGAGGGGAGGGAGAAGGAGGGATGGGTTAGCCAGGTGATGGGTATTAAGGGGAGCATGTATTGCATGGAGCAGTGGGTGTTATGGGCAAACAATGAATCATGGAACACTACATCAAAAACTAATGATATACTGTATGGTGACTAACATAACATAATAAAAAAAAGAATCATTCACTACAATCAAGTGGGATTTATTCTTGGCTAGCAAGTGTAGTTCAATATTCACAAATTAATCAACATGATACATCACATGATTAAGAGAAAGGGTAAAAAACATATCCCCATTTCAATAGATGAAGAAAAAAACATTTGACAAAGTATAACATTTATTTATGATAAAAATCCTCAACAAGTAGGTTAGGAGGGAATATATCTCAACAGCCACCACCAATATGAAAAAGCCACAGCCAATATCATGCTCAATAGGGAATAACTGAGAGCTTTCTCCCTAAGGTAGGAAAGACACAAGGATATCCACTCTCACCACTTTTACTCAACATAGTACTAGAAGCCCTAGCTGCAGCAAACAAACACTAAAAAGAAATAAAATGCATCCAAAATTGGAAAGGAAGAAATAAAACTTTCCCTATTTGCAGATGACATATTATATAAAAGAAAATCAGACTCCACCAAAAGAAAACTAGAACTGATAAATGAATTCAATAAAGTCATAGGATATAAAATCAATGCACAGAAGTCTGTTGCATTTCTATACACTAATAATGAAGCAGCAGAAAGAAAAATAAAGAAAACAATCTCCTTTATAAGTGTACCCAAAATAATAAAATACCAAGAATAAACTTAACCAAGGTTAAAGCCCTGTAGTCTGAAAATTATAAAACACTGATGAAAGAAATTGAAGATAACACAAGCAAATGGAAAGATATCCCATGCTCATGGAGTAGAACAAATACTGTTAAAAGATCCATATGACCCAAAGCAATCTACACATTTAATTCAACCTCTGTATTAAAATACCAACAGCACTTTTCACAGAACTAAAACAAATAATACTAACATTTGTATGGAACCACAAAAAAACCTATTTAGCCAAAGCCATTCTGAAAGAAAAACAAGGATGTATCACAATTCCAGACTTCAAGTTATATTACAAAGCTGTAGTAATCAAAACAGTATGGCACTGGCACAAAAATAGACACAGATCAATGAAACAGAAGAGAAAACACAGAAATAAACCTACAATTATATGGTCATGTAATCTTTGAAAAAGGAGCAAAGTTTATACAATAGGGAAAAGACAGTCTCTTCAACAAATGATATTGGAAGAACTGGACAGCTACATTCAAAAGAATGAAACTGCATGACTTTCTCACACTATACACAAAAATAAACTCAAAACTGATTAAAGGCTTAAATGTGAGACCAGACATCATAAAAATCCTAGAAGAGAGAAAAGGCAGAAATTTTTTTGACGTCAGCTGTAGCAACATTTTTCTAGATATTTCTCCTGAGGCAAGGGTAATAAAAGCAAAAAATAAACTATTGAAACTTCATCAAAATAAAATGCTTCTACAGAGCAAAGGAAACAATCAACAAAACTAGATGGCAACCTACAGGATGGGAGAAGATATTTGCAAATGATATATCCAATAAAGGGTCAATATCTAAAATATAAAAAAACCTGATACAACTCAACACCCCAAAATGGGCATAAGTTATGAAAAGACATTTCTCCAAAGAAGAAGAAGGCTAACAGACACATGAAAAGATACTCAATATCATTCATCATCAGGGAAATACAAGTTAAAATTACAATGAGATATCACCACACACCTGTCAGAATGGCTAAAATCAACAACACAAGAAACAACAGGTGTTGGTGAAGATGTGGAGAAAGGGAACCCTTGAGCACTGTTGGTGGGAATGCAAACTGGTGCAGCCACTGTGGAAAATGGTATGAAGGTTCCTCAAAAAGTTAAAAATAGAACTAAAAATAGAACTATCCTATGATCCAGTAATCACACAACTGGGTATTTACCCAAAGGAGACAAATATACTAACTCAAAAGGATACATGCTCCCCCATGTTTTTAGAAGCATTATCTACAATAGCTAAATTAAGGAAACAGCCCATGCCTATTGACCAGTGAATGGATAAAGAAGATGGGGGACAAACTAAGAAACAGACTCTTAACCATAGGGCATAAACTGTTGGTTACCAGAGGGGAGGTGGGAGTGGGGATGGGTAAATAGGAGATAGTTAGTAAGGAGTCACTTGTGATGAGCACTGGGTGATGTATGGAATTGTTGAACAACTAACTGTATACCTGAAGTGAATATTACACGGTATGTTAACTATACTGGAATTTTTAAAAAAGTGTTTTATGACTAAACCTAACAAAAATGTGGAAGACCTCAGAAAAACTCATAGATGTTATTTAGAGAAATTGAAAATGGCTTAAGGAAATGGAGGATATAACATATACCACGTTCATTGACTGAATGATTCAATATTGTCATTGCAAATAACAATGAATCAATACTGCCATCCCACATCATCATGGGATATGTCAGTGTTCTTCAAACTAGTTTACAGATTCAAAGTATTTCTTTTTTTTTCTTATTTATTGCATAACTGGAGGTTTGAACCTCTTAATGCTATTTACCTATTTTGCTCACCACCCCCTTCCCTGGCAACCACCAGTTTGTTCTCTCTATAAGACTATTTGTTTAGTTCTGTTTAGATATCACTTGTAAATGATATCATATGGTATTTATCTTTTTCTGTCTGATTTATTTCATTTAGCATAGTACCCTCATGCTATCACAAATGGTAAGATTTCATTCTTTTTTTTTAATCAGTAATACTGTATTCTATTTATATAACACAAACACATACATACATGCACATACCTAACACCTTTACCCACTCATCTGTTGATGGACACTGAGGTTGCTTCCATACCTTGCCTGTTATAAATGCTGCAATGAACATGAGTGCATATATCTTTTCTAATTAGTATTTCTGACCAAAATCTCAGCAAATGTGTTTGTGGAATTTGACAAGTTATTTCTAAAATTTAAGTGGAAATACAAAAGTTTAAGCGAGAGAATTAAAGTAGGATGGTTAATCAAATTGAGAATATTCACTAAATTGAATACTATATAACGATGAAAGTAATAAACTATAGCTCCATGCAACATGGATGAAATTTATAAATATAACATTGAGCAAAATAAGTGAAACACAAACAAGAATATATGTGTGATATTATTTCTATAATTTTCCAAACAACAGACAAAACTAATTTGTAGTGTTTGAAATCAGGATAGTATTACACCTGGGAATTAGGTAGTGACTGAAAGCTAAAACGGGGGGGGGGAAGGTCTGGTAATTTTCTGATTCTTGATTTTTGTGTTTGTTATATGGGTAAATTATTTCATGGTATAAACTTAACATTTACATTGTTTGCTTTTTTAAATGTGTTTTTTTTAAGATTTTATTTATTTGACACAGAGAGAGAGATTACAAGTAGGTAGAGAGGCAGGCAGAGAGAGAGGAGGAAGCAGGCTCCCTGCTGAGCAGAGAGCCCGATGCGGGCCTTGATCCCAGGACGCTGGGATCATGACCCGAGCCGAAAGCAGAGGCTTTAACCCACTGAGCCACCCAGGCGCTCTTAAATGTGTTTTTTTTTAAGATTTTATTTTTAAGTTACCTCTACACCCAACATGGGCCTTGAACCCATAACCCTGAGATCAAGATTGCATGTTCCACCAACTAAACCAGCCAGGCACCCCTACACAGTTTCTTGATTTGGTAACATTTATACACACACCAAAAAGAAAAAAAAATAAGGAACTTTTTTATATAATGATAAGGAACATTCTTTAGAATAAATTCCAAAGAGAATGAAGCAAGGTAAAAAACTGTATAACATGCTACAATTTGTGTAACAGAAATATATATGTTCATATTTGCTATATATAGATAAGGAAAAAAATTATGTTACATATAACTGCCTTTATGTGTACATAATTAATCTCTGGAAAGATATAATAAATTAATAAGTAACACTCTTTGCCTCCATTGATGGGGACTAAGTGTCCAAGTAAAAGGAGTGCAAGATAAATCCTTCACTGTATATACAACTTACACCTTTTGAATGTCAAATGAGGTAAATATGTTAATTGTTAAAGAAAAATTTAAAATCAACATAATGCAAATTACCTTTATAAAGCAATACTATATTTTAAATTGGGCCTATAAAGTTCTCCAAAAGCCAGCTCCAATGGATCAAGTTTGCTAGATAATTTCATAAATTATAGGGTTCTTAAAATATTCTTTCCTTCAGCTTAGCTAATATTCCTTAGAAGTACTTGGATGATATCAACTAGCAGAACACCACAGATAGAAAAAAATAAACTCTGATACAATAAGTATAAATAAGTTAATGTCTTTATGCCATAGTCTGCCTATTGAATTTTACTTGAAAACCATATAAAACAATGCTATGCTTTTCCCATTATACAATTAATGATCAGTGTTAACAAGGACTATTAACATGTCTAAAATATGAATGTCTTATTTTATTCATTTTCAGATCATGCAGTACAGAAATCAAAACAGTTGTTCTTCCAATTTAGCTTTAAAATCAGATTTGAAAGGAATCCAAGGATCATTCCCCAGAAGCAGCTGAAATACCTAAACCTATTTCTCAAGTTACTGCCTTCAAAGATTATAAGACCAAAGGCTGAAGGTGCCCTATAAAAAATAAGAAGAACCCTAAAATGTACAGCATAAACTATATAAATTAAATATATATATATATGGCACAAACATAAGGGTATATAGAAATTTACATGGTCAACTGGCTAATTTAAGAAGACTTAAAGTTCCAAAAGATGCTTGGTTAAATTCTCCTTTACAGACCTAAGCCTCCATTCACCATACATTTAAAAATATATCCTTCTCTACAGTAAATTGTGATAGTTAATGATTATTTCAATTCAAGATAATGATTATTTTCAAATTCAAGATAATAAATTTATCTTCATCAAAAAGATGGATATATTTTTGTAAGCATTAAAATAAGCAATGCCTACAAAATTCTATGATTCTATGATATGTCCCCAAACTGTCGGCTTGGTCTTTTATGTTGCTGACAGGTAAATCCACATCAATTGAGATAATAAAACTATAACTGAAAATCATCACCATTGTTTTTCCCCCCATCTCCCAAAGGGCCATAAAAAGAGCCAAAACATTTCCTTCAACATTCCAACTGTGAGGGTAAAAAACTTATTTTGTCCATCTACACAAAAGTGTAGAGCCAGATCTACTTAAATCATTGAAACAAAGAAAAACAATAATCTTATGAGAAACTGATAAAATCAATATGTCAATATCTGAGTAGGAAATATTTTTAGAGATTAAAAAACAGGGATAGTATAACAACTCTTGACTGATCTTTAAATTTTTTAATATCCTGAAATTTCTGCTGCATTACTTACTTTAAAATTTAAGATAAAATAACCAAAATTAGATCTAATTTAAATGCAGAAATTCTATTTGGTTTTAGCAGACACCTAAAATATAAATTCCCTCCTCTCAAAATATACTAGATATAATAAAAATTTCCATTGATGCTGAATCCTAAAATACTGGAGACATAATTCTCATGAATATTACTCAGAATATTGAAGGTTAATGATTGAAATAGTACAGTATGCACATGAGTAGAAAAAGAAAAATTTCAGGTAAATAAAATGTCTTCATAACTGCCATCCTTTTTTCTCACATACTTATAAAAACAGATTTACTTCTTTCAACTCTGTCCATATAGTGACAGTTTCATATTAAACTATTACCATTCAACAAAATAAAATAAGCACTATCTTGAGTTCTTAGCAGTGACTGCCTGCCTCCATTATTCACCTACCTCAGTTTGAATAGTACTTGCTAACCTGTGTAAATTTACTTCTCAGGGGTTTCTTTTTCTTTCATTAACATCAAATTTTCCTGTGATGGCCCTTCTCATTCACTGCAAAGAGTTAGATTGTTTTCCAAATAATAAACAAATATCAGGTTATTTTTCAGTTAAATTACAGAGACAGATAATGAAATATAAATTTTACTTATCTCCAGGTGGATTATCAGTTGAGTAGATGTAAATTATATTCTAGGTTTAATTGACACCAACATTAGAAACATTAAAGTTTGCTAGTTTGTTACAAATAAAATCTAGTAACTTTTCCCATATCCACTCATTTAATTTTCTCTTTCTGATTATTAATATTTCATTCTAAATTGGGGGAATCTAAATTCTAATCAAATTATCATCTTTGAAAACAGTAAGCTTTTATGTGTAGTATTGCTCAATACTTAATACCAACATTTTTGGAATCTAAAACTTTTGTCTCTGGGGTTTTTCATGTTAAAATATTTAAAATATGTAAAATATTTAAAGCAAAAGAGTTTAGTGTAGGACATAACTGCCATGATCAAAAGGTATAAAAAAAATTAGGTTTTACTTGACTTTTAACTTTTAAGTCTTACTATTCAGCACCATGGCCTAGGGAAAAAAAATGCACCACTGCTGCAGTGCCAGTTTATAGAAAAGAACAGAAATGTTAGGAGTTCCCCATTAGACGACTGAATCTAATCAATGATGAATTTTCTATGAAAATAAACTACTATAAAAACAAACATAACATCAAATTATTTCTAGATTTTAAGACTCTGAACAAAACAAAACAGAACGAGTCTTCCAAAAGTTAACCTGAAAGTCCTCAGGAAATACTTTCTCATACATCAAGAAATTGTTTAACTCAGACATTCTTACCGTTCTCGGTTAAATTTAAGAGAATGAAGAATAGCTGGCCGTTTTTGTCTAAGATTCCACAAATGAAGGGTATCATCTGAACTTGCACTAACCAAAGCACCCTGAAACAAAAAAGAAGACAAAGTAAATGACTCACTTGCTTAAGAGCTTTTTGTTAAGCAAAAATAACAAGCTAATTTACTGAGTTTTTCACTACTTGGTGAGTTATTTGTATCAATATAACCTAGAAATATAAGAAAAACAATTGCACATACTTTAATCAGGAAGATTAAGAATGCTGAGGAGAAGCAAGTGAACTACTACATACAGATTGGTCTGGATGACTAGCTCAAGAAATATGCATTTACCACCAGAGAGAAAAAATTATCATAAGCATCATTAGAACTATTGAGGATTTTGTATTTTCTTTGGGAAAAACTAAGTTTAATTTTCTTATCTCTAATATTCACACACATACGATGTAGCTTCCAGAAAAGAAAATATCCAAACCAGTTTTAAGATTGCAATCTGGTCATATAAAAATTCACCATTTGCAAGGATTTTCTGTATAGTTGGAAAGTATATATTCTTTCTATAAAGCATATTTGGTATAATTTATTTTCAATAAGTAGCTTCCTTCAAAAAGCTTCACCTATGGGGCACCTGATTGGCTCAACTGGTTAAGTGTCTGCCTTTGGCTCAGGTCATGATCCCAGGGCCCTAGGCCAACTCCCTTCTCAGCAGGGAGTCTGCTTCTCCTTCTCCCTCTGCCCCTCCTGCCCTCCATTCATCCCCCTCCATTCTTTTATCTATGATAAAAAAAAAACATCTTTAATAAAAGAAAATGTTTCTCCAGCTAGAATTCAGTGTAACTACAAAAATAATACTAATTTTTTTACATTATATCAAAATACAGATTAATTATATTTCAAATACAATCAGATGTTTTCTACCTCTTAATATGCCAGACACCATAAGGGCAGATAACTAGCAGCCATGTATGATTTCATATATGTGTGTGTGTGTGTTTGTGTGTGTGTGTGTGTGTATACACACACATACATATATATGTGTGTATATATATGTAACTATTGCTTAAACTATTTATTTGCATTAAGTAAGAAGATCTTAAACTATGTCAGAACTTTTACTATTATGAGTTTCCCTGCTAAAAATGCCAATGCTTGCCCTATGATGAAGTCTGAAGGTATTCTAGAGTACTGAGTGTGTTCTATATAAATATTTTAAAGATTTCATTTATTTATTTGACACAGACAGCGAGAGAGACAGCGAGAGAGGGAATACAAGCAGGGGGAGAGGGACAGGGAGAAGCAGGCTTCCCACTGAGCAGGGAGCCTGATGCAGGGCTCAATCCCAGGACCCTGGGATCATGACCTGAGCTCAAGGCAGATGCTTAACAACTGAGCCATCCAGGCTCCCCTGAATGTGTTCTATAAAAAAGATCTTGCAGAATCATGGTATCCTAATATACCCAAAATTCTTTTCAGATTTTCCAAAGTAATCCTCAAGGCATTGAGTTCAGTCTGCTAAGTGCCTGAATTTGGTATGGCACAAATGTTTAAGGCATTTTTGTGTTGACAGCTCACTTAACTGAAAACAGTTCTAAAAGACACAATGATCCACTTAAAATGTGAGTAAAAACTATGAGTCCAAAGGGCCTTAAGAAGCCTTTAACTAATGGAAGATCTGCAACTCGTCTAACCTTTATAAATACATAATCCGTCTTTAGGAAGTTCCTCATCATCACAGGTCTATAGAATAGGGATAGGGTAGGGAACCAATCATCATAATAGCTATGGATGTATAAATAAATACAAATGCATATATGTACCAATAAATATATTTAAATATATATACAGATAGAAGAATCCATAGGTAAATAACTGAAAAAGTTATTTCATGATTTTGCTCTTATCTTAGAGCAAAAGATGAAGTTAATGCTGATTATAGACTTTAAATTAGTATGCTGAAGAAAAGTTTAATAGCCAATGGAGCAATCAGAGTTTTAGTAATTTTAAAAACATGTAAATAATCTGTAAATTATGCTGCATAATAATAACAAAATCCTCTGGTATGTGCAACTTTTCTCCTTTAAAATTTAATAGACAAACACTGAAGTAGCCTCTTATAAGAAATACAACCATCAATAATATTGCATACGTATATCTTTAAATATTTAGAATATATAAAAAATAACATTTAAATAAAAATATATTATATAATGTAAAAAAGGTCACATCAACTAATGTAGCATGTACATGTACGTCTCTGTGATAGTCAAGAAAATCCTTACCTCATTGATCAAGAATTGGAGCTGCAGGACAGCTGCACCACTTTCATGTTGGCAATGACAATCAACGCCAGGTCTCCCAAGTCTAATATATTAAAAGTCAAGGATTCTAACATTTTAATTAGTACTAATATTAATGAGTAAAGTAAAAACTAACTTACTTAGCATCTAATGTTTTGCTTTTTAGTTATCCTTATTTTTGTAAAAAATCTTAGTTGATACAAATTACATTATATAGCATAAGACATCAACAAAATGGCCAAATAGGACATCTCTTGCACATATCCCCTCCTTGACAACAATAATTTGCCATCCATGCACAAACAAAAGTGCCTTCCTGGGAGCTTCCAGATCTATATAGGAGACCGTGAAATCAAAGTGCAGTCCAAGAATGAAGAAAGTTGTTTTGAGAAGGCAGGCTTATCCCAAGCAGCTGATTTACTGACCGTAGTCTCAGCTACAGAAACAGAAATACCTCTATACTCCTGAGATTTCAACTATAGATAGCCTATTCAGCTTCGGGTCTGTCACCAGCATGTGCTATATGCTAAGAGATCTGAAAGCATCACCCTTGCATCAGGTGATAGTCATACAGACCTCATTTCAGCTGTGAATCCAGAAGTGGTATTTGAACCAGCTCTAAATCTTGGCTGCAGTGTGGGAGCCGCAGGAGGAAAGCCCACCATATTCAGGCAGATCAAAGATTCTGAAATGGCCTTGTAACTGGGCTCCAACCCATCCCAGCCACAGTCTAGAAACAATCTTGCTGGTGCAAGGACCGTTTTGGAGACACTCTTGTGTCTCTGGCAGTCTGTCAGTCTTCCAGAAGTCCTGACGGTCCAGGCTCCCTGCAGAAGACATTCCCATCTATGCATCTGAAGATCTGGAAAGGCCCTCATCCTCTACTCTCCACCCCTTCCAGTCATAGTCCACAAGTAGGCCTGCTGGCATGAAAACCAGGCTGCAGAAACTCCCATCTGTGCTCACAGGGATCCTGAAAGGGCCAATACATGAGCCCAGCATCCTCACAGTCATAGTCAGCCAGCAGTCCTGAGGGTACAGGGTCCCAGTGGGAAATATTCCTGGCTACAAACCTAATGACTCTGAAAGGCCTTATGTACAGCTCCAGCTCCTCCAAGTGTAATCTGTGAATAGTCCTACTGTCACAGAGACCTAGCAGGAGACACTACTGTTTGTACTCCCAGAGATCCCTATGCTAGGTACCCAGCCTTAATCCATGAGCAGTCTTACAGGCACAGGGACCTGGTAAGAGACACACTTGTACTCCAGAAGATCCTGAAAGGGCCTTATACTTGGCTTGAACCCTTCTGGCCATAGTCATAGACCTGTGACTTGGAGAAAGTCCTATCTGAGCCCCCAGGGCCAGGTATGTTAACCTTAATCTTGGTTGTGGAATGTGAAACAGCCCTGAAGCTCAGTTCCAGCTCTCAGCCACAGTTCAGGATCAATCCTGCCCATCCAGGGAGCCAGCCAGTAAGTAGGCAGAAGTTCTCCCAGGGATCTGATAGGAACCACACCCACCATTTACCTGATCATAGGTTCACTGATTATTTACCTAGTAATAGGACACACCTGTGGACCCTTGTCCAGTACTACCCTACTGGCAAGGTAGTAGAGGCAGTTGCATGCACCCAGGGACCAGAAGTGATCCACACTGGCTTAAGCCTTCTTAACAAGCCCAACCACAGACTCCATTGCAGATCCAGTGACAGCCTTTAACTGGATCCAACACAGCACACCTGCAAGTCTGGAAATAATATTATCAGCTCAGGGGATGGGACAAGATAAGGTCTTTATCTTCCAGTCTATAAAGACTGAAAGAAGTGTTTGTGCCTACAAATGCATAGACGTCAAGGCAACATGGATCGTGAAGAATCAAACATATGACATCACAAAGGACACTGATAGCACTCCAGTAATACACCTCAAAGAAATGGAGATCTGGGCACCTGGGTGGCTCAGTAGGTTAAAGCCTCTGCCTTCGGCTCAGGTCATGATCTCAGGGTCCTGGGATCGAGGCCCACATCGGGCTCTCTGCTCAGCAGGGAGCCTGCTTCCTCCTCTCTCTGCCTACTTGTGATCTGATCTTTCTCTGTGTCAAATAAATAAATAAAATGTTAAAAAAAAAAAAAGAAATGGAGATCTGTGATTGGCCCAGCAAAGAAATCAAAATAATCATCTTTAGAAAACAATGAAAATGCAAAAGAACATAGATAGCTAAACAAAAACAGGAAAATAATTCGTGAACAAAATGCATTTAATAAAGAAACAGAAACTATAAAAAAGAACCAAAAAGAAATCCTGGAATTCAAGAAAACAATGCCAGAAATAAAAAATTCAGAAGAGAGCTTCAATAATAGCTCTAATCACACAAAAGAATTAGAAAACTCAAAGACAATTCATCTGAAATTAGCCACTTAGAGGAACAAAAAGAAGAGTGAAGACAGCCTAAGTAAATTACTGGATACCAACAAGTAAATGGGCATTTGCATCATGAGAGTCCCAGAAGAAAAAGAGGAGAAAGTACCAGAAAGACTACTTAAAGAAAAAAAACAGCTGAAAACTTCCCAAATCTTAGAAAAGATACAGACACCCAAGTACAGGAAGCTCAGAGAAACCCAAGCAAGATCGACCCAAAGATTACTCTGAGAAATATTATAATCAAAATGTTTAAAGTCAAAGACAAGGAGACAATTTTGAAAGCAATAAGTGAAAAGTAACTTGTCACCACAAAGAAACCCACATAAGACTATCAGTGGATTTCTCTGCAGAAATCTAGCAGGCCAGGAAGAAGTGGAATGATATATTAAAAGTAATGAAAGAAAAAAAAAACTGCCAACCAAGAATACTATACCCAGCAAAACTGTCCTTCAGAAATGAAGGAAAGAAAGACGTTTCTGGACAAAGAGTAGCTAAGGGAGCTTATTAACACTAAGTGTTAAAGGGAGTTCAAGCTGAAATGAAAGGATACTATGTAACAATACAAAAACATAAAAGCATAAAATTCACTTGTAAGAGTAAATATATAGTTAAATCAGAATACCCCAGTACTGTAATGGTGGTACATAAATCACTTTAATCTCTATTATAAAAACTGAAGATAATATTTTAAAAATTATAGCTACAATAATTTGTTAATGGATACACAATATATAAAGATGTAAAATGTGACAATATCATAAACTGTTGGAGCAGAAGTAAAACTGCTGAGTATTTGTATGTGATTGAAGATGAGTTGTTATCAGCTTGAAATAGACTATTATATCTCTAAGATGGTTTACATAAGCCTCATGGCAACCAAAAAGAAAAAAAAATCTATACCATTTACATAAAAGGTAAAGAGAAAAGAATTAAAGCACATAAAAATATATACAAAAAATAAATAGATGAAAAAAGAACAAAGGAACTAAAAAATTCAGAAAACAATTTAAAAATAGCAATAGTAAGTACTTACTAACCAATAATTAATTTAAATGTAAATAAACTAATTCTTCAAAAATGGCTAAATAGTTAAAAAACAAGATTCAAAGATATGTAGTCTATATGAGACACTCTCTTTAGCTTTAGATACACATAGGCAAAAACTGAAGGAATGGAAAAATATATTATGCATTATACTGATGTCAGATAAACAACTTTTAGTCTAAATCAGTGGCAAGAGGAAAAAGTCACTATATAAGATAAAGGGGTCAATTCATCAAGAGGATATAAGTTATAAATACATATGCACCAACACTGGAGCACCTACATATCTAAAGCAAATATTAGAACTAGAGGGAGAAACAGCAGTACAATACTATTAAGACACCTAAGTACCCCATATTCAACATTGGAGAAATCATCCAGACAGAATTAATAAGAAAACAGTGGACCTAAATAACACTACAGACCAAATGGACCTAACAGACATATAAAGAACATTATATTCAAGAAACCAGAATACACATTCTTCTCAAGTGCATACAAAACATTCTCCAGGATAGATCATATGTTGGAACACAAAGCAAGAATACTGAAACTATTTCTAGTATCTTTTCTGACCACAGTGCTATTACACTAAAAATCAACAACAGCAGGAAAACTGGAAAGTTCACAAATATGTGGAACTTAAACAACACAATTCTGAACAACTAATGGATCAAAGAAGCAACCAAAAGGGAAATCATATATCTTGAGACAGATGAAAATGAAAATAAAACATACCTAAACTTATGGGGTACAGGAAAGCAGTTCTACAAAGAAAATGTATAGCAACAAATGCCAAAAATAAGAGAAAGATCTCAAATAAACAACCTAATTTTACACCAAAAGGAATTAGAAAAAGAACAAATTAAGCCCAAATTAGCAGAAGAAAGGAAATAATAAAGATTGGAGAGGAAATAACTAAAATGGACACTAAAGAGACAATGGGGGGGGGGAACAATGAAACTAAGAGCCATTTTTTTTGGAAGGGTAAACAAAATTGACAAACCTTTAGCTGGAGTAATCAAGAAAAAAAGAGAAGACTCAAATAAACTTGTAAATGAAAGAGAAGACATTACACATGATCCCACAGAAATACAAAGAATCAGAAGCTACTATGAACAATTATATGTAAACATATTGGCTAATTGAAAAGCAATGGATAAATTCCTAGAAACATAAAACATACTGAGAATGAATAATAAGAAACAGAAAATCTAAACAGACTAACGATGACTAGAGGGATTGAAGTAATAATCAAAACCTCCCTTGGGACACCTAGGTGGTTCAGTTGGTTGACTGTCCGACTCAGTTTTGACACAGGTCATGATCTCAGGGTCATGAGATTGAGCCCAGTGTCAGGTTCTGTGCTCAGTGCAGAATCTGCTTGAGATTTGCTCTCCCTCTCTCTTTGTCCCTCCCCCTGCTCACACTCATGTTCTCTCTCTCTCACTCTCTCGCTATCAAAAATAAATAAATAGGGGCACCTGGGTGGTACAGTCAGTTAAGCATAAGTCATTAAGTATCCTGGTTTCAGCTCAGGTCATGATCTCAGGGTCATGAAATTGAGCCCCCTGTCAGGCTCCACACTTAGCATGGAGTCAGCTTAAGATTCTCTCTCCTTCTCCCTCTGTCCCTCCTGCTCATCCTTGTGCGCTCTCTCTCTCTCTCTCTCTCTCTCTCTCTCTCTGTCTCAAATACATAAATAAATCTTTAAAAATAATAATAAAACAAACAAATAAATCTTTAAAAAAATAATCAAAACCTCCCAATAAAGGAAAACCCAAGACCAGATGTTTCCAGAGAACATTTAAAGAAGTAACGCCAATATTTCTCAAAGTCTTCTAAAGGAATGAAAAGGAGAAAACACCCTTAAACTCGGATTCCAAAGTCAACCTTACTCTGATACCAAATCCAGATAAGGACAGTATAGGAAAAGAAAATTACATGCAATACCCCTGATGAACATAGATGCGAAAATTCTCTACAAAATATTAGCAAACCAAATTCAACAGCATGCAAAATGAATCAGACACCAAGACTAAGTAGGATTAATCCCTGAGATGCAAGGATGGTCTAACATACATAAATCAATAAATGTGATACACTAGGTTAATAAAATGCAAGAGAAAAAATCATGATTCTCCAGAAGATGCAAAAAACAAAAACAAAAACAAAACCCAAACATTTGACAAAATCCAACACCCTTTCATGAAAAAATGCTCAATAAATTGGGTACAGAAAGAACATACCTAAATATAATTAAGGCCATATATCACAAGCACACAGCTAACATCATACTTGATTTAAAAAGTTGAAAGCTTTTCCACTAAAATCAAGAAGACAACAGTGCCTAGTCTTACCACACTCATTCAGCATAATTCTAGAAGTCCTAGGAAGAAATATAAGACAAGAAAAATAAAAGGCATCTAAATCACAAAAGAAGTAAAATTGTCTCTGTAGATGACATAACATTGTACATAATAATATTGTGCATAGTATCTTTAGATACTACCAAAAACATTAGAACTAATGAATGAATTTAGTAAAGTCGCAGGATACAAAACCAATATAAAAAAATCAGTTGCATTTCTATACACTAACAACAAAGTATCAGAAAGAAATAAAGAAAACAATCCCACTTGAAAAAAAACAAAAAAACAAAAACAAAAAAACAATAAAATATTTAAGAATAAATTTAACCAAGGCAGTGAAAGATCTATAAAGTAAAAACTATAAGATAATAATAAAAGAATTAAAGAAGACACAAATAGAAAAATATCCTGTGTACATGGACTGTAAGAATTTTTTTAAAAGATTTTATTTATTTATTTCACAGAGGGAGAGAGATCACAAGGAGGCAGAGAGGCAGGCGGGGGGGGGGGGAAGCAGGCTCCCCGCTGAGCAGGGAGCCCAATGCAGGCCTTGATCCCAGGACCCTGAGATCATGACCTGAGCCGAAAGCAGAGGCTTTAACCCACTGAGCCACCCAGGCGCCCTACTATACCGATTAGAATAAATTTTTAAAATATTGACAATACCACGTGTTGGCAAAGCTGAGGAGCAACTACAATTCATATTGCTGGTAGAAATTCAAAATGATACATCTCTGAAAAATGATTTCAGTTTCACATAAATTTAAACATACCACATGACCCAGCAATCCCATTCATCATAGTTATCATACAAATGGAAATTTTACTTCCACAAATTCTATACATTAAGGTCCTTAAGAAGCTTTATTTATGATACCTAAAAGCTGGAAACAATCCAAATGTCATTCAAAAGATGGATGGATTAACAAAATGTAGTATATCCATAAACAGAAGACTACTGTAAAAAGGAATTTCCTTTTAATGCATATATAACTATGATGAATCTAAAAGACATTATCCTGAGTAAAAAAAGCCAGATCAAAGAGTCACATACCATATGATTCTCTTAGGTAGAAGCTAGGCATGAGCAGTGGAAGGAACACCAGAAACAGAGTCCCAAATCCTTGAAGGGAATGATAGAAACAGGAGCTGGAGATGAGGACAGTGATAAATAAGCTACACATTAAAAGCCCAGGGGTACAATAACCTGACCTTGGGGCTTCCAAGACCTTGGGACTGACAGATCAAGAGCCACAGGTGCAGAATATGTGTTCTCCTATTCTACCTCTACCCCAGGGTAATCCTAGCCTCCTTATAATGAATTTGCATTGCAGGAATAGCACCCACCCACCCCCACATGGAGAAAGGCTGCCATGACATTCCAGTACAAACCTTGTAGGGTCAAAATCTCCCCATCCCAACCTGTGGAAGGAGTTTCCCAAATGATTAGCAACAGCCTCCATTACAGAACAGCCCTTGCAGGTCACAGCTCTTCCTAGCCCAGAGCAACGCAACAAATATCCCATTCCAAAATGACCTGGTGCAGGTTCCACCTGCCACAGCACTTTACACCAATTAAATCATGAATCTATTTTTAACTACTTTTTATTTAAGTATAATTACATAAAGTGTTATATTAGATACCAAGATACACTACAGAGCAGTAGTAATCAAATCCATATGGTACCAGCACAAGTACAAAAACATAAATTAGTGTGACAGAATAGAGGACCCAGAAATAAACCCATGCTTATATAGCCATATTAACCTACAACAAAGACAGCAAGAATATACAATGGGGAAAAACAGTCTCCTCAACAAATAATGCTGGAAGAACTGGACAGCTACATGCAAAAGAATGAAACTAAACTACTATCTTACACCATACACAAAAATAAACTTACATGGATTACAGACCTAAATGTGAGACCTGAAACCATAAAACTTCTGAAAGAAAACATAGAGTAATTTCTTTCACACCAGCCATAGAAACATTTTTCTAGGTATGTCTCCTGAAGCAAAGGAAACAAACACGGAAATAAACAAAGGTACTACACCAAAATAAAAAGTTTTTGCACAGTGAAAGAAACCATCAACAAAACAAAAAAGTAACCTATGGAATGGGAGAAGATATTTGCAAATCATATGCCAAATAAAGAGTTAATATTATATTAAATATATAAAGAACTTAGACAACTCAAATAAAAAAAAACCCAAATAATCTTACTTCAAAATGTGAATTTCTTTTTAACATAAAAATAAATTTTAAAAATTTAAGTTTAAGGGAAAGAAATTGTCAAATTAAACAAAAAACAACACCCAATTCTATGCTGCCTTACAAACACACTTGAAGTATAAAGACACAAATAGGTTAAAGTAAAAGAAACAGAAAAAGATATATCATGTTAAGACTAATCAAAAGAAAGCTTCAGTGGCAACATCCATATCAGACAAAATAAAATTCAGATTAGAGAATATTACCAGGGACAAAGAAGGTCATTTCATAATGTTAAGAGTCAACTCATCAAGAGGACAAGAGGATTTAACACACTTAAATGCTCATACAGCTAATAATAAGCCTCAAAATACATTAAATAAAACAAAACTGATGGAACTGCAAGGACAGATCAGTTTATAATTATATTGAGAGATTTTAATACCACTCAGTAATAGAAGAAATAGTAATAAAGAGAAAATCAGTAGAAATATAGATGTTAAACACATTCTCAGTCAAATTACAGATCAATTCACCCAATGATAGTAGGATACATATTCATTTCAAATGCACATTTAACATTTATCAGGACAGACCACAGACAGGGCCATAAAACAAACTTCAATTAATTTAAAAGGATTCAGGTTATACAGAGTATATTCTCTGACCACAATGGAATTAGATTAGAAATCAGTAACAGAAATATCTCTAGAAAAACATCTAATATTTGGAAACTAAATAACACACAAATGACCTATTAGGTCAAGAAAATAAATCATACAGAAATTAGAAAATATTTTAAACATAGTGAAAGGAAAACACAACATATTAAAATTTGTGGGTGGAGAATTCCAAATCTGCGAGGCTGAAGTATCTCCATTCCTCCCAGTTTCTGCCTCTTACAACAACAACAACAAGTCCCTGTATATAATATTACAAACAAACATAGCAAGAATCTGAAAGGTAAAAAGAATGATGAAAGACAGAGCAACTCAGGACTTGAGGAATGACACAGCAGTGATTTCCTTGGGTTTCCTTATCATGTCTATGTATCCTGGATAATGCACAGTCGAAGTCTCCAACCGAGAACCACAAATGGTACAAACAAAAAAACAGAAACAAAAACTCCAAGAAAAGGCTGTTTTCCCAGCCAAAGGACTGAGAAGATAGGATGGTCTAAAACAAATTTTGGCATCGCTGACCCTAATCTAGCAAACAACAAGGAAAAAACTCTCCTCTTCCTGACTCCACACAGTTTAACAGGGTTGACTGGGGAACTGATCTTCCCCCTTATCCTGCCCCCATTCTGCAGAAAGCATACTCCAACTGCCTTAGCAGGTAGTGTTTAAGGGCACAAAAAGGGAATTAATCACCCATCCCCTGCCTGGCATTAGAAGGTAGCGCTCTGTTCCACTGTTAGGTGGTAGTAGTACACTAAGGAGAACACTAACCTGCCATCTCCAGACTAGTGGAGACAGGTGGGAGTAACCCATTCTGATGGGACAGTATTAGTGAGTCTGAATGTGCATCTGATGTCACATTCCTTTCCTAGAATTAAAAAAAAAAAGGTGTTCTAATTCTCCTACCAAGGTAGTATCTGTGGAGTTCAGGGACAATAAGATTTAATGAGATGGTACAAGGTGAGGATTCACACACACATTAGGCTTCACACATACTCTCCTAGTTCTTCATATCAGCAGTGTGGTCATTGGGAAATTGAATATCCACACCCACCTGACAGCAATAAGACTGAATAAGGTGGACAAATCAGGGCTAGTCAGGATCCATATTGTGTCAGAAGATCCTACTAGGAGCTGAAACTCCAACAATAAGTTGGAACAAGGTGGTGTAAAGAAGAGTGGTTGTTACCATGCTTCCTATCTCTCCTGACACTGGGGCCCTGTAGGAAGATGAACTTCTATTCCCACACATCAGAAAATGAGGTGGGTGAGTCAGTACCCATTTATGCTGGGGTGGGTGTGTTGAACCCCAGAACCCACCACAAAACCTGAATATACACACCCACCTGGTCCTCAAGCTACACCTCAATAGGGGGATTTAGCTAGTTTAAAAAATGATTAATAGCATCCAAATTTCATAATACAAAATCCAAAATATCCAGGATAAAACTGAAAATCACTCATCACCTGAATATACACACCCACCACAAAACCTGAATATACACACCCACCTGGTCCTCAAGCTATACCTCAATAGGAGGATTTAACAAGTTTAAAAAATGATTAATAGCATCTAAGTTTCATAATATAAAATCCAAAATATCTGGGATAAAATTGAAAATCACTCACCATACAAGAACCAACATTATGGCATTTGAATGAGAAAAGAAAATACATGCCAACATAAAAATGAATTAGATGTTGTGATTATCTGAAAAAAGTTTTCAACAGTGATCACAAAAATCCTTCAATGAGCAATTATGAATCTTCTTAAAACAAATGAGAAATAAAGATCAGCAAAAATAAATTCTAAAGAAGAAATGAAGGGAAAATATAATAACCAAGATAAAAATGGATAGTCTCAGTAGTAGAGTAGAGACAAGGATAAAGTCAGTAAACTTGGGAAGAGATCAATAAAATTTATCTGATCTGAACAACAGAGGGAAAAGAGACTGAAGTGAGGAAACGCAATAAACAGTGTCAAGGGTGGGTCTGTAGAACAAGAACAAAAGATATAACATTCATATAATTGGAGTCCCAGAGGGAGAGTAAAAAAATAGTGGGATTGAAAGACAAATATAAAATATAATGGTTGAAAACTTCCAAATTTGATGAAATACACAAACCTACAGACACAGGAAGTGGAGCAAATACCAAGTAAGATAAACCCAGAAATATCCATGTCGCGAACCATCATACTTAATGGTTAATTGAATTGAATGATTAAGTATTAACCATTGAATTAATGCCTAATTCATACTTAATGAAAACTAAGGGGAAAAGCTTTGGAAAGCAGCCAAAGTATTATAAATGAATGTGAATTTGAATGACGTTAATTTCTCATCTGAAACCACAGAGGCCCAAAGAAAGAATTATAACATGTTTCAAGTAATAAAAGAAAGTAACTGTCAACTGTGTATATGCAGAAAAATATCCTTGAGGAACAGAGAATAAATACATTCTCAGATGAAGAAAAACTAACACAATTTGTTTCTAACAAATCTACCCTTTAAAAAAGTCTAAAGAAAGTGCTCTAACAAGAAAGAAATGAAAGTTCTCAAATCAATGACACATATTTTCACCTTTAAAAATGTCTCCTGGAAAAAGAAGTCTTGGAGCTTCAGAGAGGAAATAACAGGAATGGGTAAAAATTGGGGTAAATAATAATAGATTAGCCTACTTCTTATGAGTTTCTTAAATTACATTTGGCACCTGAAACAAAAATGGTAGAACCATCTGATGTGGTGCTGCTCGAGGCATTTACAGAAAATACGTAAGATAATTGTAGTTTAAAAGTAGACAGGGTACAGGGACCTAAATGGAAGGAAGGTTTCAGTTTTCCTCAAAGTGAAAAAAATGTTGATACTAGTAGACTGTGATAATTTGTGTATATTTATTATAAGACCTAGAGCAACCACTGAGAAAACTCTACAAAGCAATATACTCAAAAACAATATAAAAAATCAAGATTGAATTATTAAAAATGTTCAAAATAACCCAATAGGACAATAGGAAAAGACAAATAGGAACAAGAAACAGAGGAAACAAGCAGAAAACAAAAAAGTAAAATGGCAGAATTAAGCCCTAACATATAAATAATTACCTGATAGTAAATTGCCTTCATATATCAATTATACAAAGTAGATTGACATTGTAGATTGAAAAGAAAATGATCCTACAAAATCAATATACAAAAATCAGTTGCATTTCTATATATTAATGATGAATTATCAGAACAAGAAATTAAGAAAATAATCCCATTTACAACTGCATCAAAAAGAATAAAATACCTAGGAATAAATTTAACCAAAGAAGTGAAAGGCTTAGACAATTAAAACTGTAAGATATTGATAAAAGAAATTGAAGAAGTTATAAATTAACAAAAAGATATTCCATGCTCATGGACTGAAAGAATTGGTACTGTTAAAATATCCATTCTACACAAATCAATATACAGATTCAATGCAATCTCTATAAAAATTCCAGTGGCATCATTTACAGAAATAGAACCCTAAAATATGTATAAAACCACAAAAGACTTTGAACAGCCAAAGTAATCTTGAGAAAAAAGAGAACAAAGCTAGAGGGATCATGCTTACTGATTCCAAACTATATTACAAACTTACAGTAATCAAAACATTACAGTATTTGCACAAAAACAGACACATAGACCAATAGAACAGAACTAAGAGCCCAGAAACAAATGCATGCATACATGGTCAACTAATATTTAATGAGAGTCAAGACTACTTGATGGAGAAAAGACAGTCTCTTCAATAAATGGTGCCAGAAAAACTGGTTAGCCACATGCAAAAGAAAACTGGACCACTATCTTACAGTACACATAAAATTGCCTCAAAATGGGGCGCCTGGGTGGCTCAGTGGGTTAAAGCCTCTGCCTCTGGCTCAGGTCATGATCTTCAGGGTCCTGGGATCGAGGGCCATATCGGGCTCCCTGCTCAGCAGGGAGCCTGCTTCCTCCTCTCTCTCTCTGCCTGCCTTTCTGCCTACTTGTGATCTCTCTCTGTGTATCAAATAAATAAATAAAATCTTTAAAAAAATTGCCTCAAAATGGATTAAAGACTTGAAATATAAGATCTGAAACCATAAAACTCCTAGAAGAAAATGAGTTAGTTACTCCTAGCAGTAAGCTCCTAGACATTGGTCTTGGCAATGATTTTTTTGGATATGATACCAAAAGCAAAATAAACAAGTAGGACTACATCAAACTAAAAAGCTTCTGTACAACAAAGGAAACCATCGACAAAATAAATGGGAGAAAATATTTACAAATTACGTATCTGACAAGTGGTCAATATCCAAAATATATAAAAAACTCATACAACTCAATAGCAAAATAAAAAAAAAATTACATTGTTTTTCAATTACATTGAATCAATTTCAATTACATTGAAAAATGGGCAGAGAATCTGAAAAGACATTTTTCAAAAGACCTACACATGGCCAACTGGTGCATGAAAAGTTGCTAGGCATCACTAATTATCAGAGAAATGCAAATCAGAACCACAATGAGGTATCTTCTCATACCCGTTAGAATGGCTATTACCAAAAAGACAAGAAATAACAAGTGTTAGTGAGATATGGAGAAAAGGGAACTCTTGTACACTACTGGTGGGACTGTAATTTAGTACAGCCACTATGGAAAACAGTATGGAATTTCCTCAAAGAATTAATACTAGAACTTCCATATGATTCAGCAATTCCACTTCTAGATATTTATCCAAAGGAATTAAAGAGAGGACATCAATAGTTATCTCATAGACATTAAAAATATGCCAAAACCTGGACAATGTGGGCGTTCACAATCATTACTCATTTCAAAGAAACCAAATTTATTTGACCATATTCCACTTACCTGAATATTTAACGAAATGAAGTTGATATTACTGTAACAAATAATAAAACAAAAATTAAGGATACATTCGTATAGCACCTGTTCTTGTCCCAATAGCCAAGATTTTCTGAACTGGGTCAAAGGCTAACGCTGTGGGCTGATAAGGGAAACCATGCCGAACTGTCTGAAAGAGAGCAGATAGTAAAAACAGTCATCAAGGAAATAAAAATTAATACAATCAAAATTATAAGATACCATTGTCCAACTACCATAATGACTAAAATAATTATTTTTAATTAAAAAATTACTACTACCAAATGTTGGTAGGAATATAAAATGACACAAACACTTTGGAAAATTGCCTTGCAGTTTTCTATAAAACCATCTGTCTTATGACCTATAAATTTCACTCCTATATATGTATCCCAGAAAATAGCACATGGCCACATAATAATTTGTATAAGTATGCCTCTAATAGCTTTATACATAACAACCTAGAAACATTCCAGCTGTCCAAAAAGAGAATCAAAACCAAAAATGTGCTGTACTCATACAATAAATTACCACTCACCAGTTGAAAGACAAACACTAATGCCAGATGCAAGAACATAGATGATTCTCAAAAACGTTATGCTAAATAAAAGAAGCAATATACAAAACGGTGCATATAGTATAATTTTATTAGAATTTGAACAAGTAAAACTAACCTATGGTGAAAAAAAATCAGAGCATTGGTCAACTTGAGGAGAACTCACTGGAAGGGGGTATGAGTAAAGGTAATATCCCATATTTTGATAAAGGTTTGGATTACACAAGTGTATACACTGGTAAAAACTCATCAAATTGTACAATAAAATTTATGATTTCTCTGTGTGTAAGTTAAACATTAAAAAAGATAAGAAAATAGTACTACAAACAAATATTGAACTCTAGTTAACGATATGCATATTGAGTTTTAAGAGGTAAAGTCTACTGACACCTGCAACTTAATTCAAAATGCATCCATAGAAGTATTATGGTTCATAGATGGATAGACCTATATTATAAAGTAAATACAGCAAAATGAAAATTGTCAAATCTAAGTGGTGAGTATGTATGTATATATGTGTGTGTATACACATACATACAGGAATGCTCATAGTATAACTTTTTCAACTCCTTTTTGTGTTTGAAAGCTTTCACAGTCATACAATGGGGAAAAAAGAAAAGAAAAATATACAGTTATTAATATCATAAAGGTGACAAGACTAACAAGAATATGTAATAATATACAGGAATTAATTTCAACATGAAATATAACTTTTGAAAGAAATAGAGGACCCACATAGGTCAGAAAAAATAGATTCTAGAAGAAGTTGGGGAAGATAGCAGGGTAGGAGGACCCTGAGCTCACACCATCCATGTTTACAACTAGGTATCATCCACATCTAAGTAGATTAAACCCTCCAATCTGAAGAAAGGCAAACAAACCCCACAACTGAAAATGGAGAACAGGCTGCATCTGAAAGTTTAGGAAAGACAAAAAGTCAGAGGAAGCTGCCTGCAGGAGGGAGGGAACTAGCACATGTAGAGGGCAAAGAAATGGTCCCTAGGACCAGGGAGCATACAAAGGAGAAGACTAATCCTCATGTTTGGCTTTGAAAATCAGAGAGGCTGAATTCCATGAGTTTGTATAACTAATGTGACTTGTAGCCTGGAGCTTTAAAAGCTGACTCAGCCCTGGGTTAGCCACAAAGGCAAGTGATAGCTGGGTCACTGCAGTTAAGACACAGCAGCCTACATGGACAGGAAGCACAAAAACAGCAATTTACACAATACCAGGAGCTAATGGGAGACAGATTTATTCATACTGATTTCAGAGTGTGTTTGGGAACTTCTCTGAAAATGAGGGAGCTGGCAGGAAACATTTTCCTCCCCTGTTCCCCAGAATAAATAGAGGGCCATCTGGAGGAGTCAGGCTACACAGCCTTTTGCTACCTAAACTGCTAGCAGTATGCCACAAGTTCCCCTGAGGACTCACCTATTCTAAGCCTGCTAGCTTTGGCCCTGGGCTCAGTACCAATTTTGTGAAAGCTGCCCATGTGCCCTGCCTAGCCACTGGATACACAGCCACTGCCACACTGCACACAGCCACCTGGGGGAATGCAGCCCCCAGTTTCCATAGAACTTCAGGGGATCTGGCATAAGACTAGTGGCCCAGCAGAAATTTTGCTAATGCTGCTGTCCTGTTCCCAAATTTTCTCAAAGCCACATTCCCTCAGAGTTGTCCTACCTAGGTCCCACCACCACTAAGAGCAAGCACAGCCCATAACAGGCAAAGCATCTGTCTGACAACTGCACTGAAAGGAAAAGCAACTCAGACACAAAAGCAGGACATAGGCAACACACATAGGATACTCTCCTGAAGGGCCATGTTCTGGTGAACAGGGAACATGGCACTCCAGAGCACTATAGGATCTCTTCTTAATAAAGTCACTATGTTCAAGAACAGAAAGCGTAGCCAACTTTCTTAACACAGAGAAACAAACACAGAGAGGAACAAAAAATGAGACCGGGAAATTTATCCCAAATGGAAGAAGAGGACAAGGCCATAGCCAGAGGTCTAAGCAAAACAGATATAAGTAAAATGCCTCATAGAGAATTTAAAGCAATGATCATAGGATACTCCTGGACTTGAGGAAAGAGTGGAAGACATGAGTGAATCCCATAACACAGAGATAAAGGATAACATAGCAGAGATAAAGGGCTCAATAAACAAAATGAAAAACATGTTTAATGGAATGAATAGCAGGGTAGAAGAAGCAGAGGAACGAATCAGTGACCTAGATGACAGAGTAATAGAAAATAATCAAGTTGAACAAAAGACAGAAAAAAGAATTATGCAAAATGAGAATAGGCTCATGGAATTCACTAACTCCAGCAAAAGTAATAACATTCATATTATGAGTCTCAGAGCAAAAAGAAAGAAAGAAGGGAACAGAAAATTTATTTGAAGAAATAATAGCTGAAAACTCCCCTAAAGTGGGGAAGGAAACAGATGTCCAGATCCAGGAGGCATAGAGAACCCCAATCAAAATTTAAAAAGGAGGCCCACAGTGGTGCCTAAATGGCACAATTAGTTAAGTGTCTCGACTCAGGTCATAATCTCAGAGTTGTGAGACTGAGCCCCATGTCAGGCTCCACACTGGGCATGGAGCCTGCTTGGGATTCTCTCTCTCCCTCTGCCTCTCCCCGACATTCTCTCTCTCTCAAAAAAAAAAAAAAAGAGGCCCACACTAAGATATATTGTAATTAATTTCACAAAATATAGTGGAAAAATAACTTTTAAAAGCAGCAAGACAAAAGAAAACAGTAATACACAAGGGAAAACCCATATGACTGGCAGATTTTTCACCAGATACTTTCCAATCCAAAAGGGAGTAGCATGATATATTCAAAGGGCTGAATGGGAAAAATCTACACCTAAGAATACTCTACTGCAAGGCCATCATTCAGAATAGGAGAGAATAAGAGTTTTCCAGACAAACAAAAACTGAAGGAGTTCATGTCCACTAAGCCAGCCCTGCAAGAAGTATTAAAGGGGACTCTGAGTGGAAAGGAAAGACCAGAGCTGACAGTATGATGGTAGGAAACACAAAAACAGTAAAAATGAATATTTCTGTAAAAAATCAGTCAATAAACTCACAAAATAAAAAGATACAAAATATAACATCATATATGTAAAACATGGGGAGAAGAATAGTAAAGAATGGGTTCAAACTTAAATGACCATCAACTTAATATAGACTGCTATATGCAGAAAAGGTTATACACAAACCTTATGGTAACCATGTATCAAAAACCACAAATAAATGTGCAAAAAATAAAGAGGAAGTAATCCAAATATACCAGTAAAGAAAATCAGCAAAACATGAAAGAAAGACAAGGATCAGAAAAAATCTTTAGAAACAACCACAAAACAAATAAAAGTGATAATAAATACATATCTATCAATATTAACTCAATGTAAATGAACAAATAAATGCTCCAATCAAAAGTCATAAGGTGACAGAACAGATAAAAAGCCAAGATGCATCTATATGCTCTCTGTAAGAGACTTGTTTCAGACCTAAAGACACCTCCAAATTGAAAGTAAGGGGATGGAGAAACATATATCATGCAAATGCATATCAAAAGACAACTGGAGTACCAATACTTATATTAGACAAAATAGACTTTAAAGCAAAGACTGAAAAGAGACAAAAAGGACACTATCATTATAAAGAGGACAAACCAACAAGAAGATCTAAGAATTGTAAATATTTATGTACCCAAAATAAGACCATCCAAATACATAAGGCAGTTAATAACAAACATATAAAGGAACTCATTGATAATAATACAATAATAGTAGGGAACTTTAACCCCCTACTTAGAGATCATTTAAGCAGAAGATCAACAAGGAAACAATGGCTTTGAATGACACACTGGACCAGATGGACTTAACAGATATATTCAGAACATTACCCCCCTAAAACAGTAGAATACAGTCTTTCCAAGCACACATGGGACATTCTCCAGAATAAATCACATATTAGTCCACATAACAAGCCTCAACAAATTCAAGAAGATTGAAGTCATACCATGCATCTTTTCTGCCCACACTATGAAACTAGAAGTCAACCACAAGAAAAATCTGCAAAGATCTCAAATACATGTAGGTTAAAGAACATGCTACTAGACAATGAATGGGTCAACCAGGAGATAAAAGAAGAAATTTAAAAAGTACATTGAAACAAATGAAAATACAACAATCCAAAAACTTTGGGATGCAGCAAAAATGGCCATAGAGGGAAGTTTATAGCAATACCACCTACTTAAACAAGAAAATCTCAAACAACCTAAAATTATGCCAAAGGAGCTAGAAAGAATGATAAAACCCAAACCAGCAGAAGAAAGGATTAGAGCAAAAATAAATGATATAGAAGTTTGAAAAAACAATAGAACAGATTAATGACATCAGGAAATTGTTCTTTGAATAAATCAATAAAATTATTAAACTTTTAGCCAGACTTATCAAGATAAAGGGAGAGCTCAAATCACATCACAAATGAGAGAGGATAAATAATAACCAGTACCACAAAAATGCAAACAATTTTAAGAGAACATTATGACAAACTATATGCTAACAGATTGGACAACCAATCTACATTCTACAACCAATCTACATTCCTAGAAACATATAAACTACCAAAACTGAAACAGGAAGAAATAGAAAATTTGAACAGACCAATAACCGGTAAACAAACTGAATTAGTAATAAAAAAAAAAAAAAACACCTCCCAAAAAACAGAAGTTCAGGGCCAGATGGATTCACAGGCAAATTCTACCAAGCATTTAAAGAAGTGTTAATAACTGTTCTTCTCAAACTATTTCAAAAAGTAGAAGAGGAAGGAAAACTTCCAAATTTATTTTATGAGGCCAGCATTACTCTAATACCAAAGCAGATAAAGACTCCACTAAAAATGAACTACAGGCCAATACCCCTGATAAACATGAATGCAGAAATTCTCAATAAAATATTACTAAGCCAAATCCAACAGAACATTAAAAGAATCATTCACCATAATCAAGTGGGATTTATTCCTGGGTTGCAAGGGTGGTTCAATATTTGCAAATCAATCAACATCATATATCAGATCAGTAAGAGAAAGGATAAGAACCATATGATCCTCTCAAAAGATGAAGAAAACATTTGACAAAGCACATCCAATCATGATAAAGCATCCATTCATGATAAAATCCCTCAAGAAAGAGGTTTGTAGAGAACATACCTCAACATAATAAAGGCGTTATATGAAAAATCCACAGTTAACACTCTCAATGGGGGAAAAACTGACCTTTTCCCCTAAGGTCAGGAATAAGGCAAGGCTGCTCATTCTCACACTTTATTTAACATAATACTGGAAGTCCTAGTCACAGTAATTAGAGAACAAAAAGGAATAAAAGGCATCCAAATTGGTAAGGAAGAAATAAAACTTTTCCTATTTGCAGATGGCATGATACTCTATACAGAAAACCCAAAGACTCCACCAAAAAACTGCTAGAACTCATAATAAATTCAGTAAAGTTGCAGGATACAAAATCAATGTGCAGAAATCTGTTGTATTTTGATACACCAATAATGAAGCCACAGAAAGAGAAATTAAGAAAATAGTCCCACTAACAATTGTACTAAAAATAATAGATACCTAAGAATAAACCTATCTAAAAAGGTAAAAGATCTGGACTCTGAAAACTATATAAAATACTGTGGAAAGAAATTTAAGATGACACAAAGAAATGGAAATCCATGCTCATGGGTTAGAATAACAAATATTGTTAAAATGTCTATACTACCCAAAGCAATTTACACATTTAATGCAATCTCTGTCAAAATACCAACAGCATTTTTCACAGAACTAAAATAAACAATCCTGAAATTTGTATGGAATCATAAAAGACCCTAAATATCCAAAGCAATCTTGAAAAAGAAAAGCAAAGCTGGGGGCATCATAATTCCAGACTTCAAGTTATATGACAAAGCTGTAGGAATCAAAACAACACTGTTCTGGCAAATACAAAATAGACAAGTAGATCAATGAACAGAATAGAAAACCCAGGGACAAACCTACAACTATATGATTAATTAATCTTCAACACAGCTGAAAAGAACATCCAATGGGAAAAAGACTGTCTCTTCAACAAATGGTGTTGGGAAAACTGGACAGCAAAATGCATGAGAATGAAACTGGATACTTTCTTACACTATACACAAAAAATAAATTCAAATTTTGTTAAGGACCTAAATGTGAGACCTAAAAATATAAAAATTCTAGAAAACAGGCAGTAATTTCCTTGACATCAGCCATAGCAATTTATTTCTAGATATTTCTCCTGAGGCAAGGGAAACAAAAGCAAAAATAAACTGTGACTACATCAAAATAAAAGCTTCTCCATAGTGAAGGAAACAATCAATAAAACTAAAAGGCAACCTACAGAATAGAAGATATTTGCAAATGATATATCTGATAAAGGGTTAGTGTCCAAAATATATAAAAACCTGATACAACTCAGTACTCAAATAAATAATCCAATTTAAAAATGGGCAGAAGACATAAACAGACATTTCTCCAAAGAAGAGATACAGATAGACAACAGATACATGAAAAGATGTTTACCATCACTTATATTAAGGAAATGCAAATGAGACATCACCTCACTCCTGTCAGAATGGCTAAACTCAACACAAGAAACAACACTGGTTGGCAAGGATGTGGAGAAAAAAGAACCCTCTTGCACTCTTGGTGGAAAGGCAAGCTGGTCCGGCCACTGTGGAAAACAGTTTCGAGGTTCCTCAAAAAGTTAAAAATAGAACTCTCCTAAGACCTAGCAATTGCATTACTAGGTATTTACCCAAAGAATATAAAAACACTAATTCAAAGGAATACATGCACCTTATGTTTACAACAGCATCATTTATAATAGCCAAGGTATGGAATCAGGAAGTGTTCATCAATTGATAGCTAAATAAAGAAGTTGTGGTATATATATACACAATGGAAAGAAAATGAAAAAGCCACGAAAAAGAATGAAATCTTGCCATTTGCATTGACATGGATGAAGCTAGAGACTATAATACTAAATGAAATGTCAGGCAGATAAAGACAAATACCATATGATTTCACTCAGATGAGGATATTAAGAAACAAAACAAATGAGCAAAGGAAAGTAAAAGACAATTAAGAAACATACTCTTAATTATAGAGAACTATAGAGAATGGAGGTGAGTGGGGGGATGGTTTAAATAGGTGAAGGGTAATAAGGAGTACACTTGTTGTGATCAGCACTGGGTGATGTACAGAACTAATAAATCACTATATATTACACCTGAAATGTTATATTAACACTGTATGTTAACTAACTGGAATTAAAATAAAACCATTAAAAAAAGATCTATATCTTGTTCAGCCACTTAGTGCTCCAAGCACATTTTTAATTTTTTTTAATTTTAAGATTTTATTTATTTATTTGACAGAGAGAGAGACAGCAAGAGAGGGAACAACAGCAGTGGGAGTGGGAGAGGGAGAAGCAGACCCCCTGCTGGGCAGGGAGCCTGACTCAGGGCTCCATCCCAGGACCCTGGGATCATGAACTAAGCCGAAGGCAGACACTTAACAACTGAGCCACTGAGGCACCCCTCCAAGCACTATTTATAATGGATATATTTTTATAATAAAATATTGATTTGTAAATATTCAGAGATGAAAAGAAAGATAAACTACAGCATGTAGTTCATCTAAAACTCTTATTCCCCAGAAAAAACAATGTAAAAATTTCCTTGAAAACCCTATTTTCACTTAAAGCATATATCAGTATATATGCATATTATCTAATATATAACCAAATCTGTAATCTGTTTGTTTTTTTTTTCACTCAACAGTAGATCATGGAAATATTTCCACAAAATATATGCATAGATGTATTTCTATTTAAAGGCTGCAGAACTTTAATTAGAGTATACATGTACCAAAATGTTGTTAATCAACTACTTAGAATCCTTAACTAAACTGGTAAAAAGTACTTACCCAGAAAACCCATTTCTAGTAATGATTCTTAACTAAGGTGTTTCCCTCTTAATTCTGAACAGTCTACTTTATTTAGACTTAAAAAGGTAAAACCATCAAAAGGAAGATATTCATTATCTTCCTGCAGAGCAATGTAGGTAACAAAAATCAGAAATAGTTCCCTCTTCAAAAAAGAGATGAGGTGAGAACAATTCCCAGCTCATTCTGTGAAGCCAATATAAACCTGATACTAGAAACAAAGATGTCACCAAAAAAAAGAGCACTAATTCTTATTAATATATTTGCAAAAATCCTCAATAAATCACTAGCAAACTGATTCCATCAACATATAAAAAGGATATATACCATGACTTAGTGAGATTACCCTAAGAATGAAAGATTGGTTTAACATAAAAAAATTAATGTAATGTACTGTATCAATAGAATATATGGCAAAGATCACATGATCATTATTTCAGAAAATCCACATCCATTCACATTAAATTATTTCAAAAAATCTATACCCATTCATGTTAAAAAGCACTCAACAAATTCCATTTGGAATTCCTCAACCTGATAAATGGTATGTATGAATAACCTATAGCTAACATACTAAGAAGTAAAAGCATGAATGCTTTCTAAGATCAGGAATGGGATGAGTATGTCTGCTTTTGCCGCTTCTTTGTCCTATCAAGGGCAAGAAGTCAAGAAAAATTAATAAAAGACATCCAGATTAGAAAGGAAGAAATAAAATTTGTAAATGGCATCATCTTGTATATATAAGTCAAAGAAATAAATTGAAAAATTATTAAAGGATTTCAGTAAGTTTGCAAAATTAGTGTACAAACATCAATTTTATTCTATATACTATCAATATACAATCCAAAAATGAAATTAAGAAAACAATTTCATTTACAATAGCATCCAAATGATTAAAATAGGAATACAATGAACAGAAGAAGTACAAAACTTACATACTAAGACTACAAAACATGATTGAAAAAAATTAAAGACAAATAAAAGGAAACCCATCCCATATATATGGATTAAAAGATATAATATTGTTAAGGTGACAGTACTACCCAAATTGATCTTCCAAATCAATATAACTCCTATCAAAATCCCAGCTGATGTTTTTTGCAGAAATCAACAAATTGAGCCTATGATTCATAAGGATATTCAATTTACCCATAATACCAAAATGATTTTGAAAAAGAAAAACAAAGTTCTTTCAAAACTTATACAAATCTACAGTAATCAAGATGATGAGGTACCGGCATAAGGATAGACATAAATGGAACAGAAGTGAAATTCCAATAACAAATCCTCACATTTCCAGTCAATTGATTTTTAATGAGGGTGCCAAGACAATTAAATAATTAAAGAATAGTCTTTCAGCAAATAATGTGGAAAAATTGATACCCACAAATAAAAGAAATAAGTCTTATTCTATACAAAATATTCTATATTTTCACTTACATACTTATTCTACACAAAAATTAACTCAAAATATTATAGACCTAAATGTAAAAGCCAAAACTATAAAGATCTTGAGGAAAACATATGCTTAAATCTTAGTGAATTGGGATTAAATATGACGAGCAATAAAATTAAAAGTAGATAAATTGAACTTTGTGAGAATTAAAAATTTTTGTGCTGTAAAGGGCACTATCAAAAAAGTAAAAAAAAAAACAACCCACAGAATGGGAGAAAATATTTGCAAGTCACACATCTGATAAGAATATATAAAGAACTCCCATAACTCAATAATAAAGAGACAAACCATTTAAAAGTGCACAAAGGATCTTAATAGTCACTTATCCAAAGAATATATACAAATGATCAATAAGCACATGATGACACCATTAGTAAATCATATTCACAATGGGATACAACTGTATAGTCACTAGGATGATTATAATAAAAATGATAGATGCTAACACATGTTGACAAAGATGTGGAACAACTGGAGCCCTAATACATTGCTGGTGGGAATATAAAAACTTTATACATATAAAATCTTGGGAAAATAGCTTAGCAGTTCTTCAAAATGTGAAATACAGGGTTATCTATGATCCAGTGATTATACTCCTGGCTATATAACTAAGAGCAATGAAAAAGAAATCCACACAAAACTTCAATACAAATGTTCATAGCGGCATTATTCATAATAGCCACAAAGTAAAAACAACTCAAATTGCATTAAGTGATGAATAAATAAAATACAGTATAACCACACAATGGAATATTATTCATTAATAAAAGAAAATGAAGTACAGATACATGCTACAATAGGGGTGTACCTTGAAAATGTTATGCTATATGAAATAAGCCACTCACATATTAAACAATTCCATTGAATAGAATGAACAGAATAGGAAAATCTATAGAGACATAAATTATATGTCTGGTTGCCTAGGCATGGGGGATAGAGGCTCTGAATAATGGGAACTGACTGCTAAGAGGTATAGGTGACCATTTTTAGGGTGGTAAAATGTTCTAAAATTGACTATGGTAGTGTTGCACAACTTCATAAATATACTGAAAAACAGTGAAATGTACACTTTAAATGAGTAAAATGTAGAGTAGGTGAATTATATCTTAATTTGAAGGAAAAGAGTATTATTTCCCCCAAGAATATCAAATATTCTGTTATTGTATCATCAAAGTATGCTGTAAGAAAGATCAGTTGGGGTATCTGGTTGATTTCAAAAGAATCAAGGCTATCGATTAGAATGACGAAATCCAGTAAAAATAAATGAAGCAGGAGAAAAATGCAGAAGAGAGTCTGAAGACAACCATGTCAAGGTAGCCAAGTCTCAATTTTAGACAGTGCCAAGAGGGATTGTTGAAATACTATAGTTTATACTCGGTGAAATAAGATGACAGCAAAGCTAATAAAAAATAAAATGAGGTTTTTAAATACCTAATTTTTCTTAATATCATTTTGCTTCTCTTGTTTTCTTTCATTTTACTCTCTGTATTAGTCTGATTAGGCTGATAAAACAAAATACCATACACTGGGTGTCTTAAACAAGATATTTCTCACAGTTCTGGAACCTGGGAAGTCAAGATCAAGTCACTGGCCAATTCAGTTCCTTCCTGGCTTGCAGATGGCCACCTTCTCACTTATCTTCACATGATGGGGAGAAAGCCACCTCTCTTCCTGTTTGTAAAAAGCCACTAATCCCATTATGAGGGCCTCACCCTTATGACCTCATCTAACCTTAATTAACTCCCAAATTTCCCCTACCCAAATACCATCACATTGGGGGTTAGGATATGAATTTTAGGGGGACACAATTCAGTCCATAGCATTCTCCCTTGATGTTACTACAAGGGATGACGAGGTGGCCAACTGTGCCAACAGTTCTATAAATCTCTCTAGATACTTGAAGCAAAGAAAGATATAATATAGAATGGTTACAAATATGTGGAAAGTTTGGTTCTATTACCCTAACTTAAGGAAGCTTATACCACTTCTGAGAAGAAAGAAAATACTCTGTATTCACTGCTGATACTGTAAGGGGCACTACCAGAGACAACATTTTTACTTTCTTCCTGTCTTTCAATCTGACATAAGGGCCTCCCATTGGCAGAATCTAACCAGAACCCAGCTGGCAAGGAATTTGAATATCTGAGCTCTGGTTTTAGTTTAGTTTAGATTTTAATTTCCTCACTGTATAAATGAGAACACAGAAAGACTGTTTGGAACTGAAAGCAGGATGAGACAAAGCAGAATTCATATTTGGCCTGGTTGACTAATGCTGAATACTCTTATAATATTTCAAAACAGCCTCAAAACCACCTGTCATGGATATCTTATGGCTCCCTAATATCTTCATTTCTCCTTTTTCTACAGTAGTAAAATTTTGAGTTCAGTACATAGCAATCTAGTTCATACTATATTTCTCAGCCTCCACAGCAGGCGAGATTAGATTCTGAACAAATGAATGAGAGCAGAAATGATATGAAACCTTAAAAGTAAAACAAACACTTCTTTTTTTCTCACTTTCTTACTAACTGGAAAATGTATTCAATGGTGGGAGTTGGATCAGCCATCTTAGAACATGAAATGGAAGCTGTAGGTTAAGGATAACAGAGTAACAAGATAGAAAGGTGTTTCATAACAGCAAAGAGGTTTGTTGGTTTCTTGATACCATATAGTCATTTAATCAGTCCTGGGTTGTTTAAACTTAGACAAACTTCATGAAAGAGAAATAAATTTCTACATTCTAAAAAAATTTCTATTTATTTAACAGAGAGAGACAGAGCACCAGTAGGCAGAGCAGCAGGCAGAGGGAGAGGGAGAAGCAGACTCCCCACTGAGCAGGGATCCTGACATGGGGCTCAATCCCAAGTCCCTGGGATCATGACCTGAACCAAAGGCAGATAGATGCTTCACCAACTGAGCCACCCAGGCACCCCAAATTTCTACATTTTAAGCCACAGTTATTATGGCCTATTAAAACATCCTAACTGGTATCCTTATACCCACCCCAACCATTCCTAAAAGTAAATATTTATTAGACCACCAAGTTAATTTATGAGGAATGTTCCCTAGTATTGATTATTAGTCTGAAGAAAGAAAGAATTATGGCTTTTGATTCTATACTAAAAGAACTCCAGCTCTCTACCATATTGGTTATTCATGCCTATATTTATCATTTTTATATACTTCTGATAGGCCAAAGCCATCAGAGCATGGAATTCCTAGGATCATACACCAGGTTTCATCTAGTAACACAAAGGTGACTATTAGAAATTCCCAGATATCCCATGCTTTTTGAAAGTTCATATATGCCACTGTACTTTATAAAAGACCTACATTAGTACCTGTTTTTGCCAAGCAAAAGAAATGTGAAGAGGATTTTCACTTTTACAAAAAAAGGCAAAAACTGAAAATAGAGTTGAGTGATTGTTTTGCAGCCAGCCATTATAGAGGCAGTGTGTGCCTCAAGCAGGAAGACGGGCAATGAATCATTGAACGCTACATCAAAAACTAATGATGTACTATATGGTGGCTAATGGAACATAATAAAAAATAGTTAATCAATTAATTAAAAAAAAAAGATCGGCACCACCAAGCATTCTCTAGGAACTAATATTCAGCATCTTTTTTTTTTTTTTGAGAGAGAGAGAGGGAGAGATCACAAGTAGGCAGAGAGGCAGGCAGAGAGAGAGAAGGAAGCAGGCTCTCCACTGAGCGGAGAGCCCAATGCTGAGCTCAATCCCAGGACCCTGAGATCATGACCTGGGTCGAAGGCAGAGGCTTAACCCACTGAGCCACCCAGGTGCCCCAACACTCAGAATCTTGACATCAAGCATGGTTTTAAACTGTGTGAGCATCTGTGCTTTACCTCGATTTATTTTATGCATCTGTTAGCAAGATGTGGCCTATGGTATCAGGAAAGTATAAGAGAGGTTATTTTTTGAGTCTTGGAATGCTCAACAACTTCTTCCTTATAAATTAATGTTAGTTGCTTCTTTGCTTTTATACCATTTAGACTTATGAAGGTTTCACAGGAACGCTCTACCTTCAGATAGTGAGGGAAACTTGTATAGAAAAAAGTAACACTTAGGTTACAAAAGATAAAATATTACAATTATACAATAAATTTATGTCATTTAAAAATTCCTGTAGGTAAAAAATTTGCTTGTAAAGATTTGTGATTATATAATACATGCTTTTTTTGATACAAGTTCACTTGCCTGTTTTGGTCTATAAGTGTTACACTCAGGGGAATAGGTATAGTAAGGTAAATCATTCCTGATTTTGAATCCAGAAATTGGAAGTTAACTGCAGTCTCAAAATTTGTTCAGTAAGTCATAAATAATTTGAGATATCTGGTTACTGTCCTGTAAAAAAGGACTTTCACATGGATAACATATTTTGGTAAGCAAAAACTAATCACTATTATAACTGTAGAGCAACTCCCATTGCTAGTAAATTACCCTCAGTTTCAATATTTGTTTCCAATAACAGTCAAATTACTTGAATTTTGAGTTTCTTAGGGCTTTGTGTATATGTGTACAAATCTTCCCTAAATATGATGTCATCTTGGAGCACTGAAAGTATTGCTGAATGATTTCCTGCTATCTTAGGTAAAGGAAAAGACTGAGCAAGAGGACAATGACAGGCATATAACATCACTGAGTGGCATCATGGTAACAAAAATAACAAATTCTTATGAATCCCCACCATAATGTGCTAAAAAGGTAAAACTGTTCTATATGGTAAAGTACCTACTCATATGGATTCCACTGGTAATTGAAATATTAGTACCAGTTCTCAGGAAGACTTTTAAATCTCTTGAAAGAATGAGAAAACTATCATGTTCAAAGATCTTATTTAGTAGCAATTGATATTAAAATTAAAGAATAAGGTATTACTATACCCCCATTTCATAAGATATTTGTAAGCAGATATAATAGAAATGGAATGCTCATTAAGTCATTAATATTCTGAAATTTACTGTTCTTTTATTTTCTCAGTAATCTAAGATTCACTGTTTATGCACCACACCAAGTTATTTTCTTTATCTTAGTTTTATTTTTATCACACTCAATCATACACACAGTTTAACAAATCAGACAAATCTAATGGATATCTGAAAAATTAGAAATGTGTCCCCTTACTTTTCCCATTTCTTATTTCCCAGAGGCAACTACTTTTCAATATTTCTGCTATTTATTTGGGTATTTACCTAATGGGTCTCAAAATAACATTTTTACATTGCTGCTTACTGACTTTTCAAAAAAAAAAGATTCTTTTTCACCTACCCCCTCATTATTTATACAAGCACTTTTGTCATATCCCCAACCCCCCAATAAATCATAACAGTGTTAACACTATTGATACTAACTACTAATTTTGTCTCACAAAAATTTTTGTTCTCTGGGGTTACCTTTTTTTTAAGTTTCATTTCTTTAGCTTTTATGTGCTGGTGACTAATTCAATCCCAAACTCTTTCCCTAGTTGCCCAAATCATCTTTCAGTATGTTAAACACATCAGGTATCAGAGGAAGGAAGAAGAGGGAGGAAGAGAGAGACAGAGGGGAAGAAAGAGAAAGAAAAGGAATGACTATTTATATAAAATTCAAATGATCTCTAGTGACAAAAAAACAAATCCTGTGCTGCCTGGATCCAGGGACAGAAAAAGTGAAGGGCCACTACAAAGAACCAGGAGTGATGAGTATATTCTCTATTTTTACTATGATAGTGATTTCACAGGAAACTCACCATATGGCAAAATATATATAATTTCAGATTGTTTTAAGAATTATAAAGCAAATACATATGAATATAGTTGAAAAATGCTAAATAAGATATTAGTAAATTAAATCCAGTAAAATATATTGACAATAAGCTATGAACAAATAGTTTATTCTAGAAATGTTAAGTATACGTGTTAAATATATATACCTCATATTCCATTTGTTACTAATATATTTCATCCCTTGCCTTTCCTTAACTTAGATTTTAAGGTTTTCCGTCCTCAGTCTTGAAACTAGAGGTATTTGTTACTGATAACAGAATAAACTTTGGCAAGATACAGATACAGTAAAGCAAATAATGTTCTTCAGCATATAAGTGTCTTTGCAAATGTTATTTCTTAAAAGGAGTGTATACGTTACAGATTGCTGCTACTTCTTATGAATGTAATCTTTAGTTTCTAAGAAAGATACAATTTTATTTTTTTATTCAGTAATGTGTTTCCCTGGTAATAATATTTAAGTTGACATAGCATTTCCAGAAAAATAAATAAATACATGTGAATTTTCTTTAAAAAGCCAGAAGAGGTTCATTGGCATGTTTTCTTTTCTCTCACATGCATGTAAGAGAAAGAAAATTTTAAAGTATGTCTGTGTTAGATTTAGACAGAGTTTGACTGCCTAATCTCATTTAAATTAACACAAAGACAGCTCAGTATCAGGATACATACCAGTGTTCACTAACTCAACATATTGAAAGATAAAACCTCTTGATTATATCAGTAGGCTCTGGAAAGGCATTTGACAAAACTAAACAGTCTATCCAAGTAAACATCTAATGTAAAGCAGAATTAGAGGGAAATTACATAATGATGATAAATATCACAATAACAAGAATAATAACAAACATGATAATAAACAACAAAAAGCTATAGTTATTTCTATTAAAATCAGGGAGAAGACACACATCCATTTTTCAATTATTATTCAGCTTTGTTTTGTTGTTGTTGCTGCTGTTTTTAAAGATTTTATTTATTTGACAGAGGGAGAGACAGCAAGAGAGGGAACACAAGCAGCAGGTGTGGGAGAAGCAGGTCCCCTGCTGAGCAGGGAACTTGCCACTAGGTCAATCCCAGGACTCTGCGATCATGACCTAAGCAGAAGGGAGACACTTAACGACTGTACCCACACACCCCTCAGCTTTGTTTTATAGACTCAAGTTAATTCAGTAAGAAACTGAAGTAATATATATAATACAGGAAAGTTAAGGGGAAAAGTTTACAAAAATATTTTAGAAATAAAAGAATGTGGTAAGTTGTCTAGACATAAGGTAAACAAAAATCAGTAACTTCTATTAGCAATAACCAATTATGAGTAAAATTGGGAGGAAATCCAATGATGTGCCTTCTCCATATGAAGTCAGAGGTTTTCCTACCATCTACTTCTCTCCAGCCAACAAGAAACTAAATCCAAAGAAATACGAAGGTGGCCGTGAATTAAGTGATTTTATTAGCTATCTACAACGAGAGGCAACAAATCCCCCTGTAATTCAAGAAGAAAAAACCAAGAAGAAGAAGAAGGCACAGGAAGATCTCTAAAGCAGCAGCCAAAAATGCCACTTTGTAAAAGGACTCTTCCACCAGAGATGGGAAGACCGTTGGGGAGGACTGAGACCCATATGGGATTATTACTCTCAGGGCAGAGAGGACAGAATGGATATAATCTGAATCCCGTTAAATTTTCTCTAAACTGTTTCTTAGCTGCACTGTTTATGGAAATACCAGGACGTTGATGTTTGTGGTTTTGAGAAAAATTATTTGCGTTGGGGGGTAATGTTGTGGGGGTGGGGGGATTGAGTTGGGGGGTTATTTTCTAATTTTTTTTGTACATTTGGAACAGTGACAATAAATGAGCCCCCTTTAAAAAAAAATTGGGAGGAAATCACCATTTATATTTTTAGTTGTTAACTTGAACTCTGTCAAATTTGTTAAAAGCCTAAAAACAAATGTTTTATCCAATAGCACTGGTTAATATACTTCCTAATATATGAAATGGTTAGGGAGACAAAATATTTTTCACTAGATTGAATTTAATCTGATTAACAGCAGGATTATATTCATATATATCAAGGTTTATGCAATACCATAAAAGTTACAACATAACTGTTAGAATTCCATTAGTTATACAGAGCTGATGTAATCAGTGTTGTAGCTATGACAACAAAATCCCATTAGAATTTAGTCTGCAAGAAGCAATTATTTATATATATATATACCTCAAAAATGTTTTCATTATTGTTCTATGATTCAAGCTACTAAAACCATCTCTTTTCCAAGTATCTCCAAAAGCCTAACAGTGGAAGTTACTTGTACACAGTGATAAATAAATGAGGTCCTAACTATTAGCATTTTTCAAAAATAAATATTCACCTACTTAACTCTCAAATCCCAAGTCCTCACTCCTACATGAAATATTTGCTAAAATTCAGAACCACACAGTTTAACATTTACTAAAATTATTGAAGAAATTTTAACTTATTTAATAATTCAACACATTGCAAATTAATTTTGTATCATGCTTGAAAGAAATATGTACATCTTTTATTGAGTCTATTTTATGCCTCTATATAGACATCAAATCTCTATGAACATAAAGATACTTTATTTTATATATAATAAAATAAAAATTAGTAGTTAGAAAAATAATTTGGCCATGGAGCAAAATAAAAATCACTTTTTAAGATTTTATTTTTAAGTACTCTCTACCACCCAAAATGGTGCTCAAACTTACAGCCCCAATATCAAGACTCACATGCTCCACTGACTGAACCAGCTAGGCACCCCAAAATAAACATCACTTTTAAGAGAAAAGAATAATCTTGTGAAGCAAAGTTACAGATAGGGTAACAAGAAAGAATATTGTGCTAGGAGTAGGGAGCTAGTACAGGTGCTAGCTCTGTCATTATCTAACCTCAACACATTACTTAAGCTCTCAGCTTCTTCACCAAAAAAAAAAAAAAGAACTGAGTTATTTCAAGGTTATTTTCAATTCCATTATATTTTTAATACAAATACTTATACTAGAAACCATGGAAGACCTAAAACACATAATAGACAGACAGATCGTTCTATATTTCTCACTAAGAATGTATTCCTTAAAAGAAACAAATAATGGGCTTATATTTAGTACAATGTTCCCTGATTCAAAAGAACTAATTATGGTGTTGGACTACTAAAGATGATTCAGTGTTTATTTAGTTAGATTCCCCTGTGAGCTATACAATTGCATTTCAAATGGTCCACTGAGATACCTTGTACTATTGTTATTTCTGTAAGTATAAATATCTGTTAAGTATATGAGCTTCTTCATCTCTTCTTCAGATGGCAACTTCTTAAATCTCCAATAATGGGATGATGGACATTTTGAGCCTCCATTACAAATAAAATAAACTCTAAATCTATAATCTACTTATAAAACATCATTTTTCAATGTCTTTCTTTCCTCAGCCTATCTACTGTCAGTTGCAATGAACATGAAAATGATAGTTTTCCTCTTGCTACATTAGAAATAAAAAAATAAAGACTATATGTGTACAATCATTTTCCCCAAAGCTGCTGTCACCATTTGTTTACTATGTACAAGGTACAATGAAAAACACTTTACATGGATTATCTCACTTAATTTTCATTTATTTCTATAGTCCCATGAGATATATGGTGTCATTACAGATGAAGTTGAGGCTCAGTAAGGTTAATCAACTTGTCCAAGGTCACCAAACAAGTGAATACACACAGTTTGATTGACAGCTTTGAAAATAAGAGCTATGTAACATTTCAGTACTCTAATCTTGTCTCAAGATGAAAGAATATAACCTGATTTGCATGATATGAATATAAAACCAGAGCCAGAAAGAAATGGCTTTCAAAGGATTATAAGAAGTAACAGAGTTTCAACTTAGGGTAGAATCAAGATCAGTCACTGAGTGAGAGCAGCCAAAAAGACAATAATCAACACTTCTCCTAACTTCAGTGGTATTAAGTAAGATCAAGTGATCCTTATGCCTCATGCTTCAAACAAGAAATTAGTAAGACTGTATCAAAAAAGGAGGAGATGTGGTTACCTCTGATCTCTGAATCACAAGGGTATGGGGAAAAAAGGCACTAAAGATCAGCAAAATACTTTTTTACATCCCACTTACAAGGCCATTCTGGAATGTCAGGTTAAGAAAAAACTGATCTGGGGCATGTGGGTGGCTTTAACTCTGCCTTTGGCTCAGGTCATGATCTCAGAGTCCTGGGATCGAGCCCCGTGCCTGCTTCCTACTCTCTCTCTGCCTGCTTCTCTGCCTACTTGTGATCTCTCTCCCTCTCTGTATCAAATAAATAAATAAAATCTTAAAAAAAAAGAAAAAGAAAAAACTGATCACATAAGGCTTTACAGTTCTTATGGCTTTATAACTCAAAGTACTTATAAAAATCAAAAGTATTAGTTTATTAATTTTCCTGGAATGTGTAAAAACAGTTCATTTTGCAAATATAGGGCAAGAAAAAATGAGATGATGGGTGATGGCAAAAGTATAGTGGTTCAGAATACAGTAAAAATGGACACAAGAACTCAGAAACTTATGATTAATGGGAGACAAGGCCCACATTCAGAGAGAAAAGAAAAGATTGGCAGAGATTACAAAAGAAATAAATGATAGGCTAGTTATCCTGTGGTTTGTCAGGGACACCTCCATGTCAAGTTGTGGTTGATAAGAGACCTCAATTGTAGCCAGTACAATCCATAAGGTAACAATTGAGAGGCAAGAAAATACTTGAAGAGACAAAATGTGAGCTATTTATTCTGACTCTAAGAGTTCTACTCACCAAAGTCAGGAGAAATACAGAGGTTTTTTGGCCCCATATATCCCCCAAATTTCCATTATTTTAGTCTGTTACCTAAAATCCAATTCGTAGAAGGACAGAAATAGTTTTATACCAGTGACAAAAAGTCAGAAAACAAAAACCTGGGAAGGACAACATCTGAGAGAGATATTTTATAAAGTAATAATTGACTTAAATACCTTTTCACAGTGGGACTATCATAATGAGTAGCAATGCTTTTATTCCTAAGGGGGAGAAGGTGACAGTATAATAGTATGGAAAAAAATTTTTAAAAGCGAAGACTAGAAGCTGAAGACCAACCTTATCTACTGAGGTAGAAGCTATGTATGGAAGTATTTTTCATGTTGGAAAACACTAATTCCAAGGTTAATATTTAAGAATACTTGAATTAAAATTTTAAAAAAAATAAAGATACTGGAAATACTTACTACCCCAATCCTTAGGGTAGTAGTAGCACAAAGCTATGGAAAAATAAACCTCAAGGGAAGCCTGGGTGCCTCAGTCAGTTGAGTAACCAACTCTTGGTTTTGACTCAGGTCATGACCTCAGGGTCATGAGATGGAGCCCTGCATCAGGCTCTGCAGTGGGTAGGGAGTCTGCTTTGTTCTCTCCCTCTCCTTCTGCCCCTCTCCCCATTCATGTGCATATGCTCTCACTCTCTTTCTCTCTCAAATAAATAAAATGAATAAAAAAATAAATCTTTTTTAAAAAGAAAGTAAAAGAAACCCCAAGAATGCCTTTGATGTGGAGATCTTTCATTCCTTGATTAAATTTATTCCTAATTATTTTATTATTTCTTGTTGCTATTGTAACTGAAATTGTGTTCTTAATATCTGTTTTGGACAGTTTGTTGTTAGTATAAACAAATGCAACTGATTTTTAGATGTTTATTTTTATTTTTGTTTTAAAGATTTTAATTATTTATCTGACACAGAGAGAGAGAGAGAGAGCAGATCACAAATAGGCAGAGAGGCAGGCAGAGAGAGAGGAGAAACAGGCTCCCCGCTAAGCAGAGAGCCCGATGTGGAGCTCGATCCCAGGACCCTGAGATCATGACCTGAGCCGAAGGCAGAGGCTTTAACCCAGTGAAACACCCAGGAGCCCCTATTTTTATTTTTGTATCCTACACATTACTGAATTTATTTAACAGTTTTTTAGTAGAGCCTTCAGGGGTTTCTACATGTAAGATCATATCTTCTGCAAATATAGAAAATTAACATTACTTCTTCCTTTCCAGCTTGGATGTATTTCTTTTTCTTGCCCAACTACTTTGGCTATGACTTCCATTACTATGTGGAAAAGAACTGACAAGAGTAAACATCCTTGTGTTCTTGTAATCACAGAGAAAATTCTTTCTACAGCTTTCACCATTGAGTATGATGTTACCTTTGACTTACAATATATAGCTTTCATTATGTAGAGGTACATTTCTTCTATACCTAATTTGTTGAGAGATTTTATCTTAAAAGGATACTGAATTTTGTCAAATTTTTTTGCATCTATTGAAATGATCATATGGTTTTCATTCTTTATTTTATTAAGTGTTATATCACATTTATTGTTTTGAATATGTTGACCATCCTTGCATCCCAAGGATAAACCTTACTTGCACATAGTGTATAATCCTTTTAATGTACTATTAAATTCAATGTACCAATACTTTGTTGAGGATTTTTGCATTAATGCCCACCACTAGGGATACTAGCTTATAGTTTTCTGAAAACACTAATGAAAGGGGCACCTGGATGGCTCAGTCAGTTAAGCATCCAACTCTTGATTTCAGCTCAGATCATGATCTCAGTGTTATGAGATCAAGCTCCATCAGACTCCATGCCCAGAGTGGAGCCTGCTTAATATTCTCTTTCTCCCTCTATCTCTCTGCCCCTCCCTGCTCATGTACACATTCTCTCTCCCTCTCTCAAAAGCTAAATTTTTTAAATTGATGAAAGAAGTCAAAGATGACACAAATACATACAAAGATATCCTGTGTCCATGAATAAGAAATAATCCTATTAAAATGTTCGTTCTATAAAAAACAATCTATAGATTCAAGGCAATTCCCCATCAAAATCCCAATGACATTTTTCACAAAAATAGGAAAATAACCTTAAAATTCATATGGAACTATAAAAGACCCCAAACAGTCTAAGCAATATTGAGCAAGAACAAAGCTGGAAGCATCTCCCTCTTTGACTTCAAACTATATTACAAAGCTGTATTAATCAAAACCGTATTGTACTGGCATAAAATTTGACAGACAAATGGAACAGAATAGAGAGCCCAGAAATTAAACCCATACATATACAACTAATTTACAACAAAGGTGCCAAGAATATTCAATGGGGAAAGAATAGTCTCCTCAATAAATAGTATTGGAAAAGTTATATAGCCACATGCAAAAGAATGATATTGTAGGGCACCTGGGGGGCACAGTCGGTTAAGCATCCAACTCTTGGTTTTGGCTCAGGTCATGATCTCAGGGTCCTGAGATTGAGCCCCAGATCTGGCTCCACACTGAATGTGAAGTCTGAGTTTCTCTCTCCTCCCTCTATCTCTCCCCAACCCCCCCAATCTAAAATAAATGAATACATCTTTAAAAAAGAATATTATATTCTTATATTAACACCATACACAATAATCAACACAAAATGGATTAAAGACTTAAACCTAAGACCTGAAACCATAAATCTCCTAAATGAAAACAAAAAGGAAAAGCTCCTTGACATGGGTCTTGACAATGATATTTTGGAATGGACAACAAAAGCCTGGGCAACAAAAGCAAAAATAAACAAGTAAGACTACATCAAACTAAAAAGCCTCAACATGCAAAAGAAAATAAAAAGGCAACCTATGAAATGGGAGAGTATTTGCAAACCATAAATCTGATAAGGGGTTAATATCCAAAATAAATACAAGCTTATGAAAATCCAATAGTAAAAAATAATAATAATAATAATAGAATAACACAGCTAAAAAAGGACCTGAATAGATTTTTTTTTCCCAAAATAGACATACAAATGGCCAACAGGTATGTTAGAAGTTGCTCAACATCACTAATTTTTAGGGAACTAAAAATCTAAACCACAATGAGGTATAATTTCACACCTGTTAGGTTAGGTGTTAAACCTATTAGATCACCAAAAAGTCAAGAGATAACAAATGTTGGTACGTATGTGGAGTAAAAAGAACCCTTGTGCACTGCTGGTTGGGATGTAAATTGATACAGCAGTTATGGGAAATAGTATGGAGGGTCCTTAAAATAAAAAGAGAACTACCATATGATCCAGCAATCCCACTTCTAGACATATATCCAAAGGAAATAAAATCACTATCTCAAAGACATATATACTCCCATCTTCACTGCAACATTATTCATAGTAGCCAAGATATGGAAACAACCCATGTGTCCACTGATTGATGAATGGATAAAGAAAATATGGTGTACATACACACACACACACACACACACACACACACAATCTGGAATATTATTTGGCCTTTAAAAAGAAGGAAACTGGGTGCCTGGGTGGCTCAGTCATTTAACCATCTGCCTTCGGCTCAGGTCATGATCCCAGGGTCCTGGGACTGGGCCCTGAGTTGGGTTCCCACTCAGTAGGGAGCCTTCTTCTCCCTCTCCTCCCCACTGGCTCATGATCTCTGTCATTATCTCTCTCTCTCTTTCAAATATATAAATAAAATAAAAAAGAAGAAAAAGGAGGAGGAGGAAGGTAAGGAGGAGGAAGAGGGTGAGGAGGAGGAAGAGGAGGAAACTGGGACATATGGGTGGCTTAGTCGGTTAAGCACCTACCTTCAGCTCAGGTCATGATCTCAGAGTCCTGTGATCAAGCCTTGAATCAGACCCCCTGCTCAGCAAGGATCCTGCTCCTCCCTCTCCCTCTACTGACCCCCGACTTGTATTCTGTCAAATAAATAAAATCTTTAAAAAAAATAAAAAGAAGGAAACCCCGCCATTGTGACAACATGGATAAAGTTAGAGGTCGTTATGCTAAGTGAAATAAGCTAGACACAGAAGAACAAATATGATTCCACTTATATGTGGAATCTTTTTTTATAAAAATTTTTTTATAAAAAAGTCAAATTCAGAGAAACAGAGAGTAGAATGGTGGTTACTAGAGGCTGGAGGGTGGGAGTAAAGGGGAAATACTGATTAAAGTGTACAAACTTTCAGTTATAAGTTCTAGAGACCCAATGTTCCACAGGGTAACTACAGTTAATGATAATATTTTGTATATTTGAAATTTTCTAAGAGAATATATCTCAAGTGTTCACACCACACACCACAAAAAAAATGGTAACTATGGGAGGTAATGGATTTCTTAATTAGTTTGATTGCAGTAATCATTTCATAACGTAACTTGTATCATGTTGTAGCATACATCATGTTGTATATCTTAAATATATACAATTTTTATTTTTCAAAAAATAAATTTTAAAACCTAATTAATTTCATTTAACAATCTAGATTCAGGATAACCATGCTTATTCATAGTAGCAACAAGTAAAAACAAGAACTCTGTGATATAGGAATCAAGAATCATAACGAGAAAAGTATGGGATAAAAAAGATCAATATTAATATTTGAACAAATAGAGAAAGAAATCACATTCCTGTATAGGTAGGAAATTATCTTTATCATTACTTATTTCTTAAATTCTTTTATATATTTAATAGGATTTTAAAAATAAAAATCTCAATGCATTTTATGTGTGCTGGAGAGGATAGATTTGATTAAGAGAAATTTTTAAAATACATGGAAGAAAGGAAAATGAAAACACGACAGTCCAAAACCTTCAGGACACAGTAAAAGTGGTCATAAGAGGGAAGCATATAACAATACAGCCCTATCGTAAGAAGCAAGAAAGTTCTAAAATACACAATTTAACCTTACACCTAAAGGAGTGAGAAAAAGAACAGCAAATAAAACATAAATCCCACAGAAGGGAAATAATAAAGATTAGAGCAAAAATAAATGATATAGAAATTTAAAAAAACACACACAATAGAACAGATCAACAAAACTAGGAGCTGGTTCTTGAGAAGAATTAACAAAATTGATAAAATAAACCCCTAAGCAGATTTACAAAAAGAGAAAGGATCCAAATAAATCACAAATGAAAGAGAATAGATCACAATGAACACTGTATAAACAAACAGTATTATGAGCAACTATATGCCAACAAATTAGGCAATCTGGAAGAAATGAATAAATTCTTAGAAACGTATATACTACCACAATTGAAACAAGAAGAAATAGAAAATCTGAGTAGACTGATAACCAGCAAAGAGATAGAATCAGTTACCAAAAATCACCCAACAAACAAGAATACAGGACCAGTTGACTTCCCAGGGGAATTCTACCAGACATTTAAAGAAGAGTTAAAACACAGTCTTTTCAAACTGTTCCAAAAAACAGAAACAGAAGGAAAACTTCCAAACTCATTCTACAAGGTCAGGAATACTTTGATTCCAAAACCAGACAAAGACAACAATAAAAAGGAGAATAAAAATCAGTATCTGATGATCTGATTTGCATATGATGAACATAGATGTAAAAATTGTCAATAAGATAGTAGCTAATTGAATCCAGCATACATTAAAAGGATTATTCACCACAACCAAGTGGGACTTATTCCTGGGCTACAAGATGGTTCAATATTTGCAAATTAATCAACGTGATACACCATGTTAATAAAAGAAAGGATAAGAACCATATGATCCTCTCAAGGGATGCAGAAAAAGGATTTGACAAACTAAAGCATCCAGTTTGATAAAAACCCTCAACAAAGTAGAGATAGAATGAACATACACATAAAGGCCATATATGAAAGACTCACAGCTAATATAATCCTCAATGGGGGGAAATTAAGAGTTTTTCCTCCAAGTCAGGTACAAGACAAGAATGTCCACTCTTACCATTGTTATTTAACAGAGTACATCCTCAATGGGGGAAAACTAAGACTTTTTTTCTACAGTCAGGATAAAACAAGGGTGGTCACTCTCACCACTGTTATTTAACACAGTATATAGTACTGCAATCATACAACAAAAAGAAATAAAAGGCATACAAATCAGCAAGAAAGAAGTCAAACTTTCACTATTTGCAAAATGACATAATACTGTATGTAGAAAACCCAAAAGACTTCACCAAAAAGTTGCTAGAACTGATACATGAATTCAGCAAAGTAGCAAGATATAAAATCAATGTACAGAAACCTATTGCATTTCTATACACCAATGTTGAAGGAGCAGAAAGAGAAATCAAGAATCAATCCTATTTACAATTGCACCAAAAATCATAAGATACCTAGCAATAAACCTAACCAAAGAGGCAAAAGATCTATATTCTGAAAACTAAAGAATACTTATGAAAGAAACTGAAGAGGACATAAAGAAATGGAAAAATATTCCAAGCTCATGTTTTGGAAGAACAAATATTGTTAAAATATCTATACTATCCAAAGAAACTTACACATTTAATGCAATCCCTATCCAAATACCAGTAGCATTTTTCACAGAACTAGTAGCATTTTTCACAAACAATCCTAAAATTTGTATGGAACCACAAAAGATCCCAAATAGCCACAGCAATCTTAGAAAAGGGGGAAAAAAGCTGGAAGCATCACAATTTTAGATTTCAGGTTATGTTACAAAGCTGTAGTCATAAAGACAGTACGGTACAGGAACAAAAACAGACACATAGATCAATTGAACAGAATAGAAGACCCAGAAACGGACCCTTAACTATATGCCCAACTAATATGTGACAAAGCAGGAAAGAATATCCAAAGACAGTTTCTTCAATAAATGGTGCTGGGAAAACTGGACAGTAATGTGCAGAAGAATAAAACTGGATCACTGTCTTACACCATGCCCAAAATAAACTCAAAATGGATAAAAGACCTAAATGTGAGACAGGAATCGATCAAAATCCTAGAGGAGAATACAGGCAGCAACCTCTTTGACTTCAGCTGTACCAACTTCTTATTAGACATGTCTCTGGAGACAAAGGGAAACAAAAACAAAAAAGGAACTATTGGGATGTCATCAAGATAAAAAGCCTCTGTAAAGCAAAGGAAACAACAAAACTATAAGGCAGCTTACAGAATTGGGAAAATATGCTTGCAAATAACATGTCTGATACAGGATTAATATCCAAAATCTATAAAGAACTTCTCAAACTCAAGACCTAAAAAAACAGATGATCCAGTTAAGAAGTGGGCAGAAGGCATGAATAGACATTTTTCCAAAGAATGTATACAGATGGCTGACACATGAAAAAATGCTTAATATCACTCATCATCAGGGAAAAAGAAATCAAAACAATGAGATATCACCTCACACCTCCCAGAATGGCTAAAATTAACAACACAGGAAACAATAGATGTTGGCAAGTATGTGGAGAAGAGGGAACCCTTTTGCACTGTTGGTGGGAATGCAAATTGTTGCAGCAACTCTGCAAAACAGTATGGAGATTTCTCAAAAAGTTAAAAATAGGACTACTCTATAACCTACCAATTGCAGAACTAGGTATTTATCCAAAGGATTAAAAAAATACCAATTCCAAGGGGAAAAAGCACCCTAATGCTTACAGCAGCACTATCAACAATAGTCAAATTATGGAAAAAGTCCAAATGTTCATCAACTGATGAATGGATAAAGATGTGTTGTGTACATATACACGCACGTGCACACACACACACACACACACACACACACACTGGAATATTACTTAGCCATCAAAAGGAATGCAATCTTGCCATTTGCAATGACATGGATGAAACTAAAGAGTATTACACAAAGTGAAATAAGTCAGTTGGAGAAAGACAAATACCCTATGATTTCACACATATGTGAAACTTAAGAAACAAAGGGGATGAGTATATGGGAAGGGGGATAAAAGCGAGGGAAGCAAACCATAAGAGACTCTTAACAGTGTTGTTGTAGGGGAGGTGGGTGAGAGGATAGGCTAAATGGATGATGGGTATTAAGAGGACACCTATTGTGTTGAACAGTGGGTGTTATATGTAAGTGATGAATGACTAAATTCTAGTCCTGAAACCAATTAATGCTGTATTTTAACTAAGTAGAATTTAAATAAACATTTAAAATAAAAAGTCAATTATCATATGGTTTCACTTATTTGTGGAACATAAGGAATAGCATGGAGGACATTAGGAGAAGGAAGGGGGAAAATGAAGGGGGCAGAAATGAGGGGGAGAGAAACTATGAGAGACTATGGACTCTGGGAAACAAGCAGGGTTTTAGAGGGGAGAGGGGTGGGAGATGGGTTAGCCCGATGATGCGTATTAAGGAAGGCATGTATTGCAGAGAGAACTGGATGTTATACACGAACAATGAATCATGGAACACTATATCAAAAACTAATGATGTACTGTATGGTGACTAACATAATTATAATAATTATATAGAGGAGGAGCAAGATGGCGGAGGAGTAGGCGACCGATTATCATCAGGTCCCAGAAATTCACCCAGATAGTTATCAAACCATTCTGAACACGTACAAATTCTACAGGAGATCAAAGAGAAGAAGAGCAGCAATCCTAGGAACAGAAAATCGACCTCTTCCGGTAGGTAGGACGTGTGGAGAAGTGAATCTGAAGTGATGGGAAGATAGATCCTGGGGCGAGGGACCAGGTCCCGGCAAGTGAGAGAGCAGCAGAGCACAAAATCAGAACTTTTAGAAGTCTGCTCCAACTGAGGGACGTCGCCCCAGAGGCTAAGTGGGGGGTGAAGCCCTCGTGGGGACAGTGTGGTCTAAGGACCCACGGGGACACAAAAAGACCAGGGGTGTCTGAGCTCGAGAAAGCTCCTAGGTATCAGAGAGGAGAAGCCAACTGGAGAGATGGAGCCAAGCTGAGAAGGTGTCCCTCAGCTCAGTGTTACCTTGGGCTGTGATCCAAAGCACAGTCGGGCCACTGCTCTTTGAGCAGGGACCCCTGGGCGGCAGACCCAGAGAGAACCCCTCCTTCCTCCCCTGGGATGAGCGGCATGGGAGTGGCTACAAGAATCTGCTCAGTTTTGAGATTCTAAATGGGTCCATGAGCCAGAGAAAGAAACCCTCAGTCACAGGCTGGGTGAGCTCAGAGTGTGGCCGGAAACCAGGGAGACAGGAGGGACTGACTGCTTTTCTCTGAGTATGCACTGAGGAGTGAGGCTGCTAGCTCTCAGCTCCTCTGTGTCGGAGACTGGGAGGACGCCATTTTCATTCCCGTCCTCCAAAGCTGTACAGAAAGCTTTCAGGGAACAAAAGGTCCTGAGAGCGAACCTGAGCTGATTACTTAGCCTGGCCCCTGGTGAGGGCAGTGCAATTCTGGATTGGGCAAAGACAATTGAGAATCACATTAACAGGCCCCTCCCCCAGAACATCAGCAAGAACATCCAGCCAAGCCAAGTTCACAAATCACTGGGAATTGTGGAACACCAGAGCTATGAGAAAGCAATGCGGAGAATTAATGCCTTTTCCCCCATGATACTTCAGTCGTTCAAAGTTAAATTGTTTGAATTTTATTTTTTTCTTACTCTTTTCTTTCAAATTTTTTCCTTTTTTTTCTTTTTAAAAGTTTTTAAAATATTACATCTTATCAACACTTTTTAATCTTTTTTAATTTTCATTGTTATAGTCATATTTTATCCCTTCATTGTATTTAACCTTATTTTTTGTATACATACAGGGTCTGTTCAATTTAACAGGATAATAGAGAGAGAGAGAGAGTCAGAGACAGAGATAGATAGAGAAACAGAAATAGATAATATATATATATAGGGTTTTGTTTTATTTTTTTGTTTCTGTTTGTTTGATTTTGGTTTTTTGTTTTGTTTTAGTTTGGTTTTTGTTTTTTTCCCACTTTCTTCTCCCCCCAGTTCCAGCTCTCTTCTGATTAGGTTAGTGTATATTTCTTTGGGGTCATTGCTACCCTGTAGTATTTTGTTGTTTCATCCATCTATTCTTATCTGCATAAAATGAGAAGGTGGAAAAAATCACCAAAAAAAAAAAAAAAAAGAACAAGAGGCAGTAATGATGGCTAGGGATCTAATCAATGCGGACATTAGTAATATGACAGAAATAGAGTTCAGAATGATGATTATCAAGGTGCTAGTTGGGCTCAAAAAAAGCATGGAAGATAATAGAGAAGCCCTCTCTAGAGAAATAACCCTTTCTGGAGAAATAAAAGAACTAAAATCTAACCAAGCTGAAATCAAAAAAGCAATTATCGAGGTGCAATAAAAAATGGTGGTTCTCACTGCTAGGAAAAATGAGGCAGAAGATAGAATTAGTGATTTAGAAGGCCAATGACACAGAATGAAGAAGTGGAGGAAGAGAGAGACAAACAACTACTGGAACTTGAGCGGAAAATTCAAGAGATAAGTGATACCATAAGACAAAACAATATTAGAATAATTGGGATCCCAGAAGAAGAAGAAGAAGAAAGAGGGACAGAAGGTATATTAGAGCAAATTATAGTACAGAATTTCCCCAATTTGGCGAAGGGAACAAGCATCAAAATCCAGGAGGCACAGAGAAGCCCCCTCAAAATCAATAAAAATAGGTCCATACCCCATCATCTAATAGAAAAACTTACAAGTCTTAGTGACAAAGAGAAAATCCTGAAAGCAGCTCGGGACAAGAGGTCTATAACATACAATGGTAGAAATATTAGACTGACAGCAGACCTATCCGCAGAGACCTGGCAGACCAGAAAGAACTGGCATGATACATTCAGAGCACTAAACGAGAAAAATATGCAACCAAGAATACTATACCCAGCAAGGCTGTCATTGAAAATAGAAGGAGAGATAAAAAGCTTCCAGGACAAACAAAAACTAAAGATAATTTCAAACACCAAGCCAGCCCTACAGGAAATATTGAAAGGGGTCCTCTAAGCAAACAGAGCTTAAAAGAAACAGAACAGAAATGAAGAGACACAATATACAGTAACAGTCATCTTACAGGCAATACAATGGCTCTAAATTCATATCTCTCAATAGTTACTCTGAAACTAAAGATAATTTCAAACACCAAGCCAGCCCTACAGGAAATATTGAAAGGGGTCCTCTAAGCAAACAGAGCTTAAAAGAAACAGAACAGAAATGAAGAGACACAATATACAGTAACAGTCATATTTATTTGACACAGAGAGATCAGATCACAAGTAGGCTGAGAGGCAGGCAGAGAGAGAGAGAGGAAGCAGGCTCCCTGCTGAGCAGAGAGCCCGATGCGGGCCTCGATCCCAAGACCCTGAGATCATGACATGAGCCGAAGGCAGGGGCTTTAACCCACTGAGCCACCCAGGCGCCCAAGAAACTCATTTTAGACCCAAAGTCACCTCCAGATTTAAAGTGAGGAGGTGGAAAATAATTTACCATGCTAATGTATATCAAAAGAAAGCTGGAGTGGCAATGCTTATATCAGATAAATTAGATTTTAAGCCAAAGAATATCATAAGAGATGAGGAAGGACACTCTATCATACTTAAACGATCTGTCCAACAAGAGGATCTAACAATTGTAAATATCAATGCCCCTAACATGGGAGCAGCAAATTATATAAACCCATGAATAACAAAGTCAAAGAAACACACTGACAATAAGACAATAATAGTAGGGAACATTAACACCCCCCCTTACTGAAATGGACAGATCATCCAAGCAAAAGAAAAAAGGCTTTATATAACACACTGGACCAGTTGGACATTACAAATAGATTCAAAACATTCCATCCCAAAACAACACACTACACATTCGTCTCAAGTGCACATGGAACATTCTCCAGAATAGACCATATTCTGGCTCACAAATCAGGTCTCAACAGGTACCAAAAGATTGGGATCATTCCCTGCATATTTTCAGACCAAAATGCTCTGAAACTATAACTCAACCACAAGAGGAAAGTTGGAAAGAACTCAAATACATGGAGGCTAAAGAACATCCTACTAAAGAATGAATGGGTCAACCAGGAAATTAAAGAAGAATTTTTAAAAATCATGGAAACAAATGAAAATGAAAACACAAATGTTCAAAATCTTTGGGACACAGCAAAAGCCGTCCTGACAGGAAAGTATAAAGCAATACAAGCCTTTCTTAAGAAACAAGAAAGGTCTCAAGTACACAACCTAACCCTACACCTAAAGGAGCTGGAGAAAGAACAGCAAAGAAAGCCTACACACGCAGGACAAGAGAAATAATAAAGATCAGAGCAGAAATCAATGAAATAGAAACCAAAAGAACAGTGGAACAAATCAATGAAACTAAAAATCCCAGAAGAGAACATAGGCAGTAACCTCTTTGACACTGGCTGTAGCAACTTCTTACTAGATATGTCTCCTGAAGCAAGGAAAATAAGAGCAGAAATAACTCAGATTTCATCAACATGAAAATCTTCTGCACAGTGAAAGAAACAATCAATGAAACTAAAAGGCAACCTTCAGAATGGGAGAAGATATTTGCAAAAGATATATCTGATAAAAGGCTAGAATCCAAAATATATAAAGAACTTCTAAAACTCAACACCCTAAAAACAAATAATCCAGTTAAAAAATTGGTAGGACATGAATAGACATTTTTCTGAAGAAGACATATAGATGGCTAACAGTTACATGAAAAGATGCTCAACATCACTCATTATCAGGGAAAGGCAAAATCAAAACTACAATAAGATTAAAAAAAAAAACCCTACAATGAGATACCACCTCACACCTAGCTAGAATGGCTAAAATTAACAACGCAAGCAACAGATGTTGGTGAAGAAATGGAGAAAGGGGAAATCTCTGAAACTGTGGGTAGGAATGCAAACTGCTGCAGCCACTCTAGAAAACAGCACAGAGGTTCCTCGAAAAGTTAAAAATAGAACTATGCTATGACCCAGCCATTGCACTACTAGGTATACACCCAAAGGATACAGAAATACTGATTTGTAGGGATACTGATGTTTACAGCAGCATTGTCAACAATAACCAAATTATAGAAAGAGACCAAATTTCCAACAACTGATGAATGGATAAAGATGTGGTGTGGTGCAAGGTGTGTGTGTGTGTGTGTGTGTGTGTGTGTGTGTGTGTGTGTGTGATGGAATATTACTCAGCCATCAAAAAGAATGAAATCATCCCGTTTGCAATGACATAGATGGAAACAGAATATTATGCTAAGTGAAATAAGTCAGTCAGAGAAAGACAAATACCATAGGATCTCACTCATATGTGGAATTTACGAAACAAAACAGGTGAACATGGCGGGGGCTGGGGGGGAAGAAACCCAAACTAGGAAACAGACTCTTAACTATGGAGAACAAACTGAAGGTTACGGCGGGGGAGGTAACTGGGGAGATGGGTTAAATAGGTGATGGTTATTAAGGAAGGCACTTGTGATGAGCACTGGATGTTGTATGTAAGTGATGAATCACTAAATTCTACACGTGGAACTAATATTACACTGTATGTTAACTAACTAATTTAAATAAAAACTTAGGGATAAAAGAGGGGAAAACGTAATGTAGAACTATCAAAACCCTTTTGGATTTTTTATGAAACCTCAGAAAAAGAAGACTAGAGTAAAAATGGGCTTGAAACTAACCAAAAACATTTTTTAAAAGGAAAGACAATGGGAGAGGTATAAAATTCTGAAATATAAAACAATCATAATTTTAATTGTAGTACCAATATAGGAAGACAGATTAATAGAATGAAATAAAGTATCAAAAGCAGGTTAAGTGAACAAAATAATTGAATATATGATTAAAAGTAACAATCAAATCAGTGAGAAAAAAGGGTCATTCTACAACTGGCACTGGAAAAAGTGATCATTTCACAAAATTAGATCACTATTTTTTCCAGGGCAAGATGGCGGAGGAGTAGGAGACCGATTATCATCAGGTCCCAGGAATTCACCCAGATAGCTATCAAACTATTCTGAACACCTACAAATTCTACCTGAGATCAAAAAGAAGAGCAGCAATTCTAGGAACAGAAAATTGACCACTTTCTGGAAGGTAGGACGTGCGGAGAAGTGAATCTGAGGCGACGGGAAGATAGACCCCGGGGGAAGGGGCTGGCTCCTGGCAAGGGAGCGAGCAGCGGAGCACAGACTGGGAACTGTTAGAAGGCGGCTCCACTGAGGGATGTTGCCCCAGAGGCCAAGCGGGGGGGGGGGGGG